>CP139504.1:152062902-152191037 GCA_021014915.2 Artemisia tridentata subsp. tridentata | reverse complement strand
CAATCTTGCCATCAGTCAAAAGTATGATGTCATCAAACAAAGCATAAGTCTCGGGTGCGGGCTGAAGGAGTGAAATGACAGCTGTTCCTTCAAGAATGTGAATAAATTGTTTAAGAGACTTCACGATTTGAAAAGTTGTGGAACTATCCAATCCTGTTGATATCTCGTCCATAAGAAGAACCTTTGATGGTCCAACTATCATTTCACCCGTTGTCACACGCTTCCTTTGTCCACCAGAAATTCCCCTTATCATTTGATCCCCTACCATAGTATCGGCGCATATGTCTAACCCCAACAGCTGCACAATAAACCATTACGTTAGATGTTACGAATTCGATCCGGTTACTTACAGAAAGGTTGATTAAATTTTAGCTAAAAAGAATATGAAAAGGACGGCTTAAACGACTTGAACTTTTCTTGACAAATTCTAAACAACGGCCATATATTGTTTATAATTAATAAAATGTGAAAAACTAGACTTAAAGTGTTCGAGGTCAATCCAACCCGACCCGTCAAAGAAATAACCATTTTGACATGTTACCGAACCAGTCTGACCTGCCCATTATCCATCATTAGTTTACACTTTTACATGATCATACCTTTAGAGTATAATCTGTAACGACATTAGCTTCTTGACCTTCTGTTGCAGCAGCCTGAATAACAACAAAACAATAATAAAGATTTCAAATTTCGGTCATAAACTATTCAAAGTGCTTGATGTAGATGATTTCTTACCTTCATGAAGATATCAAGATCAGGATCGGGCTTAATATTTGCATCTCTTTCCCTTCTAGATAACTCTGCTAACATGTCTGCAAAGTTTTTTATATAAATTCAGTTACACATCACTCTATAGAACTTTAAAAAGAATAGTGAAACAGAAATAAATCATAAACTAACCATAACGTGATCCAATGCCTTGACACCTTGCAGAAAAAGCCAATGTTTCTCTGACAGTCATTTCTCCGATATGGACATCATTTTGACTGATGTAAGCTGAAGTTCTTTCGGGCACAAACTCATGTAACTCATGACCATTATAGGTTACCTTACCCGAGCACTACATTCACACACAAAAAAATAAATAAATAAATAATGTAAAAACCTACATGGCAAAGAGATGAATACATGACAAATAGATTAATTGAATAATAAGAGATCCTTTGTTCTACCTTGAGCTCCTTGGCGAGCGTCCCAGCCATGGCCAATAAAAGTGACGTCTTCCCGGAACTTGGAGGACCCAAGAGTAGCGTCATTCTAAAACGTTACAATACGAAGAATCAGTACCAGTAATGACGCTAATTACTTTCAAAGATGAAGAACAATGATTTTATTCGCTCAACAACTACTTTTAAGCTAGAGAATACGATAAGATAACTAGATTACTAGAATGTGATAAAAAAAATCTATCCTAAAAAGATGGTTGTGCCGACACAGAAATTTGATCAAAGTTGATTATAATTCTAAGCCTGTTCACTTGGTTTTTCTTCTTACCTCTTAGGCTTAATGACACCGCTAACATCATCAAGGATCGTTATATGCCTTTTTGAATTCCGAAGTAAATGGAATAAACTCAATAATACCTACAAGAGATTAAGAAAAGTTTATCATAAAAAAAACAATGAGGATAGTGAAACATGTTTGTTAATCCTGAATTCAATTTATTACCTCAACTAGTTCAATATGAAAGTTGATAAAACTAGGTAAGGCGCGGCTTCCGGTATTAACATCAGCCTCCACAGTTACATGCTCATATTTGACTTCAATTGTTGGCAACTCAATTCCAACCCTATAAACATTTCAAATCAAACACATTTACTTAACTGGTAATCACAAAGCAAGTTACAACAAATAAGTGCGTAAAATAACAAAATACTTTCACACTTCATCCATGTTGGCAAAAGGAGTCACAATATGTGGTACTTAGCAATATTCACAAAAAGTTTAGTTCGACGGCCGGGTGACCGGCCTAACTCGGGAGTGGAGGGAGTTGGGATTGAACCCAATACGTATTTCACAAAAGTCCTCCCTCTCCCGGCCCCACACCGTTGGGTTGTTATTAGTAACAATATAATCCGGTAGTGAAATGAAAAATAGCTTTTAGTATGTACCTATCAAGTCTGTTCCTAAGCTTCAACAAGAACCCTTCATTATCCTCATCAGCAGTTTTAACAAGTCTATCAAGAATATGCCTTCGATCATCGGCTCCAAGATTATCGACATCAACTTCATTAGATGGCCCAGTTGATCCAAAAAGCAAACCTTTCTTCAAACGATCAAAAGTTGGTAGCTTCTCAAGTGAAGCCCATTTAAGAGCTTCTTCATCATCTTCTTCTCGTACAGATTTCGAAAAAGCATCCATGCCAGAATTCCTCCATACAGAAGTACTTCCATTTCTTAAACTCGATGCTCGCGAACTACTACTTCCCACTCTTAAACTCCCTAACCTTATACTATTAGCAGCTTTATATATGTCACTTCCATCCATTGTTAATTTGTTACAAAATACCAAAAAGCTAAAGAAACCTCAAATTTGTGCCAAGAATTGTGATCAAGAAGCTAAAACCTTTAAGGGTGTTGTTGTTCTATAAGCCAAGAAAACCTTAGAATCACACAAACTAGGTAAGAAATGTTATGGTATAACAAAAAGTGGCTTTTGTGTGAAAGTGCATGAAAGATGTTTATATTATATATCTTTGCAGATGTTTGTTATTTTTGTGTAACGATATATGATCTTTTATATTGAAGTTGGATACAGATGTACTTGTCTAAAGATGTTGATGTTTTGATATATAATGGAAAACTAACTTTGAATTATAAAATTTGAAGCAGTCAAGGTCTAGAAATGAGAACGTATAGCACACCTTCTAGGTGCCAAGTTGACAATCATTTTCCTTGTTATAAAGGAATTTTCCTTTGCTTCTAGATGAAGAGGGTAAGATAGAAGGATATGCAGAAACAGTCCCTTGACTATTACTTGAATTAAATTTGAAATAATGTTTTATGTCGATCTCTTACTTTTGTAAGTCTCTATCAAAGGATAAAAATAATACTGTACTATAATGAAATAGTAGTGTAGGTAAGTTTGAAATGGTTTCAAGTAGACTCAATATCAAAGAGGCAGTAAACATGTAGATTTGAACTTAACTGATTACAACATGAAAATTTTGGAGGAACAAACATGGTTTGGACTAATAGGTGTCCAATTTGTTAAATCGACAATAAATAAATAAATAAAATAAAATCAAAAACAAATAAGTAATTTTAGATATATGAGACTTGTCATCTAACAAAAGTATGACTTGGCAAAATGATAGCACAACAGGAAATTGTACAACAAACGTCAACGAAGACAATAAATATTTGAGTTAGGATCTTTTACACAAAATGTATGTACAACAATTAACAAATGAGTAATTATTGACTATTTACAATATCTATAATATTTAGCTTTTGAACCTGAAAAGTTAAAAGATAATCACACACTTTTTTGTGGTCTTTTCTAACGACCGGTGTGACATATCGAAATATCTAAGTTCATTTTCACATCTTGATATTTTCTTAAAAATAATTTAGGGTCAAATCAGCATGATGAAGATAGTTAGGGGATGGTTCTTGTAACTAAATCGAATAAAAATAAATTTATGTTATGTAGGGCACGTGAAAAATCTAATGGAGCACTAAGATATTTTTCTTAAAAAGAATTTAGGGTCAAACCAGCAGGCTGCTTCCTTATTTCAATTATTACTTTATATATAAGTTTTTTTTTAAAACGCCAATTTTGACTTGTAGGGTCAAAGTATCTTGTCTCTAGATAAGGGATTGCAGACTTTCCTTGCAGTCAAATACGTATATTGTTAACTCGTTAAGCATGACTATATATTACTGTATCATTTAAGGCTCGGTGTAATGGTAGCAAGCCTCACAAGCGAGAGGCTCTTGCTCGCGCCACCTAGCTTATTACACCTCTCTCTCATACTTAGAGTTGAGAAGCAAGTTTTTCATTCGTACGGTCATGTTAAACAAAAACGAAGCGAATATGTATCTGGTTTTGTGAGTGTTGCGTATGTTTGTAACTTGTTGCTGGTTGAGTGGTCATGGAGGGGAGATGAAGGGAAATGTAGCTAGATGGTTTATGGTGCATAAAGGTAATGCTAAAAAGCCTGTGTATGGTGTAGCAATGGTGTAGCAGGTTTTAGCGTCTCTGTTTTTTCATCAAACAGAGTGTTGTCTGATATATGGTTGTTGTTTGTCAGATATAGGTTTTGATTAGTTTGACTTGTATTTTCTCTTTTGTATCTGATCTTGGGAATGCCCTTATCAGCTGTTGTTTATAATGAACAGTTTGGTTAAGAAGTAATATAAAATTTACCTTTTGCACCAAATATATATATATATATATATATATGGGGAGGTTCATATATATATATTGCACCATATATATATATATATATATATATATAGGGGAGGTTCTTTTCAGAATCATAAAAAGGTCGAAAACTGCGAGAACCAGCATCAACCAATCAAATTTTTTTGAATATTAATTTTTATTATTTAATTCAAAATGGTATAATAGTAAAAGTACATTTTTTATTTTCTTTTAGATTATTTTAATAAAAAATGTTTTTTTTACTAAATTTTAGGAATTTAATATTTTAATTTTAATTTTTAGAATAATATTTTTTTTCAGCATGTATGTTGTAAAGTGCATATGTGTTTTTTTAAATAATGTAAATTTACGTGTGTTTATAGTGTTCAATTTACGTGTATTTGGTAAGGTGCATTTGTGTTTTTTTAGATAATGTAAATTTACATGTGTTTTTAGTGCATGAAATTACAAAGAGAAGTATTTTACATGTATTGTATACAATTTAAAACAAAAATATTACATACAAAATTTAAAATCATATGATATACAATTCAAATACAAATTTCTAAAAGTAAAAAATATGTTGCCGTATATGCATATGTATTTTCCCTCGTTGGACACTCTGAATTTCTTCGTATGCATATGTGCACTTGTATCTACGGCATGCACTTGTGTCTTTACTCTTTAAATCTGTATCATAACTATCTTGTCGCTAGATAGTATATACAAAACACATGTGCACTATTGCTCATCATGTTCACTCTTTTTTCAGATGATACTTGTGCACATGTATCTCACGATGGTCACAACAACCATAAAACCAAACCTACATCAGAGAATAAACTACATTAAGTCCACCGTGTATAATCCATTTACATTGATGAAATCTTAAGTATATGTAATTACAATACCTTGAGCCCTTGAGGTAGCATGTAACTACAAAATACAAATGCACTTGATCACACACATATTCTTCATGATAACAACTTTTATTTTCCCTAAAAATTCACACAAAAAGAATACAAAAATATATTATAAATAATCAATAATTATTGATGAACCATAACCCACATACACAAACATTTCTTTCAACCAAAGAACGAACTTTTTCACATCATACATACACATGATATTACAATGGTTTACAACCAAATTTAAATATGAAAGATATATGCTCCGAAAATCATAACTATTACCCAAAAAAAAGTTTGAGATCGAAACACATATTTCGTTTTCAGATCGAAAGCCAAAAAAACATAGTAAAATCCAAAAAAGTTCAGATCGAATCTATGATCATATCGAAAGCCATATTTTTTTAGATCGAACACATATTTCGGTTTCAGATCGAAAGCCAAAAAAAATTCAGATTGAAAGCCAAAAAAATTCAGATCGAATCTATGATCATATCGACAACTATAAGTTTCAGATCGAAACAAACGATTTCAAATAAAAGAGAGCACTGATCTCAATTTACAATTGCCAAATCTACAAACCATGAAAAAATAAAACTTTATAACAATCCAATTTGACAAACTTTAGTTAATTAAATATCATCACCTTTACCTTTGAATTTATAAAATGTGCACACGCTACGGATACTATCAGATTCGAAGGAAATGACGGCAAGTAGGGCAAGCCATGAGATATTAAGAATAAAATGAAACTAAGTTTTTTAATTTGAAAATGATCCATCCAATCCTCAATATTAGTGGACGGTTACTTGAAAGAATGGTTAATATGCAATCCCTTTTTTACCCCTCAGTCAATTATAAAACATTCCTTAATATTTATTTAATTTACAAAAATAGCACAAATCATTTAAGCCATTGATCAAATATTTAATGGTTAAGATTGGTTCTCGCAGTTCTCGACCTTTTTTTGGTTCTGAAAATAACTCTACACTATATATATATATATATATATATATATATATATATATATATATATAATATATATATATATATATATATATATATATATATATATATATATATACACACACTAGTTTCATGGCCCGCCCGATGGGCGGGCATGACTTATAAACCCTACCGGGCAGGGCATGACTTGTGATTATCGTTGACAAAAAATAAAGATATCGAACACAATGATGGCTAAAATGCAAAGTGTCTCCCCAATTGAAAAAAAAACTTGCAATAAGAATGTGCTTAGATGATGTTTCTTGTTAAGTGAATTCCTCTTTCAGCAAGATATTTGAGGCTCGTGATCCACTTCACCTACATAGAAAGTACTTCCATTATAAAAAGTTATAAATCTTTAAAACACATGTTAATGAGTAGATATACAATGCCTATGTTTCTTTTATGCCATTCTATGTACCCTTGTTATCATCGTGATTACTTATTTAAGTGCTCATTTGCTTATGTTAAGAATTAAGTATCTTTGAGTGTTTGGTATCTGCTTATTTTTAAGCAAACTCACACTTTAGATTAAAAAAAAAAAAAAAAAAAAAAAAAAAAAAAAAAAAAAAAAAAAACCCTTGCAAAACTGGAAATACTTGGGAGCTATTGGATAAGCTTAACTTGTGGCTCACACGGTTGACCCTGTTAATACTTCCAAAGGGTTTATTAAGTTAACTTAATGTTGTTTTTAAGCAAATAAAAAATAACTTCTAACTTACAGCTGAACTATAGGTAGAAATTTGACCGCCCACTGGGCGGGCATGACTTGTGATTATTTTTTGAGTGTATTAGTTTTCAAATAGTAAGATATACGTATACGAAGGTATTAGTTATTGGTAAATAATATATAAGGAAATTATTATGGAAGAATTGTTAATATGAAATAAAATTTATTTTTAAGGGATGTGTATGGGTCGGATGCAAATACATTATAGTATATATGGTTTTAAACAATCAGCCATGTGCATGCAAATTCGGAATCGTAAATTTAGATGTCGCGTAACCTTGGTTGGGCAGCATAATGGAGACCTTCAAGATCTCAATTAACAACATTTCGATTCTTTGAAGCACAAAATAAAAATAACATTTGGAAGTGCTTTCGTAAAAGAAATTACTACTAATCGTGATTTTATAACCATAATTATTGAATTAAAAGTTGTGCTTTTAAACTTTCCTCCTGTAAACTCACTTGTGAAATAAAGATTATTTGTATACAACGTTTGTATACAATGTACGGTGTTTCTTATGTTTTGTTTTTGCTCATAACTGTGTTACATGTCACTTGTATATACACAATTGTTTATACATGTAGAAAATGCAGTTGGCTTCAGCCTTGCTTCTGTTTTGCCCACAAATGGCCGCAATAGCTGCTACCTGCATAAGCAAGAAATGGATTTGATTATTCTTATTACTTTTTGAGATCATTAGAGATAGTAGTGTTAACCAAGTTACCATATATAGTGGGCATTATTGAGGAGGAGCTAAGCCGGACTAACCTGAATTAGATCCTTCCTTGAAAATTGGCCATGTAGATTTTGATCGACCATCTCAGCAACTGCAACTATGTTTGTTAATCATAGAAGAGCCTATGGAGGTCAAAGCAACCAATATAAGCCAAACAAATGCAATGGAAAAAAATCCAATGTGCAAAAACTATCTATCATTATATTTGATAGGCTTGCACATGAAATACACATAAAAACATATTAATGTACTTACCCAAGAGACAAGGAAATGTTCTCCGGGTGGGCGTTTACTGTCAATAGGTACACGGCCCGTTAAGAGTTCTAGCAAAACGACACCATAGTTATAGACATCTGATTTGGTGGTAAGTTTGCCGGTTGTAGCATACCTAAAGATAAAATATATAGTTAAGATTAGGAGACAACATTATACCTTTCCATCCACACATTCACGTGTGCCAAGCATTTTGTTATCAGGATATTTCTCTGCTGAACGAATATAATGTTATCTTATACTTACTTGAACTTATTATTCAGCATTTGGAAGAGTTAGGAACAGATAAGTGGCTTGTTTTACCTGGAAATCGATCATTGAGATGCACTGGAGTGGCACTGAGTGTTGCAGCAGGTTTGCCTGCAGCTTGTGTCTCTGGTACAGGTACTATTGTAGCTTTGGTTGGTGGCCCGTGCACCGAAGGCCGTGGTTCAGTAAATACTATTACTTTACCTTTTAGAGTAGTAATGATATTAGTTAAACCATTAGTTGAGCCTAGTGATCAGTAAATACGTATAGCTGGTTTGAATAGGTAGGTACCTTGCAAAGCCCGCCCATCTAAAAAAACAATAACGGCACTATTATGTTACAATCTAAATAAACCATTTCTGAATTAGCACATGGTGATTGTTTGGCACATCTATCAAATTACACGTACCGGTCTTTTTTGCATTTGTGCTTCATAGATCAAATTATGAGTTGTTAACATCAAATACATTGTGGTATTATTCTACATCATTCCTATATAAGATAAAAACAGGGCTATCATTATTATAACATATTAAACATGCATATGAAGAATTATTGGAATCAATAAAAATCGAATGAACTTGCATATCGATATCATCATATCCATTGCATGTCCATTAGTATGATCAACATCATCAGATTTGATCACTTCATAGACTGTTATGCTTTGAATTTTTATTACGTCGAATTGCTTTAGCCATTATAGAGAGTTGGAAAAAATTATAGTTTATAAAATAATAGCTATAACATAAATAAAAGAGTACATATAAATGATTTGAAAAGGTTATATGACAAATAAATCGTACCCTGGAACCCTTTTACTTCCACATCAGGCGCATAATCACCAGCATGGTCATCATCAACATCCTCGAAATTCCGAAATTCTAAAGGAAAAAGTGACAATTTAACTCTAGAGGCACGTACATGCTTATCTAATCTAATGAGATGATAGATTTGGAAATAGAGCAAAAGCAAATAACGTAAACCTATATCGTTTCCAACAGCAGAACCAAGAATGTAAAATAGACCTTTTAATTAATGATTCTTTCAAGTGAAAAAGGGGGCAGCATGGAAGGAATATGATACCTGTGAACAACTTGTTAACAGGAAAAACACGCAGGTGCTTGTGCAAATTGGATAATGATCTCTATACACATGGACACCAATCATAAAAGAGTAACCACCATCTAGCTTGTGAGATACAGTTGGATGATTCTTATTCATTGTCATTCCTGCATTAAAATATAGAAAAATAATAATAATAATAGTTGTGCCTCAAATGAAAATAAAAAAATAAATGAAGAAAAATATTGAATAAAACTTTAACTAATAAAGGACATATTCATTATGTTCGTAAAAGAGTAGAAGGGAAACCTTCATTGGAAGGTATTTTGAGAATGGAGCATGACCATGAGCCAACTCCAGTGCAGTAATTACAAATGGCCAAATATTATCTATGAAAAGTACCACCATAATTCTAATTATGTCAAGAGCGGCTTCCATATCACCTCCGTTTGTTGCATAGACACCTGAAACGGGCTCGTCAGATATACCAGGGAAACTCATCTGAAGATAATGACATCTTTTCCAGCTAACTATGCACTTTGAGATGATGCACCGAGAGATGGGGTCTAAATATCTAACTCTCTCTTATATGCCCCTTATATTATACATCGTATTTTTTGTAGCTACAGCAGAATGACTGTTAAATCACCAATAGCAAGATATCCGATTCTGATTTATTATCAAATAATTAGTTTCAGAAAAGAAAACCAATCATAGGGAATAGGAGAAAGACCTGCATTGCGTTTAGGGGGACATCTCCTGAAGAAACCACTGCCACGACATTGATGACAAGCGCTGCAACACTGATTGTGGGCTGGAATTGTATGAACTTCTATACATTTGCATAAACAGATCGTGAGGTATTTTCAGAAATAAGAAGCGAGTAAATAAACCACAAATAGGTAACAATGACCAATTCCCGGTCAATTTAAGGCTGCTATATCTCAAATGGGCCATATGTGTCAAATGGTTTAACTGATTTGAAAGTTAACCGGAATCTCTCTGCAAAGCATACAAAATTTTCAGCCGTTCTACTAAAAGATAAAAACAATTATGCAACGATTGATTTTGTAATATAACTCACACAATTAGTAAGCTAAAAAAAATGTATATGTGCAATCAAAAACCTGCCAGGACTGTTTGGATCAGTACTTAAACATGACCTATTAAAAAAAATAAAAGAAAAGAAAAAACCTTACCCAAACATGCCTTTTCTAACACTTCAGCTAGTCAGTAGCTACCGGACTTGGCGCAAGTGGGATTGTCAAGAATCTGAAGCCATGTATATCCTTTGGTTCTAGCCAAACCACAACTAATGACTGGTTGTTCTTTCTGACTTCTTGGTCCAATCTGCAGACATAATAGATCATTGTATAGTTGCATGACCCGCCAAAAATGTTGCATCTATGAAAATCAAAACGTACATTATAATAGAAAATGAAGTTGAATGAATGATTGTGGGTTGACAACTTGGTTGTACGATTTGAGCAAAAGCCGAACTAACAACTCCAACGCTGGAAAATAGTTACTGTTAGCTGGTATATTTATTGTTAATTGTATGGCTGCACGAAGTGTGTGTACAATTGCCTGTAATTTGGGACATGCTATGACCCGTGGTCCTTGCAACTTGGTACCGGGAATTCGTCGATATATTTTGGATGCAAGCTGAGTGTCTTTTGTAATGCCATGGCCTTCCTGAGATGACTCTATAGATGGTTGCCTCACTTGCCGAGTTGACCCGCTGTTTAGGATAGTAACTGTTAATACCGTTAATTTTTAAGACTAAGTTGTGTAAAAAGGTATGTTGTTACTTTTTAAATTTGAGAATTCACTTCAAGTAGCTTCGCCAGTGAGAACTGGTTCCTTTACCTGCTCTTAGTCTTCATGTCTTTGCCATTGGATGCCCAGTGTTTGTTCTACCCAACAGTTCTTTGTACCTGCACCAAATTTGATTTGTAATGAATCTGTGTATATTGGTATGCATAATGTGTCAGTGGAAAAGGTTCCAGTGTGACAAATTAAGTACTTGCTGGACTTCCGAGATACTGGGGTCTAGATAATACTGAGTTGCCGGAGTCCCCGTAAGTTGTAGACTTATGCTTATTGGATTTTGCATTTATAAAATTTTACATAAACTGTGCGTAGCAATTGTAGATGTTAAACATTATGATTACCTCCGTATCTATTTGTTACTCGGCATGAGCTGATTGCTATACTCACCAGCTTTTCCATTGCGTTACAGTTTGTATATCAAAGTCTGCAGCCATTTTGTTTCACATTGTAAACCCAATAGCCATTCCATTGCGAAACACACAATTTCTGAGTTATGATTGGTTCATATGTGTGAGACTTATGAGTCAAGTAATGAAAGTTAGTCTAACTTTTGGACGTCGATGATGCTCTTTTTTGCAGCTTCACGAATGATAACAAATATGGGGACAGCTGAAACAAAAACATCAGGCGGATTTTATAAGAACATGTGATACTAAAAAATATTCATTACATTAGTGCAACTTTGAGTGCGCGCGATACCGGAGGTGATATCCCAAATTTAGGATCCTCACCATAGTTCTAAAATCGTATATCAATTGAGAGTGAGTCTACGTAAAACAAAGCAGACACAAATTTTAAGCTAGTATGTATAGCAAACTGTTACCGACAACGTTATACGGGTGTTTGGATCTGTCTTTCGAGAGTAGCTCTCCAAACACCTTACTTCGTAAGCCGATAACCAATTTTAATAATCTGCAGCGCAACTCCGGTTCAATTTTCGCTACCTTTTTCTTATGTTTATGCGGCATCCCGTAGTTAATCAGCAATCAGTTTGGCTCTGTATCAAGATAGTTCAAATGATCTGTATTAGTATAACTATGTATTAATACGAAAAAGTAAGAATGTATAGGCTCACATGCGATCCATTTGTCGACTAATTCACCAAGATGACCATCGTTTGTTGGTTGCTGCGTAGTCACGTCGCAAAGCCTTTTCATAGCCAACATACAATTCCAGACTACTCAAGATTTAATGAAAATGTCCTCTTTATTTTCAAAATGGGAAGCCGCCATTGTCATACCTCCACGACTCCTGCAAAAAAAAAAAAAAAAAAAAAAAAAAAAAAAAAAAAAAAAACCTTATCAGATTACGCTTAATCATTTTACTGCAGATACTAATGCCCATATACATTTAACCTTATCAGATTACATTATGTCAGAAACATAATGGAAGGCGAAACTTATTAGAGAAAGAATAAAACCGTAACAGAGATATACTGGCGTTGACGCAATCGAGATGGCGCATAAGCTTTTCATTATCAGCTTTATTTCTGCCTGTACCGACTTATTTTAAGTTGAGCTAGAATATGCAATTTTCCCATCATCTTAAAGAACAAATGCCAACAAATGATCAGACATAATTTCATGGGAGTAAGCCACCGAAGAAGATAAAGGACTTGCAATCAAAAGCAAACATCTGGTTATAAGATTTAATACGCATATACTTTATTCTAAACACGCCTAAATATTTTATTATTAGCTCAACATAATGGCAGATAACTACAATTATATGAACTACAATATGATATAATAACATAATTGGTGTTGAGATTAATCACATTGGATTTGAGGATACGAAGTTGAACTTGATTGAACTGCTCGTATGAAACAAATTCAATGCAACGAAGACAATACACAACCAAAAGAAACAAATGTTAAAACAACTATGTGTGACCAATATGTTACTTAAATCCAACTCCAAGTGATCATCACGTACCAGCAAATAAATACAGTTTACTAACATTATAATCAATCAATCATCATCAATATTAGAATCCTATAAGAAAAATTGAAATAGGTAACTATGGATGTCATATGCACTCAAATTACAGAGTAGATATGGTCATTACTTATACACTGCACAAATGTGAAGGCAGACTGGGAAGCATGTTCGTTATCAATAACTTATATTCTTCCTTGTTATGAGAAATAATGAAAAAATGCAGGCAATACAGAAAACGTTTACAAATAACTACAATGTTTTTATTCAAATGGATTGACAAATTTTGGAATATTACTGAAGGTAAATAAATACTTTAATAAACCTAAAAAGGCCATTAACACAATTGTCTACATGCTAACATGAAATCTAAAATCCACAGAAGAAGAATATTAAAAACGTATATGTAAATTTTATATGTACCTTTCTTATTTAACTGAGCAGCCATACATCTTTTTAGACGGGAGGAGCCAACACCCATCCATTGAGAAAAAGGTCTGATATTAGGGTTTTGCAGTGATGAATAAATAAAAGCCGTATATTTTGTTAGATATATGTGGATTAGCAGTAATAACTAATTGCCCAAGTTTATAGATTTAGTTTTGGATTGTTAATCGCAATCAATGGGCTTGGCTCCATTGGTTGGGATGTTTGCATTGAAACCTAAAGATACAGGTTCGAATCTCACCATCTTAACATTTTAATTATTAATCCGAATTTTGATTTTAGTTGATTAATAGTTGCTTAGGTGGACTAAATGTGATGACATGGCTTTAAATCACAATTACATGGCATTGAGGTGACATTATCTACGTGTAATGCCTACTGTTATATATATATATATATATATATATATATATATATATATATATATATATAATTACATGGCATTGAGTTGACATTATGTGGCATTATCTACGTGTAATGCCTACTGTTATATATATATATATATATATATATATATATATATATATATATATATATATATATATATATATATATATATATATATATCAAGTAGATAGTTCTTTTGCGATGATATGAGTAGAGGAAAGAAGGTGACGTGAAGCTAAGAGGGTGTTTGTTTAAGCTTATATATAGTTTATTAGCTTATATGTGTTCGTCTTATATAACATAAGCCACAATTGTGTGGCTTATTTTGACACTTATGGGCTTATATAACATTGTTAAAATAAGCCACAAAATTGTGTTATATATTATATAAGCCGAACACATATAAAGCTAATAAGCCGTATATAAGCTTAAACAAACACCCTAAGATGGTATTGAGCCAGGAAGTTTTGATGAGGGAAGACTCCAATCAACTTTATAATACATGGTCACATGACAATTAATATTCTAAAGTCATGAACCTATTAGAATGTTTATAAAATTCTCCAATCAACTTTATTATACATGAGTCACATGACCATTAATATTCTAAATGCATCCGGTATAATGAACTTATTAAAACGCTTGTAGTCTAGTGGGTGACACTTATTCAGTTAAGTGAGTCCATGTGAAAGTAGTATCGGTATGGGTGACCTATCGGGAAGTTTTCACATATAAGTCACAATGCTCTGTTGGTATTAGGCAATGAAGAGGAGAGCCTGTAAGCCAATGCTGCTCAGGTTCGAATCCGAGCCGGCCCTGATTTTCATCCGGCCGTTACTCCAGTGAGTAAAAACTCGTGCGGAGGCGGTACGATTTTCGGGCGGATGCCGTTAAAAGTCCTAACTACGTCAGCGTGGACCCGGTTCAGACAATATAGTCTGAATATGTGATTGCAATGAGGGCCTGCCAAGAGGAGAGCCTGTAAGCCAATGCTGCTCAGGTTCGAATCCGAGCCGGCCCTGATTTTCATCCGGCCGTTACTCCAGTGAGTAAAAACTCGTGCGGAGGCGGTACGATTTTCGGGCGGATGCCGTTAAAAGTCCTAACTACGTCAGCGTGGACCCGGTTCAGACAATATAGTCTGAATATGTGATTGATGAGGGCCTGCCAAGATGGCGGATGCGACTCTAATCCAAAAAATAAAAGTCACCGTCCAAAAAAAAAAAAAAAAAAAAAGTTTATAAAATTATAACCTCATAAAACGGATGTGATATTTAAACGGAGGTTTTTTATTCATCCACATCAAATTAATGTGTTGTGACAATAATACCCCTAGCCTTTCTTTTACCCCAAATTGTTTTACCAGTTATGCCTTAACAAAATAGCTTCACTGTTTGGACTTTACCGACGGGATATGATGCATAAAAAAGGAAGAAGCATAATTTACATAACACCAGCAAACGTAAATCCCACCGCTGCTACTTTTGTCGACGACGAATGAAAGAAAACACTTAATGTAACAATAAAAGAACCCATCAATCGAATCTTTATGTTTCTTGCTTGCCAAGCGAACACATCGTGTAACCGGTTGAATGACGGCGGTGCCGGAATCCTCAATCCTCCACCTCGTCCAGATTTGATGACCATACATGAATGGAACTTTTGTCGGCATCTTGACATCTAATTCCATATATAGTGGACGTCAATATCGGAAAATGTAAAAATAAAGGTCTCACTTTATGGTGACTGATTCTATATCTTGAAGAAAATGTAAAAATATTTCTTGATGTTGATACTGTGATAGGCTCAAAGAACTATCACTGTAACATGAAAACTCTTTTTTTGTTAAATAAGATGAGAAGCAACAGTGGCACAGTAGACGGACCGGTAAAAGTAGGGGGCTATATAATCATATATGGAAGAGAATGTGAGCTGGTTTTGACGTGGTGTGACTGTGTGACCCGCTGAGAAAAGTCAAGGGTAAAATTGTCTCAACACATTAATTTTCTGTGGATGAATAAAAAACGTCAGTGGAAATATCAGTTCCCCCCATAAAAATGTCATTAATTTACAAACTTTTTTAATATTATGAACTTATTCCCGGTATAGATAAAGCTTCTAGTAGGTTTATAAAATTGTAACTCATGCAATGCATTAATTTATAAACCTTTTCAAAATGCTAGACCTTTATGACACCTAGACTTGAAATGTTTTCTCACAATGTTACGCAATTTTTTTAACCTCTTCATAATTTCTTGAATCTATTCTTAAACCACTATAGTAAATGCTCTAATAACTGGTATTAGACATGCTATTGATAACTAGCTAGGAAGTCAACTCTCTGACGGTATTTATATATCGGTCTCACGGCTAACATAAGAAAAACAAATCGTGTAATATCATAATTAGAATGACAAATGACAAGATTTAAACATTTGTTAGTTTTTGTACTTATGGGTAAATATATTCTAGATATTTGCTACAAAATTATGATTAAAAAGATCTCGCCTCCTATTAACGTGGAAAATAATTACTATTACTAATATGATCAATTTTGAATTGTAGTTCTGTTGGTATACTTTTGAGCAAATCGCACAAAAAGTATCAGACTTAAGGTCAATTTGAATTTTAGGTACTCAACTTAATTTTTCTCAATTTAAGGTATTCAAGTTATTTTTTGTGCAACGTAAGGTTTTTTCGACTTTTCAAAAGGTGTCATCGGCCATTTTTTTCAGCTAAATTGGTTAATTAATATAATATATCGTTATAATAGAGAACTTAAGAGTCATTTCGGCTAAAATTATGACCATTAATTGCTTTCGAAAAGTCGAAAAAACCTTGTATTGCACAAAAAATAACTTTGATACTTTAAATTGAGAGGAAAAAAGTTGAGTACCTAAAATTAAAATTGATCTTAAGAGCACAAGGTGCAGTGAGGAGGTGAAGCTCCTCATTTGGGGTCCACGGGTTTCCACATCACTTTAACAAACCCCCACAACTAATCCTCCTCACTAACAACTAACATCAACTTACTCATTTGGGACTCACCACTTACAACTTTATTTTTTTTATTCAAATTTTTAAATAAACTAAATTCATTTCATTCAAATAATACAAATAACATTTTTTTAAAAGTCAAAAAAAAAAAAAAAAAAAAAAAAAAAAAAAAAAAAAAAAGGTTGGGACCAAATAAAACCCAATAAAAATCTTAATAACTCGTCCTTTCCTGTTTTAACAGCCCATTATCAGTTGATTCAATTATGGGTAAATTGATGCCCAAAAGCAAATACACCAATCCGAATAATAGTCCAAGTCTCCAATCCGAATAATAGTCCAAGTCTCCAAGACCAGTACACACCCTACCCTAGTTTTTAGTAACCATAATCCCTCTTTTGCTTAATAAAACGCAGTCACACAAACAACAAAAGTCATTCCTTCTTTCTAGATCTACTATCGGAACAAAAACACACCTATCTTTTCTGTTAAGCAAATCGAATACAAACACACAAACAATCTTCAAATTTCTCTAACTGATCGAATTACACGAAGATAAAACCAAGAATCTGTTGTTGTTTGTTCATGAAACACAAACACAAAAACACAGTTAAGAATCAAAGAAAAAAAAGGGTTGTAAGAGTTTTATCTCGTCGTGCAGACGACGAGGTGTAACCACCGGTAAATCTCCACTATATTAATTTAATCTTTATCTATTTTCTACGTCTAATTTTTTTTTAGATTAAACAACAACTAACTAACATGACGTAACTCACATTTCAATAAATATGCTCACGCGACACCAACGTGTTTTGCATTCAATACCAATAAACTTTCCTTATATATCAAGTATAAAAGCTTTTAACTTTTATTTACAACTTACGTTAACATGCGATTATTAAAAGTTCAAACAAAAAGGTTTACTATTATTTTGAGTTTTTACGACACCCAAATTTATTATATGTATGATTTTATATATTTAAATCATAAACGTTAAAGTACAACATTTTAAGACAAATGTACAAGTCTTTAAAGCACAAAACCTTCACTTGTTTTATTTAATTTTACAACTCTAAAGAACAATATTTAAAGCTTATTTTACAAATCTTTAATGCATTGATTTTAAAAATATATTTATCTCATCTCGCGACTGATGAACTCAAATAAGTACATTTTATTACTATCATTTATCCTATTAATTTGACTTGTTTTACTATATTATGTATGAGGATTGATACTTAATCGTTTACTTTTGTAATTCTCAGGTAAAAACAAGCATTTGGTGAAACTTAGCGATTTTGGACTAATTATGGAGCAAAACGTGCATAAAGTTGAAGGTCTACTGACATGGACAAGATCAAGTCAATTCTGCTCCAGATGCGCCGCATCTCACTCTCGACATGCGCCGCATCTCTATCAAGATATCACCAGATACGATCCAAGATACAAGAGGACATGCGCCGCATCTAATCATGGAGTTACGCCGCATCTTCTGGCGGTGTACGAATATTCCTGAATATTATAATCTTGGACCCCACGCGAAGTTAAGTACATGCGCCGCATCTACTTAGTAGATGCGCCGCATCTTCCCTCAGACAGAAACTATAAATACCCCGTAGACCAGACGAATTACAAGTTCCGGAAAACCTAAAACCGAAGTTCGAACAGGAGAAACAAAGGACGAATTCAGTCAAGGAGGCAGCACAAGACACACCCAAATCAAAGATACAAGAGCTGTAAGAAGGTGCTGCATGTGTTTAATTCATTAAGTAGTTTTGTTTTATTGTGTTAGCAAACTTTAATTCATCAGGATTGGTGGCTTGTGTAATGTGACAATGAAAGATTGCACTCCCTTTAATACTTGCTTTCCCATCAATTAAAGTTTATATGTTGATGTCTTTGGTTACTACTTATTAGTGCATTGATAACCTCTGTGTTTATTAGTGGCTTGCGGGTATTTGACTGCGGGACATAATGTGGCTCCCACGGTTATTACTAAATTGATCACTTAGGAATAACTTTTAGACATAAGTAATCATTAAGGGTTTACTCGCCGATAAGAATAGGACCAACGAGAAAGGGTTAACTACATACACTTCATATAAAGCTATCAATAAAACAAGTGACAATCTACTTAATCATAAGGACAACCCTCTTATTGTCTCAAGTATCTATCTGTGTACGTGTGTGCTACTTGCTGATTCGTGCCTATTGGTTTATTTTATTATTTAATTGCAACAAATCGTGCCAGTCTCTCAGGCTGAAACCCCCTTGCGTTAGGATATTAAAATACTGATTAGAATAACGAGATAATACGTTCCACTCTTAGTGATCGACACTCTACTTACCATTATCTTCATACTGACCGGGTACACTGCTCGTTAAGTGTGTGTGTTATTGATAAGTCGGCTAAATATAAATTTAAAACTTGAGTAGGCATTAAAACTGCTAAACCGCAACGACACATCACGCGCATCAAGTTTTTTTGGCGCCGCTGCCGGGGAGTGAATTGTTATTATCTGTTAATTTAATTAGTATTTTAATTAGGTTTTTCTTTTTATTAGATTAATTGCATCATTGTACTATTTTGCATATTTGTTGTATTGTGTGTTATTTGTTTTGTGTTATTTGTTTGCTTTATTTGTTTTTATTTTCGTTGTGTGTTTTATTTGATTTTTATTTTTCGTATTTTTCTGTTCTGCTATCGTTGTACTGTGCTAAATCAAACGATACGGCGCATCTGATCTCTCAGATACGGCGTATTGCGTTTAATTTTTAAAAAAATACAACGCGTTTAATTAATTCGATACGACGCATCTTTTCCCCAAGATACGGCGTATCTGTTTTTAATAAGAAAATTTTTCTAAGCGATAAAGTAATACGACGCATCTGCTTTAGCAGATACGGCGTATCTGTTTTCGATAAAAAAAAAAATAAAAATTCTAAACATTAACGCCATACGACGCATCTGCTTTAGCAGATACGGCGTATCTATTATTTTAATTAAAAACAGTTTGCGAATTATTAAACAAATACGGCGTATCGATCTCTGTCGATACGGCGCATCTTACTGAATCAAAAATCTTTTATTTTTAAACGTAACGAAAATACGGCGCATTAACTTTCGTTAATACGACGCATTTAATTTTAATTAGATAAGCCGATTTTTGATTAATTAATTCGATACGGCGCATTCTTAAGTTCTAAAGCGGCGTATCTATTTTCTGGATAAAGTCTGATTAAATTTTAACGTATTAAGATACGGCGTATCCAACTTTTTGGATACGGCGCATCGTCTGCAGATATCAGCTATTTTTATTCTTATATCCGTTTCTATATTCATTAATTTCTCTTCTAGCGAACAAATCCTACTGATGATTTTACCTTGGATGACAGATTTTGCTATGGAAGACATGTCAGTTAACGGATATCTTGCTAAGGAATGCTTGTTTTCAGATTCATTCAATGTACTCATGATCGATGCAGATTTATTCTCTTGGGAGACTCCTCTTGAAGCTGCTTTTAAGGAATTCATGCGTTTATGCAACATTGACAAAGAGGTATTCTCTTATGATGTATTTGTGAGGTACACTGGAGAAGAATTGTCGCTCTTATGGCCTATCATTGAAGCCGAAGGATTGAACTGGACTACTATCGAAGAAGATGATGGGAAATTCTATCTTGCATACATGGATTCAAGCAACGAAAGCTGTGGTGGAGTTTGAACCTGAAGTATTGGATTAAAGAGCTGAACGTGAGTCTAACTTGAAGACTCTGGAATAAAGACAAGTGCTTACCGGGAGACAACCCGGAATTATCTTTTATTCTGTTTTCTGTGTCGAGTCAGTCCAGGCCGCATGAGGATACGGCGCATCTCAATTCTGAGATGCGACGCATCTCCTGCAATGGTCATATCTTATTTTATTTTTCTGCATTTTTATTTTCGACTTTAAAACTATTTATCAGTTTATTTTAATGCGGCGCATCCCTGGTTAAGGATGCGGCGCATCTTTATTCTGATCCGTATTAATTCCAGGCTCGATACGGCGTATCTTCTTCCATAAGATACGGCGCATCGACTGACCTGATGATTTTCAGTTTTAATTTTTAAGTTTTATTTTATCTAACTACTAATGTATTATGCAAAGCTTGAACCTTTCTTATCTTAGGTGTGTTTTAAAGTATTGGTGGTATTATAGTTTCCTGGATTTCCTGTGGATACATCAAGTATGAAGCTTTAACGTTCTAATCCACAAGAAGTTGATTTTTGCTCTTATACTAATGGAGGATCATACCGAGCAAATCTCAGGGGAGTTTTTCTGTTCTAATTCTTTTATTTTCCAGTTTTTAACCTTTTATACAAACAACGAGGACGTTGTTTAACTTAAGTGGGGGGATTGGAGAATTAGAACACTTAACACCTACTTGTCCTAAACTTTTTCAAAAATTATGCTTAAAATGTGCTTAATATATCAAACTTAAAAAAAATTTAGCATGTTTTTGTTTAAGATCTAAGTTGCATAACTGCACACATGACGTTATTTTCAAAAATTGTGATTTTTCAAAATTCACAAATCTATGAGTGTGCCGGTGACTTGTAAACTTTAGAACTTGGCTTGTATACTATTCGAGACAACCATAATAAGTATTATTTATATAATTGGAGTGACTTGTCTAACTTGGTAAAATTCTAGGATTACACCCAAATAGCCTATTATATGTTATGTGTTATTAACTAACTACACTGGTTAGTTAACCCCCGTATAAACCCTTTTGTTACTCTCATTTTTAGAGTAAGATACCCCTAGAAAAACCCTCAGAGCCGTTCCTTTCGTTTCTTACACCTATGTTTAAAATGTTTCGTTACACCCTTACACCTTAGCCTACCCTGTAGATTAGAATCCGTGGTTGGTTAATTGCTATAGGCAAAGTGTGTTTCCTTACATTACCTGTGTTCGCGTGCGTAATTCATTATCTATGGTTAGGTCGGGAAATTGCACAATGCAATTGGAGTGAAAGTAAATATTGTATATTTTGGAGTTTATTTTTTCGTGTGTTTACTACTTTCACTATTACCATTATTTCTGAAGTCATGAAAAGTATGGAAAAATTATCCGGAAAGAAAGTTATAGTGATGTGGTGAAATTTTACACATCTATGTTTATATATAAAAAAAAAAAAAAAAAAAAAAAAAAAAAAAAAAAAAAAAAAAAAAAAAATCGAAAAAATAAGAAAAGAAAAAGAAAGAAAGAAAAGTTGGAAGTTAGTTTTAACCAACTTATGTAAAGTTATGTAAGTGGTCGATATCACCACTATTTGTTGTACTATATCTATGGATTGAATGGGAATTGGCAGTTATGGGAACGCCAATTAAGGTTTATTCTTTGATTAAGATCTTGTTGAGTATAATTCGTGTCTACCTAAAGCGTGTGTTTCAAGTGTTAAAGCGTGAGTTATTCGATTATATGAGTCTTATTCATGGGATGGTTGGGATAGTGATTAACCACACTTAGGATTTTAATTTATTTGTTTTGTTTATTTTTATTTTTGCACCAATTTATATCCCAAATGTTATCCATGCCCTTTATTATTCTTTATCCAACCAAACCTTTGATTTATTGAGATTAGGGATTTGAGCAATCTTAAGTATCGTAGTCGTGGATTCGGCTATGTATTTATGATTTTGTGGCCCTTTTTGATATATTATTATTGGTGAAGTTTGGACCTATCTTTAGCCTATTCGAGTTAAGGATTTGAGCAATTGCAAGTATCGTGTTCGTGGATTCGATCATGTATTTGTGATTTTGTCGCCTTTTCTGGAATTTGAGATCGATAGTGAAAGAGAATAATTAACCCTTAAGCCTAAAAACCCTTTTTACCGCTTTAGACTTGTTACTCCTTAGCTTTAGTGGTGGAGATGTGTATACTTGCCAAGCTTATGATAGAATATTCGTCGCGACTGGACAGTTAAACGATTAGATTTGCTTTTATCGACTTATTTTATTTTACTTCTAAATCGTTAAGTGTTTAGTTGTGTGATTATGAAATGAACGAATACATACTTAAATATAAAAATAAATCCTAACATCTTTTAGGATACATTTTCATAAAAGAAATTCTAAGGTTTACTTGGGGACAAGTAAAGTTCAAGTGGGGGGATATTTGATGAACTCAAATAAGTACATTTTATTAATATCATTTATCCTATTAATTTGACTTGTTTTACTATATTATGTATGAGGATTGATACTTAATCGTTTACTTTTGTAATTCTCAGGTAAAAACAAGCATTTGGTGAAACTTAGCGATTTTGGACTAATTATGGAGCAAAACATGCATAAAGTTGAAGGTCTACTGACATGGACAAGATCAAGTCAATTCTGCTCCAGATGCGCCGCATCTCACTCTCGACATGCGCCGCATCTCTATCAAGATATCACCAGATACGATCCAAGATACAAGAGGACATGCGCCGCATCTAATCATGGAGTTACGCCGCATCTTCTGGCGGTGTACGAATATTCCTGAATGTAATAATCTTGGATCCTATAAAAATCCGTCATGATAATCTTTGTTAATTAATAATACCTTTGACTTATCATTTAACAAAGCCCATTTTTATGGAGAAATTTAAATTTTTCTTTAATATACTATACTCACGACTAACATAAGATTTGGATAAGCCTACATATTTTATATGAACTATTTTCACTTTATTATTTTATATTTTACATTAAACTCTTTACGCAATACGAATACTCAAACCTATTAAATTTTATTAACGTATACACTCTCCGTTAAACTTATTACATGTCTAATATTTTCAGTTGGAGTATATTAATAAACTTTGACATTTTTATAAACGTTATATTTTTACGTTACCTGATTTTTAATTTTGTGAAATAAAGGCTTAACATTAGTAATTACTGGGATCAAATTATATCATAAACTATTGGTATTTGTCTTAAAGTGAAGCCACCTAAACTCTTTTTCCATGCATATATACGATGTAACTTTGCTACAATATTTACTTTAACATGAAGTCATTGTCATATGATTCTAAATTACTCCATAAGCTTCCACGTATCAAGCTTCAAATATGGACTTTCGTGTACAATAAAATTACCATATGTTCAAATATGTCAACGTGTAACTATAGTTAGTATCCATGCATGCAATATAATGTTTTCCTTAATATCTTAACGTGTAGTATCTGTATACCATAAATTTCAACAACCAAAATGAGAACATCTTGTATATGCGACGTGTGCTACTTGATTTCCATAACAAACAAATATAAATTAAATATATGAACGTGTAACATTGTTTACCTCGCATGCATTTCAACCTCAAAATCTCAAATATATATATATATATATATATATATATATATATATATATATATATACTCGTATAACATATGTAGGATATACACATTCAATCAATAGTTGCATCAACTTGTTATCTTTATCCTACTCTAGTATCTAGTCTCAGATTCCTATATCTTCTTATCTGATCTATTCAAAATATTAAACAACTCCAACTTGTTCAAGACTAGTATATAGAAACCATGCAACACTCATTTCACTATCAAAGTACCCTCAAATAAACTTACCCTTGTTCGACAGAGAACTTACCCTGTGTAAGAGTAGAAAGTCCAAAGCAAGTGGGTTATTCATTTCGTGTTCCTCCTACAAGCATCAAGTCGCTACCACCTTTCTCAAAGGTGTTGTAAGTCCTCATTTCCTTTTAATAAATACCTCATACTCACTTGCATGCATGCACACTCCATACTACACTCGAACTGTATCCATTTTACTTCATACATACCACACAGTCACAACCCTTCTCACATTTACACATTAGCATGACATGCATTAATTTGATAAACATTAGATCAAACATGACAACTTAGCAATAAACTATACGTATCAATCTACTCGAACATGCAAGGAGTTGTTCCATGAAAACTCTTATGTGCTACGCTATAAGTAAAATAAGTACAAGTTAAAACACGCTACGAAATTATATGACTAAAAACAGTCCCAAAGTGCCTTCGAAATAACTTCATATCTCGCTACTGTTCTTAACGCTCGTATTCTATCGTGACACGACTTAATAGACCATGTAACCAACGACACTTTTTAGTTAGATAACTTTTAAACACACGCGAGATTCGACTACGAAAAAAAAAATGAACTATCTCAACTCCTATTTGATCGGACCATGTAAAACCTAACTAAGTATTTCAACTAAAAAGACCCTTTCGACCTAACCAACTAGAGACATGCTTACTTCGAAATTCACAAACGTAGCATCCATATATTTTCACCCAACTCGACTATACACTTGAGAAACAATATTTTTCGTTCTCTAAGATCCCTCCCATAACCCCATCTCGACACCTAAATTAAATCCTTTTTAATGCTACTCGAATAGTGTAAACACTTAGAAAGTTTTATAGTACTCTTCACAAAATTACTCCATTCGACCAACCCCAAAAACCTTCGTTATATTTTCGAAAACCTGTATATAATATATATAAATTTTTACACCACTCGAATGACAAACTAGCAAGCTATATTTTTCATACTTTGAGTTCGACCCCATAAGCTTGATATCACTCTCAAAACAAGCCATTTTGAATCGACCATCACTTAGCAACTAACACACATTTTCAGTAAAATTATTATAACTTTCGGTTTGGGCCAAAAACCAAGCCCAACAAGGAAATTCGATACCTAGGTCCAACAGGCCCATAAAATATATTTTTAGAATCCTAAAAATAGCCCAAATCTAAGCCCAAAACAGTTTTCACGCCCTCGCCTCTAAAACTCTTCACGAGCTAGGTTACAAATCGTTAAATGACCCATTAAAGCAAAAATGATTTATTTTCTGAAATAATAAATTGAAACAAGTTAAAATAAACTTAATAAAGTTATAAAAATTTTCAGAATATTTTTCCCGTCATTTTTATGCAAAAAGGACTAAAAATGTAACGCGACTTAACCGAAAAGGACTAAAACTGCCAAACCTGGAAACTAAGGGACTGAAGCTGTGAAAACAGTTATGAAGGACTGAAATTGACATATTATTGAACTTCAAGTCTTATATGGACTATTGGACGATTATTGGACTGTTATCGAACTATGGACTGAATAAGGACTAACGATGTAACGCGAATTCCGGTTAGAGTATAAAATGTAAAACCTAGAAAGAATCAAGGACCAATTATTATGACTTGTCATTCTTATCTTCATTTTCATTTTTGCACCATATCTTTACTTCATATGCATATTTGCATTATATTTGCATATTAGTTAATAGCGATAGAAATATTTCATAGTAATATTTTATTTACTCGTTAAAAATATGATCTTACAAGAGTACGAGCACCATAAGCATCTTCATTCTCAACGATTAGATCGTTGAATAATCATCATCCACCACTCATACACATACACCACTAGGAACTAGTCAGATTCTCAGTATTTATATATATTTACCAGGTTCTATATCGAAGTTGTTATAATCACCTCTGAGTTATTTTTACCTTCACCAGGAACGCATAAGGTGAGTCATGGCCTCACTTTTTAAACTCTTTATACTTTTGAACTCCGTGAGGGGGATACATGCTATAACTAAATCACAAGTATTTTTCTGTATGCTACCTGACTTGATATATGCCTAAGTACACCATATTGCCATAAGACCCTTTATCATGAGCCATTAATCACTGCGGTGAACGCGAATATAATGAATAGATCTATTAGAGGTTGACGACCTATCCCACTAATACTGTGACGGAATGCTTTTTGCTAGTCGTATTAGTCGCGATGCATTATATTTGAGAGAAATAGGAACTGGCAAAATCACCTATTACACGAGGGCAAATTTTCATCATTAATTTGGTGGACACCTCCGTTTAGGCGGTACTTTGTTAACGTTTGCGTGTCATGAGACTTAGGGCAATATATGAACTGCAATATCAATCTTTTAAACTGATTGTATCTCCAATACAATCTTACTTGTGATTGAACTGATATTTAAACTACAAACTCCATGATTTCACTCAACATTATGTTGACTTTTAAGCATGTATCTCAGGGAACTAGAAGAGCACGGCAAGGCATGGAGCAGGCATACTCTATCTTCAATAAATGGTGTAAAATAAATCGTAATTCAGTTAAAATAATGTTTCTTTAAAGAAACCTTAGTACTCTGATGTAATGTTTTATAACTGAATTTGTATTATGGACCTATGTAAATTAAAAATGCCATCCTAGGCTGTTTTTCTATGATTTCACATTCGATCCTCACAGTAACACCCAAATAAATCTTCCGCTGCCACAAATCAAATTTGGGGGTGTTACAGTTTGGTATCAGAGCCTATGGTTATAGAGAATCAAACGTTTTAAAACATCAAACTATAACCACATTTTCAAAATAAATGATTTTACACCTTATCATCTTATGCCTTCCGTGTCTGCAGACTGCCGTGCTCAATACATTACCTATTAAGATTATTTTGTACTAATCTTGACATGCTTGATGTTTATTCTTCACACATTACACACTATACTATTTCACACTCAACGTTATATATATATATATATATATATATATATATATATATATATATATATATATATATATATTCACCAACTATTTCAAGTAATGTATCAACCATCTTTAATCGCATCTTTATAGACGCATGTGAAGTAAATTTTACTGTACTTCCGGAAAATCCGTGTAGGAATTATTTTGTGGACTAATATGAATATTAAATCAGAAATTCTTAAGCAGGATGGGTTGCAATGTCTTTATTTGAATGATTGGGATGCCTTTTATCTAAATAAAGAAATTGTAAAGCACCGAACCATAAGTTTATATTTCCTTATTTACATTGTTTGGGACGCCTCTCTATGTAAATAACGAATTATAAATAAGTGGGCTTATTTATGTCTGTAAAGGGCACTAGTATGAAACCGATAACCATAAAAATTCATCAAACACACAACATAACTCTCATTAGAACCCCTAAACAATGATACATAGTGTTCGTATACGAATTCAAAGCAACACTCCTATCGTAACACTGTCTTTACTATTCTAGCCACTTGCATTAACTATTTCTCACACCAAGACAAACAAGATCTTCCATACCCTAAAAACCGGAATTTAGCAACTTTCTCTACATACACCAAATCTTCATTCAAACATCTCTATGTGAGAATCAGTTATCGACAAAACTCTTTGTTTAACAAGTAGGTTACCCGCACAAGATTTCTGTAAAATATCTAAATCTAGCAGAGTAATGAGTTCTTTTCCAAGTTGTGTTCATAGCATAACATCCAAACACCAGATTATTCAAAGAAACTTGACGAAAATACTTAAATATTACAAACGATACTGGATTAAAACATCTCATAAACCTAGCCCTAGACTTCAAAGGTAGTCCGGATGATCCCAAGTCTGAGAATTGTTGGAATCATAGCCGTCATCATAAGGATCAAAGCTCGCCAACTTCTCATCCTCCCATTGAGCTTCCAACCTGCTCAGCTCCCAATCCATGGCAGGAGTCCAACCACCATCACCAACTGCCACATTTTCCTCGAAACTTGGCTGGAAATGATCCAGATGAGGCAAATGTTGTTGTTGCACAACCACCCTTGGTGTAGATGAACTTGATGCACCTTGTTGTAGTTGTGGTTGTTGTTGCTGATGTAGTGGTGGTGGATTTTGTTGTTGTTGTTGTTGTTGTTGTTGTTGTTGTTGATGTTCAACCCTAGCAGCTTCAACATTCTTTTCCAAGCTCCAACGAACCTTGTTAGAAATCTGGTCATCTATTTGATAAACACAAGACCACAGCAATTCGATGACAGCAGCATCCTTACAAGATTCATCATACAAAAACTTGTCGATCACATGTTTCCTACCATCTGAAATGTCTGTGCATCTAGCATAGTTTTCTCTAAGTCGCCGTTTCAATTGTTTCATAGCCTCAAACTGCAGGATGACCTTCACAATAGCATTTTGATGATCCACGTCACTACCCTCCGTTTCTGCTTTGATGTACAGTTGAATTTGTTCAGCGGTATGTGGTAGCTTACAAGCCATTGATTGTGTGTATATAGGTAACCCAACCATGCCAAGGGTATTTATAAGGGTTTGAAAAATATCTTTCAATTAAGAAATATAATTGTTTGTATTCAAACGGTAAAACTTTCAAAATCTATGTCTAGTAAAACTAGCAACTAGCTCTGAGATACGTAGTAAATAAAATATTTACTTTGGTTTTCGCAATTCAACGCAAGAGGCAGAAACAAATCGCGTTAAACACGCCACACTATGATTTAAAAATCCTGAACACGCCACATACAAATAACACTTTTCATACGATTTGACTACACATCCTTTAGGAAATAGTGAACCTCCTAACGTCCTCTCGAAACCCTTAAGCATTATATGAGATTTCAATAATCTCGAAACTACCTAGTAACCATATATGTCATGGAACATGTGTTCAACATTCGTCAAACTAAACTTATCCCTGAAACACTTATTCTCGACTTATTGCTAACAACAACCCAACGCACCCTTGTTTATCATTAATACTCGAACCCAACTCTAATTAAGCTTAAGAACTTGAGATTTATTTCTAATCTAATCGACTCATACCCAGTTACTTTGGATCATTCACTTAACAATCTACCAATATTTTCATACATCTCAATTAGACACTTACCAATAAATCATACGTAACAAATCTTTTCCAATACTCAATCATGTGGCGACCAAAGCTCAGCCCGACTATCACATTCTAAAATGACCTCAACAAAAATCATATATTACCCAAATACTTTGTTTCATTTAAGTTCCCAACAATCTCAACAAATTCAAACGCAAACCCGTCTAGTTATTTGGTCAAATTTCATCCTTTGTGGACTCAACTACAACCAAAACAAACCAACTTTCGTAATTCTCTTTTGCCCCCAACAACGATTAACAAATTCTAAGAAACAATATGAAAATTTTTACCACAACACATTTCATCTTGCAGCATATTGATTTCCCTCCTTGCTTTCACACTTAGCTAACAACTTGAAATCTTTGAAAAATAAATAAGCTATTAACGTAAGACGCGGTTTTATATATAAAGCAAACCAATTTTGTGTTATCACTTAAGACTTTATCTAACGAGTTTTTCTTTACAAAAACTAAAGTTCAACAACTATTTTTACATTCATCAAATTCTCGTCCGAAACTCTCATTATTAAAAATCTACAAACTCTTTGTTTGACGAATAATTTATACCATAAATTTGTGGTTTTCAAAAATTATGAATCCTGTGTACTTTCAAAATGCGATAGAATAACAATTTTCATTCCAAAAACATAATCTCGAAACAAAATAACTCATTCATACACCTCACTTTTAGCCAACCTCAGTCCGATCTACACTCATTACCCATTACTCACTGCTCCATTAAACGAAGTCGAGAACAATACGAAACTAGAAACTATAAGAATTCACAACAATCTATGGAAAACACAAATAACATAAATTTTATTTGAAACCACGGAAGTTAATACATAGCGAAATGATTAACATCGGAAGTGCTAACAATACAATAAACACAATGTAAGGCATACAATCTTCAATCGGTTGACCCACCATAGAAGCAATGACCCCCACCAACCCAACGATAGCAAAAGCCACCATAGGATGAAGCACCTTAATTATTCTGCGCCATAAAATACAACAAAATATTAAAAGCTATATCGAGACATGTAACTAAACATAAACGAGATTTATTCCACATTCATTAAAGGTTATATCGACATACAACAAAACTACTTTATGACCACACTAGCCGAGATCCTCACCCCAAAATCTTATCCACATTGATCGCTAAAACCATGAGAGGTACGATAAACACCAAGGATGCGACGTAATAATCGGAGTTTTCATCAGGGAAGAAAGCTAAATATATGGCGACAAGGACAATGTATACGGTGGCTGCAAGGATGACGATCGACGGCATGGTGAAATCTTTCGGAGGAGATGGAGATAAAGGAAAGGGATGGGGCGGAAAAGTGAAAAAGGAAAAAGAGTGGATAAGATTTAATAGGGAATATAAGTGGAGAAAATACCCGTTATTTTACTATTCACGATCATTAAAATTTCAAATCACTACCACTAAAAATCTTCTAGTCTCAACCATCGAAACCCTAAACATTAAGTGCTAAATACTTCCTACTCTCGACCGCTATGTTCACTATTCATAGACTATAATTTCAATTATCAACCAAACATTCGAATTTATTTAGTCTAGTACTAATAAATTTAGATGAAATCTCGCTTTTGTTAGTCAAATAAGAAATCCTTCGACAACATCTTCCATGAACTCTCACCTCAGAACCCCAAATTTTCTCAACACCTATCACGGACTGAACTTCGGGACGAAGTTCAAAATTGAGGGGTAGATACTGTAAGATCCTACAAAAATCCGTCATGATAATCTTTGTTAATTAATAATACCTTTGACTTATCATTTAACAAAGCCCATTTTTATGGAGAAATTTAAATTTTTCTTTAATATACTATACTCACGACTAACATAAGATTTGGATAAGCCTACATATTTTATATGAACTATTTTCACTTTATTATTTTATATTTTACATTAAACTCTTTACGCAATACGAATACTCAAACCTATTAAATTTTATTAACGTATACACTCTCCGTTAAACTTATTACATGTCTAATATTTTCAGTTGGAGTATATTAATAAACTTTGACATTTTTATAAACGTTATATTTTTACGTTACCTGATTTTTAATTTTGTGAAATAAAGGCTTAACATTAGTAATTACTGGGATCAAATTATATCATAAACTATTGGTATTTGTCTTAAAGTGAAGCCACCTAAACTCTTTTTCCATGCATATATACGATGTAACTTTGCTACAATATTTACTTTAACATGAAGTCATTGTCATATGATTCTAAATTACTCCATAAGCTTCCACGTATCAAGCTTCAAATATGGACTTTCGTGTACAATAAAATTAGCATATGTTCAAATATGTCAACGTGTAACTATAGTTAGTATCCATGCATGCAATATAATGTTTTCCTTAATATCTTAACGTATAGTATCTGTATACCATAAATTTCAACAACCAAAATGAGAACATCTTGTATATGCGACGTGTGCTACTTGATTTCCATAACAAACAAATATAAATTAAATATATGAACGTGTAACATTGTTTACCTCGCATGCATTTCAACCTCAAAATCTCAAATATATATATATATATATATATATACTCGTATAACATATGTAGGATATACACATTCAATCAATAGTTGCATCAACTTGTTATCTTTATCCTACTCTAGTATCTAGTCTCAGATTCCTATATCTTCTTATCTGATCTATTCAAAATATTAAACAACTCCAACTTGTTCAAGACTAGTATATAGAAACCATGCAACACTCATTTCACTATCAAAGTACCCTCAAATAAACTTACCCTTGTTCGACAGAGAACTTACCCTGTGTAAGAGTAGAAAGTCCAAAGCAAGTGGGTTATTCATTTCGTGTTCCTCCTACAAGCATCAAGTCGCTACCACCTTTCTCAAAGGTGTTGTAAGTCCTCATTTCCTTTTAATAAATACCTCATACTCACTTGCATGCATGCACACTCCATACTACACTCGAACTGTATCCATTTTACTTCATACATACCACACAGTCACAACCCTTCTCACATTTACACATTAGCATGACATGCATTAATTTGATAAACATTAGATCAAACATGACAACTTAGCAATAAACTATACGTATCAATCTACTCGAACATGCAAGGAGTTGTTCCATGAAAACTCTTATGTGCTACGCTATAAGTAAAATAAGTACAAGTTAAAACACGCTACGAAATTATATGACTAAAAACAGTCCCAAAGTGCCTTCGAAATAACTTCATATCTCGCTACTGTTCTTAACGCTCGTATTCTATCGTGACACGACTTAATAGACCATGTAACCAACGACACTTTTTAGTTAGATAACTTTTAAACACACGCGAGATTCGACTACGAAAAAAAAAATGAACTATCTCAACTCCTATTTGATCGGACCATGTAAAACCTAACTAAGTATTTCAACTAAAAAGACCCTTTCGACCTAACCAACTAGAGACATGCTTACTTCGAAATTCACAAACGTAGCATCCATATATTTTCACCCAACTCGACTATACACTTGAGAAACAATATTTTTCGTTCTCTAAGATCCCTCCCATAACCCCATCTCGACACCTAAATTAAATCCTTTTTAATGCTACTCGAATAGTGTAAACACTTAGAAAGTTTTATAGTACTCTTCACAAAATTACTCCATTCGACCAACCCCAAAAACCTTCGTTATATTTTCGAAAACCTGTATATAATATATATAAATTTTTACACCACTCGAATGACAAACTAGCAAGCTATATTTTTCATACTTTGAGTTCGACCCCATAAGCTTGATATCACTCTCAAAACAAGCCATTTTGAATCGACCATCACTTAGCAACTAACACACATTTTCAGTAAAATTATTATAACTTTCGGTTTGGGCCAAAAACCAAGCCCAACAAGGAAATTCGATACCTAGGTCCAACAGGCCCATAAAATATATTTTTAGAATCCTAAAAATAGCCCAAATCTAAGCCCAAAACAGTTTTCACGCCCTCGCCTCTAAAACTCTTCACGAGCTAGGTTACAAATCGTTAAATGACCCATTAAAGCAAAAATGATTTATTTTCTGAAATAATAAATTGAAACAAGTTAAAATAAACTTAATAAAGTTATAAAAATTTTCAGAATATTTTTCCCGTCATTTTTATGCAAAAAGGACTAAAAATGTAACGCGACTTAACCGAAAAGGACTAAAACTGCCAAACCTGGAAACTAAGGGACTGAAGCTGTGAAAACAGTTATGAAGGACTGAAATTGACATATTATTGAACTTCAAGTCTTATATGGACTATTGGACGATTATTGGACTGTTATCGAACTATGGACTGAATAAGGACTAACGATGTAACGCGAATTCCGGTTAGAGTATAAAATGTAAAACCTAGAAAGAATCAAGGACCAATTATTATGACTTGTCATTCTTATCTTCATTTTCATTTTTGCACCATATCTTTACTTCATATGCATATTTGCATTATATTTGCATATTAGTTAATAGCGATAGAAATATTTCATAGTAATATTTTATTTACTCGTTAAAAATATGATCTTACAAGAGTACGAGCACCATAAGCATCTTCATTCTCAACGATTAGATCGTTGAATAATCATCATCCACCACTCATACACATACACCACTAGGAACTAGTCAGATTCTCAGTATTTATATATATTTACCAGGTTCTATATCGAAGTTGTTATAATCACCTCTGAGTTATTTTTACCTTCACCAGGAACGCATAAGGTGAGTCATGGCCTCACTTTTTAAACTCTTTATACTTTTGAACTCCGTGAGGGGGATACATGCTATAACTAAATCACAAGTATTTTTCTGTATGCTACCTGACTTGATATATGCCTAAGTACACCATATTGCCATAAGACCCTTTATCATGAGCCATTAATCACTGCGGTGAACGCGAATATAATGAATAGATCTATTAGAGGTTGACGACCTATCCCACTAATACTGTGACGGAATGCTTTTTGCTAGTCGTATTAGTCGCGATGCATTATATTTGAGAGAAATAGGAACTGGCAAAATCACCTATTACACGAGGGCAAATTTTCATCATTAATTTGGTGGACACCTCCGTTTAGGCGGTACTTTGTTAACGTTTGCGTGTCATGAGACTTAGGGCAATATATGAACTGCAATATCAATCTTTTAAACTGATTGTATCTCCAATACAATCTTACTTGTGATTGAACTGATATTTAAACTACAAACTCCATGATTTCACTCAACATTATGTTGACTTTTAAGCATGTATCTCAGGGAACTAGAAGAGCACGGCAAGGCATGGAGCAGGCATACTCTATCTTCAATAAATGGTGTAAAATAAGTTGTAATTCAGTTAAAATAATGTTTCTTTAAAGAAACCTTAGTACTCTGATGTAATGTTTTATAACTGAATTTGTATTATGGACCTATGTAAATTAAAAATGCCATCCTAGGCTGTTTTTCTATGATTTCACATCCGATCCTCACAGTAACACCCAAATAAATCTTCCGCTGCCACAAATCAAATTTGGGGGTGTTACAGTTTGGCATCAGAGCCTATGGTTATAGAGAATCAAACGTTTTAAAACATCAAACTATAACCACATTTTCAAAATAAATGATTTTACACCTTATCATCTTATGCCTTCCGTGTCTGCAGACTGCCGTGCTCAATACATTACCTATTAAGATTATTTTGTACTAATCTTGACATGCTTGATGTTTATTCTTCACACATTACACACTATACTATTTCACACTCAACGTTATATATATATATATATATATATATATATATATATATATATATATATATTCACCAACTATTTCAAGTAATGTATCAACCATCTTTAATCGCATCTTTATAGACGCATGTGAAGTAAATTTTACTGTACTTCCGGAAAATCCGTGTAGGAATTATTTTGTGGACTAATATGAATATTAAATCAGAAATTCTTAAGCAGGATGGGTTGCAATGTCTTTATTTGAATGATTGGGATGCCTTTTATCTAAATAAAGAAATTGTAAAGCACCGAACCATAAGTTTATATTTCCTTATTTACATTGTTTGGGACGCCTCTCTATGTAAATAACGAATTATAAATAAGTGGGCTTATTTATGTCTGTAAAGGGCACTAGTATGAAACCGATAACCATAAAAATTCATCAAACACACAACATAACTCTCATTAGAACCCCTAAACAATGATACATAGTGTTCGTATACGAATTCAAAGCAACACTCCTATCGTAACACTGTCTTTACTATTCTAGCCACTTGCATTAACTATTTCTCACACCAAGACAAACAAGATCTTCCATACCCTAAAAACCGGAATTTAGCAACTTTCTCTACATACACCAAATCTTCATTCAAACATCTCTATGTGAGAATCAGTTATCGACAAAACTCTTTGTTTAACAAGTAGGTTACCCGCACAAGATTTCTGTAAAATATCTAAATCTAGCAGAGTAATGAGTTCTTTTCCAAGTTGTGTTCATAGCATAACATCCAAACACCAGATTATTCAAAGAAACTTGACGAAAATACTTAAATATTACAAACGATACTGGATTAAAACATCTCATAAACCTAGCCCTAGACTTCAAAGGTAGTCCGGATGATCCCAAGTCTGAGAATTGTTGGAATCATAGCCGTCATCATAAGGATCAAAGCTCGCCAACTTCTCATCCTCCCATTGAGCTTCCAACTCGAGAGTTACTTCACTAATCAACAAACTCCCTTCAGGCGGAGAAAACCGTACACGTCGCTTAACTTGTTTTCTGACACTAAGCTAGATGTCGAGTGCCAATCTTAGCTAGCACCAATCTACCACGATCTACCCGATCAACACCTTACATGTCGCTTATCCTATTTCCGACACTAAGCTAGATGTCGAGTGCTAATCTTAGCTAGCACCAATCTACCACGATCTACCCGATCTACACCTTGATCCACATGATCAATCACACAAGCCCAATGGCTTCAAGAGATCTTCACTATCTCTTAAGATCACAATGATCTTGACTCACTCTCTCACAAAAGAAAAATAATCTTGATGTATGCTATGATACAATCAAGAGTGTAACCAATGTTACAAGACCTAATGACTACAACTCTTGTATCTTCTTGGATACTTTGAGTTCTTCTCTTGCAAATAAAGAGGAATGATAACACTTTGTATCTACTTGGATACTTTGTGTTCTTCTCTTGCTAATCAAGAGGGATGAAAACACTTTGTATCTACTTGGATACTTTGTGTTCTTCTCTTGCTAATCAAGAGGGATGACAACACCTTGTATCTACTTGGATACTTTGTGTTCTTCTCTTGCTAATCAAGAGGAATGAAGAGGATCACTTGAATGGAGGATTGGATCACTCTTAAACAAACTAAGACTCTCCAAATGATCAAATAAAGTCATCTAAGTGAGGAGGGATTAGACCAGAGAAAAAGGACTGGAAAAATCAAGTTGGAAGTGTGGAAAGGTCCACTATTTATAGGCAAGGGAAAATCTGACCGTTACAGACCCACGGCTCCACTAAATACCCGATGGCTCCACTAAATTTAGTGGAGCCGTACCTATTTAATGGTGCCGTAGACGCTCCTTCGTTTGTCTTTAGTGGGGAAGGTTTATTTGGGGAAGTTAGGAGCTGTTTTGGGTGGAAATTTGACTGTTGGGATTTTCAAACATATTTTTCAAAATAAAACTTTTCTTTTTAATTCAAAAATAATTTGTGAAATATATTTTTGAAAAAATATTTTGTCACATTAAAAATGTGAAGTTTAGAAAAATAAAATCCTTTGATCATTTGTCAAGTAGTAGATTTGTTTGTCCATACCTTGAGTGATTTATGTCGGGATGGAAATCTACGACTTCGTTGAAGCATACTTGAGATGTCGGGAGGTGTTGATGTAAGTATGCATTGATGATTTGTGTTTACAAGTAACTTGCACATTTTACATTATGTATTACAAGTTACATGTTTGTCATTATTAAAACCGAAGAAATTGTTTAGTTTAAATTTCGTAATATTTGCACTAACAATCTCCCCCTTTTTGATGATGACAAATATGTAAACCGTAACACACAGTAAAATGTAAAAGTTACCTGTTTACACTTCCTTCTCCCCCTTTTGTCGAATCAAAAAGGTAGTTGCCTCGAGCGCTCCCTTGGATTTACTCCCTACTCCCCCTTATTGCACTAATATCCTTTCTCCCCCGAAAGGCGAGCTTGCATCATCCTAGTGAAGCCTTCTATCAATACTTGTGAAGACGACTGCATGCTATGTATTCAAATACTCCCGAGCTCCCCCTAGCTCAATGCTCCCCTATGGTGACTTAATCCCCTTGTTTATTTACCTTAGTATCTAGCGGATCCATGGATCAAATTCTTACAAAGGCTTTTCCTACATCAAGGGTTAGCTTCATGCAGCATAATATATAACAGTATAGGAGCAACATTATAGGGATATAATACACATAGCAAGACATGCATGGGTTAAACTATGTTAACACGTAAGTGTCACAACCCGACCGAAAACCTAAGGTGTAATTGTTCACTCAATCACACTAATCAAGAACGAGATTCGTTCATTGACTGACGCACTAAATGACTTATTCCAAGTTGTCATTGGGAAGGAAAGTTCTAACAAACCTTTTGAACAACATAATCATCTACCTAAGATGATTGATGTTAAGGATAGTTTGTTGATAAGACATACTCTAAATGATTACTATTATGACAAGTCATGCCATAAAGTAGACTCGATAAAGGTTATACCTAAATGATTCCATAAGGTGGGAGAGTGTTGGTTGTGGTGACAACAAGGACAACTTGGGTTATGTGGTTGTAGGGGATAAATAATGGGATGACCCATTAGTGGTTGTGGTGATGGTGATAGTGATAAGGATGATGTGTTAGTGCCAAGTTCAAAAGGAGATGTAGGTGACAAGGTTAGTGTGAGAGCTAAAGGTTGTGGTGATGGTGATGGTGATAAGGATGATGTGATGGTGCCAAGTCCAAAGAGGTTTGATGGTGATAGGGTTAGTGTGATAGCTAAAGGTTGTGGTGGACTTGGTGGAGGTAAGGGTGTAGGAATCCTAAAGGTGGAGGATGATGATGATGTGGTTGGAGATGTTGGTTTTGCCCTTTGAGGAAAGGTGGGAAAGGATGGTTTAGGTTAATATATCGTTTGCACTGACAATGAGATGCATGATATATTTCAAAAGGGAAAAAGAAAAGGTGCATGTGATCCTAACAGGATTGTTGGTGGATATCTCTAACGGGGTTAAGGTAATGAAGTTCTAGGTTTCTAGGTTGGATGATCCTAGTTGTGTGTTAGGGATAATTTGGTGCATGAAGGGTTTCGTGTGTTTGTGAGGATTGAAGGTTGTTGAACTAACTATCACTTATCCAAAGTGAGGAGTAGTTGTAAGGTTTGAGTGTGATGAGTTGAAGGTTATAAGGTTTGAGTGTGATGATCTATGGGTTGAAGGTTCTTAGACTAACTGTCACTGTCAAGAGTGAAGTGTAGCTAAAAGGTTTGAGTGTGATGATGATGTTAATGTGAGGTTTGAAGGTGAGATGCAAGATAAGCTTGCAATGGTGAGGCCTTATATAGGCAAGAGTTGTGGGATTCAAACTAAAGTTGGTGTTAGAGTCCTATGGTGTAGTGAGGGAATCCTAGGGTGTATGTGAGTTTGCAAGATTTTGCAGGTTTGAGGTTAGGAATGCAGGGATCTAAAGGAAACAGTGAAAATTCGTCAAACATAGGCACGGTACCACTAAATACCACACGGTACCATTAAATTTAACGGTAACGTGGCCCATTTAACGGTACCGTGACCTGGAAGTCACGAATTTTCCTATACAGCCTAGTTCTGGGCAGCTAAAGGGAAGTTTCCTAGGGAATAAGAATCACATTTGTATGTTCTTGAGAGTGTTTAGTGAAAGACTATATGAGTATGTTTTCGCTCCCCCTTAATCTATGACCAACCGGACAAGATGTAAAAGATAAAGAGGAAAACAAACGTTGACTGAAGCGATGAGCTTAGTAACGTCATGACAAGTAGTGGATAGCATACGATAAACTTCACCTTTGAAGTCACGTAGCTCTTCTCAATCATTGTGAATATTCATAGAATATTTATATGATGAGACATGTGATTACTTGGAGATATCCTAAGGGTTAAGAAGATAAAATCTTCAGGGTTGTGAGGTAGGTGATAAGGTTATAGGGTTATCTATGTTGATGAAGGAGGGTTATCTCAACGTATCCTAATGTCTTCGTTTGAAGTGTGTGTGAGATGAGTGGGATGCGGAAGCATTGGTAGTGTTTAGTACCATGCGGAAGTGAAAGGGAAGAAGGCTTAGGAATCAGAAGATAGATACAATCTGTTCTGATAGGATACGGTTCTGGTTCAAGACTACATCGAGTGTGTTTCGATAGTGGTTTTGAAACAGTGAGAATAAACTGTCTCAGCAAATAACGGTCCGACGGTACCGTTAAAAATAACCATAATGTCCCCTATTAAAGAGTACCGTGACCTGCTGAGGTCAGTTTTGACCCAGAATTAGATTTCTGACAAAGAAATTTCACATATGTTGTGATTTTTCTGGACCTTAGATTAAAAGAATTTATACAGAATAAATTCCTTTATGAATGAATCCACCGGGATTCGATGAACGTTTGTCGAGAACGAGAAATGACATTTAATTGCATTTCGCAAATTAAATAAACTTTAAATACTTCGGATGAAATATTTAAGTTGTCATTAGAGTTTAAGAGGATTTTACGAATAAATCTTCGCTGATTAAGGGAGATTTTTCGACACGAGGAGAGAATTTATACCTAATAAATTCTTTGACCGGTACTGGACGAGAAGAAATGACTTTTATATTTCCGAGGAAATACATAGGTAGTCATTAGAGCGATGTGAAAGATGACTTAATATTTCCAGTGAAATATTTAAAAAGTCATCAGACGAGACACAGGATATGACTTGACATTTCCAGTGAAATATCTAACAGTCATGGGACGAGATCGAGGGAATGACTTGATATTTCCAGTGAAATATCTAAAAGTCATGACACGAAATAGAATAGATGATCTCAATATTTCCAGTGAAATATTCAAGAGATCATGCAAGGAACGTGAGGGATGACTTAATATTTCCAGTGAAATATTTAGATAGTCATAAGTTTTATGGAAAATGTTCCATCATTCCTAGACCTAGACGGAGATGGTAAGGGGATTCTCGGTTGAGAGGTTTGGTTGATTTAAGGGTTTCTATGTGCTTCGCACGTGAGTGTTTCATGGGGTTTTGAAAGATGTAAAGCTAGGCCTATGGTGCTGATTTGCAGCAGGGTTTGGGATCTTAAGACGTGTATATTCACACGAGGATGAAAGGAACTACTAATTACTTATATAGTAACTCGTGAGTCCTTTGGATGAGCGTTTTAACATATGTTGTTAAAAGGCTTGAGTATGATGTTTCGGATATGACATTTAACAATTGCGATCGCAAGTTAAACTTACTTGAATATTTCGGATGAAATATTTAAGTTGTCAACCCTACTCCGAGTTCTACTAGGTTTGTTCCTAACCTTCCCATGACAAAAAGGTGTATTACTTGGAAGAAGGCGAAGTGATGACTGGGGAATTAGGGTAACTTCGCGACTACTTTGACTTATGGGTTTTGACACTAGTGTATGGCTCTATGACTTCTAAGGGTTCATAGTGATGGGCATACCTAATTCCTAATGTGTCAAAAGAACATAGTGTGGGTGCAAACTTTACAAGTAAATCAAGTAAAATGCACATAAGGAATAAATGCAAACATCATGCAAAACATGATAATCATTTAGCATTTAAGATCATGAAGACATTTAATCATGTCTTATGAGAACATGTTATCATTTTGAAACATGTATGTGGGATGCAAGCAATCTAGGTTTGCTAAGGAAGATCCTAATTACTACTTGTTCAAGATGACATCCTAATGGGAGATATAGTTCAACGATGCAAACTATCTCTAGTCAAATGTAGGAATGAAAATTTTTCAAGTTAGAGAATGAGTATGAGACAATCACTAGTGGTGCTCAATTAAGGCTGAACACGACCATTTTTACGGGTTATACCACAAACCCAACTTCTCTCCTGGAAGCAATTCAACTGTTAGGTCAAATTGAATTTCTAGTGCGATAGGTTCTCCAGTAGTCATTCTCATATTAGAAAATTTCAAATTCCTATATTTGCCTATTGAAGTGTAGCAAAGATGATATTAGCTTATTTCGCTAATACATGACCTAATATGACTCAACTAACCATACTTTGAAGGTCAATTAAGAGAATGACATGTCTTACACAACTCCTAACAAAGGCAAGCGAAATATTTTAATTTCGTGTTTGAGATTTAGAGGTTATTTGATGGAGATGGTGTATTTTATGATCTCTTGGACAACATCTTTGTTTGTTGAGTTGTTACATGTTATTTTAACATGATTTGGTTTCCTAGAACCAAGAGACACTCTAATGTGATACAATGTAGAATCTACTACATCGTGTGTATTTCAAGAATGCTCCTTTGCATATCTTGAGTGAGAATCTAGTAAAGGTTACTTACCTCAATAGATCTTGTGAGCATTTTATTTAAAATGAGACATACTGTTTATTTCAACAAGTATGCTTTTCTAATAGGAAACTTATCACTCTTATGAATGCTTTGTGAAACAAGTATTTTAGTGTATGACTAATTTTACTTGTTTATGCAATGACACATGACGTATTAGGTTATTATTCAACTCTAATATCCTATATTTGTTAACAGGATGCAATGTATTCTCTTGTAACATAACCATTCATGTCACAAAGAAAATAAGATGCATGAGATATAAGTTATCCTTTGTCAATCTTTTGATAAGAGAAATACATGTGATATTCTCAAAGATTGATGACTTACATAATAGTTAATAACATATTATGTGTGACACTTTTACTAGACATGTGACATTGAGTGTTGAGTCATTCATGAGCAAAGTTTACATATGTTGTTTGTTTGCTCTTGTTTGGTTTTTCGGAAATGACACATTTACTAATTGCATTGCAATGTAAATTACTTGTATATTTCGGATGAAACATCCAAGTTGTCACTCCTACTTAGTTGTGTATTTTATGCATCTTTTAAACATATTAGTTTAATGTTTGGAACACAACTATTGGACAACAAGACTCAATATGGCATCTTTAACACAAGTGTGAGTTATGATCCGATGCATATTATTTTCGTCTTGAGAGGACGTCATTATTTTCATAACAATCGAGTGTGATTGAGTATGTAGATTCAAGATAATATGTTTCATCATGTTTTGATGTTATCTTGAAGCTAAACAAATAATGACTCCAATTTCATGTCCACACTCGAAAACTTGTCAATTAGATTCGATGATGATATCAATCATAATTTGAATAATGAATTGATATGTACTCGAAATCTTTCTTGACACTCACAATCACTCCCTTTTTAAAAAGAAAATAAAAATTTAAGGAGTGTGTTCCATTTATTTTAACACTAGTTGTATGTGTGAGGTTAATGACAAACTAAGTTACTACTTTGATATTGTCATTTATTTTTATTTGAGAAAAACTATTTATATTATTATGTATAATACTCTTAGTTTTTCGACACCTCATTAATATAAAAATAATTATCTTAACTATTTTTATACCACATACGTAAAATACTAAATGTTTAAAACATTTTGTATGTGTGTTAAATCAATGCAAGTTTAATACATTTTTTTTTACTTAAATACTAATGTATTAAAATGACCTTTTATCTTGTTTAGACAACCCATGGTCAAACAAGACAAAATGATGTGATGTTTTAAGGATCATGTTACGGATTTTATGAAAGTGTTAAGTGTTTTGGGGTGATATACTTTTTACACTTAAACCTTTGGAAAAATAATTGTGTAAGACAATATCTTTCGACACACATGATCTACCAACTTAGTTTCTATTCCTAAGAAAGTTACTAAACCATTTTAAGAACTTGCAACAAATGCAAGACAAATGGTTGATGCCTATATGCAATGCAAACTAATTACTTAATATAGTGCAAGTGATTTAGCATGAGCCTTATAAATGCATAAACCGAAAAACTATAATAAGCAAGTAGCAATTTAACACACAAAAATACTTATCGTCATTTTGTGTATTAGGTATAACAATGTATACTAAGCTTGATTTTATTTGACAATGAATTGGTTTCCTCCCCATTTCAAATATTTTTGCTGAGCACTTTGAAAACATGTCAAGGTTTAAAAGTTGAATCGCCCTTTTTCAGTTTGACCAAAAATTTACGCAAACTGCATGACCAGAAGACCTTTAGTTGAAAATCAAGGACTTTAACATACTTTCATTTAGAACTAATTCATAAAAATGTTTCTCAAATGAAAGTAGACTCAACATCGTTCAAAATGATGGGCGACATGACTCGTACAGACTCATGGTTGATTTTATATGGATTTTTGAAAATGAACCAAAAATGAAAAACAGACAATCAGATGCATGGCACCGTTAAATGACCCACGGTACCATTAAATATAACGGTACCGTACAATGTTTAGTGGTACCGTGGTCTGTTTTCTGATTCAGAACTGCATAACTTAATGACTCGTTCTGAAAACATGACCGGACACTTAAAGACACTGTTCTTTTAGTGGTTTAAGAAAACCTTCAAGCTAGTATGACAAAGTATACTTAACAACAAAACTTGTAAGTATTAAGCAACTAAATACTTTTCATATTTTTATCACCTTCATGGGTAATTTGATACATGGATCGTACTCAATTTTGAAAACCATTTGTTTTAAAAATTTGAGCGACGTAGCTCTGGTACCAATTGTGGAAACCGTAGAGGGGGTGAATACGTTTCCATTTAAAAACTTAAATTTTTGTATCAAACTCCCGATCAAGTGTGACGTAATATGAAAAGTGTCAACTATGATTATATAGCATCTAGAGATGAATATAGTAAACTACAACATATGCACAATCAAACCATGGAACATACATAATCAATCACGACATAAGCAACTAGCCACACAAACATATACGCAATGCAAATATAAATATAAAGCGATAACGAATGAAATGAAAGTAAAGAGATAAGTTAGAAGGCGCAAACCGGACACGGTGATTTATAGTGGTTCGGTCACGAAGCTCCTCTTCGCCCTACTCCACTCCCCGAGTACCCAACTCGAGAGTACCCAATTTCGGATTCAAGAAGTATCTAAAAGATCATATGAAATAGAAGATAAAACAAATTAAAGTACCTGAATTATAAAGAAATTGAATCGGAATGGCAATAATTAGATAGCGACCCACGACCATAGTGGAACCAACAGAGGTGTATGGGTGGTTTATGGTTTTTGTGTGTTGAGAGAAGAATGAAAGTGGGGGTTTCAAATTAATGAAAGTGATAAAAGAGGGAAAAACCCCGCTTAAAAATTTTGGTACATAGAAAGGGGTTTTCTGAAATGATTTAAATCCCTATGTAATTTTCCTTTAAAAGATTAGGTTTTTGGGTAACCGGTCTCTATTTAAGGATTTCTATAAGGGAAATATACTAAAATCTTTTTTTTTTTTTTTTTTTAAATAGATGTCTTTGCGTATTTATAGAGACCGGTCTTTTATTGCAGAACCGGTTTTTCTTCATTTTTATATTATAGACACCGGTTATTGTATGACAACTGGTTTTTTTACACTTTCCAAACCTGTTATTTTTTAAAATAGGGACCAGTTATTATATAACCGGTTTCTATTAGGGGTGTTTATGAGACTTTTTGTAGTAGTGCATAATCCCTCTTTTGCTTAACAAAACGCAGTCACACAAACAAAAAAAGTCATTCCTTCTTTCTAGATCTACTACCGGAACAAAAACACACCCTATCTTTTCTGTTAAGCAAATCGAATACAAACGCACAAACAATCTTCAAATTTCTCTAACTGATCGAATGACACGAAGAACAAACCAAGAATCTGTTGTTGTTTGTTCATGAAACACAAACACAAAAACACAGTTAAGAATCAAAGAAAAAAAAGGGTTGTAAGAGTTTTACCTCGTCGTGCAGACGACGAGGTGTAACCACCGGTAAATTTCCACTATATTAATTTAATATTTATCTATTTTCTACGTCTAATTTTTTTTTAGATTAAACAACAACTAACTAACGTGACGTAACTCACATTTCAATAAATATGCTCACGCGACACCAACGTGTTTTGCATTCAATACCAATAAACTTTCCTTATATATCAAGTATAAAAGCTTTTAACTTTTATTTACAACTTACGTTAACATGCGATTATTAAAAGTTCAATCAAAAAGGTTTACTATTATTTTGAGTTTTTACGACACCCAAATTTATTATATGTATGATTTTATATATTTAAATCATAAACGTTAAAGTACAACATTTTAAGGCAAATGTACAAGTCTTTAAAGCACAAAACCTTCACTTGTTTTATTTAATTTTACAACTCTAAAGAACAATATTTAAAGCTTATTTTACAAATCTTTAATGCATTGATTTTAAAAATATATTTATCTCATCTCGCGACCAAGTAACCAAACAAGGAGTGTACCTCGTATATTTCAGGTCTATTTGTAAATATTTAATGCCAAATTATTATTACGTTTTTATTAAAAAAAATATTACTTTTAGTAACGATCACAAAAGTGTAATCGTATGACTTTTACTCACGACCAACACAAGATTAGAATGAGTCTATATATTTTATATGAACTATTGCCACTTTGTTATTTTTATTTTACATTATACTCTTTACGTAGTACGAGTACTCAAACCTATTAGATTTTTTTTAAGTATACGCTCTCCATTAAACTTATCACACGTCTAATATAATTAGTTAGAGTATATTAATAAATTTTGACATTTTTATAAACGTTATATTTTTACGTTGCCCGGTTTTAAGTTTCGTGACTTAAGGACTTAACGTTAGTAATTACCGAGATCAAACTATATCTTAAACTAATAGTATTTGTCATAAAATTTGCCACCTAAACTTTTCCCATGCTAAATATACGTGTAAAATGTATCAATATTTGGACGTGCATGAATCTGTACCATAAAACACAACAACTAACAACTATATAACTAACCATGCATGTATTTGCCATAAGAATATATATGTACACGACATGCAAACCATGCATGTGTGTCGTGTATAATTTCTCCATCACAGAATACTACAAACAACTTATATTCTAACGTGTAGATTTATTCACCATAATGTGCTAACCCAATCATGTATTATATATACGTGTATAAGTATTTTGACATTTGATTCTATATATACGAACACACTCTTGTTCACAATCCCATTTTAAAGTCTAAAACACACCCTCAAACTATTAAAATCTCTTGCAACTCAGTTCGATAGAAGAAAAGATCATTTTCTTGATTATTCGAGTTCGCATACTCACATATAAAACCAACCCGAGACCTTCTTCGATCATACAAACGTTCTAACTCTTTCCTTTGGAGTTTGTTGCGTGTTGAAACATTTTATTCGCTATACTTGATTTGTTTTCCATCCAGACTACTCAGGTGAGTCATAGCCCTACTTTTATACGTTTTTTTTTATTTACTCTTTGGGGGAGATACATGCTCAAACTATATTTATTTACTTTTGCAAATACTCAAAACTCTTAAGACATTGATACGTATTTCTATATACATCTGTTCTAGTTGTAGTACTTGAGGAAGATACATGCTTAGAAATACTTTACTCGCTTGATTTACTTGCACTATTTGTATTTACATCAATACTTGTATACAGACTTGATCACCCTATTTTTGACTTATATTGACTAGACTCGATTCAGACATACATCCTGACATGACTATGTCAGAAGATTATTAACATTGGGTACAGACATACATCCCAACATGGCGACGTTGGAAGGCCATTTATATGGATGATACATGATAGACATACTATGTTAGCAGTGGATTGTAAACACACAGGTTGCAAGTCTTGTATGGGCGGGACTTGGGACTGAGTGGATTTACAAGGCCTTTGCTGTGAAATCTTTATTCAAATACTTTACATTTTAAACTAAACTCTATGAACTCACCAACCTTTGTGTTGACACTTTTTTAGCATGTTTATCTCAGGGTAGTAAGGCGATAGCGGATGCATGGATTCTATAGTCATTTGCATACTTGAAGACTCATATCTTATCTTTATCATTCGATATACTTTGAAAACTTTTATGTATTCATATACTTTGGGACCTCTTGTAATACTCTGATTTAAATAATTCGAATGGTAACTTTTCAAAACGTCTCATTTAGAGGTCGTTTTCTATACCTTGTGCTTTATATTAAGAAGTAGCACCCCATTGACACTATCGTTCCGCTGCGATATTTTGGGGGTGTTACAGATTGGTATCAGAGCCTTGGTTATAGAGAACTAGGTTGCATTTAGGAGCCTAGACTATAACTACTATATACGTTAAGACTCTTATCTCTATCGCCTTGCATACGTAGAACTTTTCTCATTTATGTGCGCTCTGTTAAATATTATAGTATCTGCACCGAAAGAGGAACCTCATCATTTAGTCGAGTCATCAAAGGTGTGGAGCTCAGTGATAACTGGTTATTTAACTTAATCTTGTGACAGTTCTTGTTTGATGAGACATGGGATTAAGTTAAATAAAGGTTATCACTTAGCCGCAGAGAAATTTGATGATTTTGCTGAAAAGTGGGATTTCTCTTAAGGATATTTTTAGGGTTTATCACCCTACACCATTTAAGTAACGTCGAGATATGTGTGCTTGGTGATATGTACACGTGTGAAAGGAGGAAAGTATAATTATGGTGGCCAACATAATTATAAGTGCATCACGACACACGTGGACATACGTAATCATGCGTACGTTAATCGACATTGACCCCTTTAGGATAACCGCTAGCAACGGGATTTTGTAAGAACGTTAAGTATAAATCGATAACTCAAACGACTCTCACCTCATCTCCGACGTTCACTAAATGTCCTTCATTGCAGAGAGGCAATGGCAACAAGGAGATCAGCTCGCAACGCTAACCGAGGAAATGCCACACAAAGAGGTGGAAGGACTAGTGAACGTGGAGGTAGAGGAGGCGGTCGCGGCATTAGTAACAACGACAATAACGACGGTGGAAACCCTGATTTTGCCGCTATCATAGCTCAACAACTTCAAACCTTGCTTCCAACTATCATCACCCAAGTAGGAAATCACATCAACAACTCGGGAAACCACGGAAGCAGAAATGACGATACCAATGATGTAGGTGTGAATGAGACTACCACCCGCGCAACTGGATGCACGTATAAGGAATTCATGGCATGCAAGCCAATGGAGTTTAACGGCAAAGGAGGTGCGTTGGAGTATACCCGATGGATCGAAAAGATGGAGTCAGTGATCGACATCAGTAGCTGTGGAACGCATCAGAAGGTGAAGTATTCGGCATGCTCGCTGTCAGGAAAGGCGTTGACATAGTGGAACACGCAGATTCAAGCTAGAGGCAGAGAAGCAGCAGTGGGAATGACTTGGGACGACTTTAAAGCACTGCTGATAGAAGAATACTGTCCGGATAATGAGATGCAAAAGCTGAAAGATGAACTTTATCATCACTCGTCATGCAGCCTACACGGATCGATTTCATGAATTAGCAAAATTAGTTCCTCATCTGGTTACCCCTGAATCAAAGAGGATTGAGAGGTACATCTACGGTCTTGTCCCTGAAATTCGTGGAACTGTGAGAGCAACCGAGCCTTCCACAATTCAGAGCGCAATACTGAGAGCTGGAACTCTAACAGATGAGATGGTTAGGAATGGAGTTTTAAGGAACGGTGACAAAAGGAAGGGAGAAAATGAGTCAGACAAGCAGATAGTCTCCATGATCGACAACAAGAAGGCAAGAACCTTTATGGCCACTGGGTCCGGTCAAAGAGCATATGCAGGTCCACATCCTAAGTGTGCTAAATGTGCTTATCATCACCCGGAGTCTGTGCCTTGCCGTGAATGTACAAACTGCAATCGGTTCAGCCATTTTACAGATCAGTGTAGAGCACCAAGGAATGCCGGCAACATAAGGAATAACCAAAGGGCATGCTATGAATGTAACAGCCCGGATCATCTCAGGAATGTGTGTCCTAGGTTGAATGGAGCACCTGGACAAAGGCAAGGAAATCTAGCTTTAGCCATTGAAGGAAATAACCCAAACCCTGGAGTCCATCTTAGTCCACCTCGTGGTAGAGCCTACTATTTGGGTCCCTTGAAAGCAACTAACAAATGATGGGTACGCTTTTTCTAGACAATTAGTATTCTATCATATTAGTCAATTCCAATGAAACCTAGTTTCGCCCTATAGAATTTATGCCTTTATTAGATAAGAAACCTAGATGCGTAAGCTTTATTACTTAGACTATACATACCGGTTATTCGTCAACATCATTTCAACCCCTAACACAGATTGAATCCCGGGACGGGATTCCGTTAAGGGGGTGAGACTGTAACCACCGGTAAATTTCCACTATATTAATTTAATACTTATCCATTTTCTACGTCTAATTTTTTTTAGATTAAACAACAACTAACTAACGTGACGTAACTCACATTTCAATAAATATGCTCACGCGACACCAACGTGTTTTGCATTTAATACCAATAAACTTTCCTTATATATCAAGTATAAAAGCTTTTAACTTTTATTTACAACTTACGTTAACATGCGATTATTAAAAGTTCAAACAAAAAGGTTTACTATTATTTTGAGTTTTTACGGCACCCAAATTTATTATATGTATGATTTTATATATTTAAATCATAAACGTTAAAGTACAATATTTTAAGGCAAATGTACAAGTTTTTAAAGCACAAAACCTTCACTTGTTTTATTTAATTTTACAACTTTAAAGTACAATATTTAAAGCTTATTTTATAAATCTTTAATGCATTGATTTTAAAAATATATTTATCTCATCTCGCGACCAAGTAACCAAACAAGGAGTGTACCTCGTATATTTCAGGTCTATTTGTAAATATTTAATGCCAAATTATTATTACGTTTTTATTAAAAAAAAAAAATATTACTTTTAGTAACGATCACAAAAGTGTAATCGTATGACTTTTACTCACGACCAACACAAGATTAGAATGAGTCTATATATTTTATATGAACTATTGCCACTTTGTTATTTTTATTTTACATTATACTCTTTACGTAGTACGAGTACTCAAACCTATTAGATTTTTTTTACGTATACGCTCTCCATTAAACTTATCACACGTCTAATATAATTAGTTAGAGTATATTAATAAATTTTGACATTTTTATAAACGTTATATTTTTACGTTGCTCGGTTTTAAATTTCGTGACTTAAGGACTTAACGTTAGTAATTACCGGGATCAAACTATATCTTAAACTAATAGTATGTGTCATAAAATTTGCCACCTAAACTTTTCCCATGCTAAATATACGTGTAAAATGTATCAATATTTGGACGTGCATGAATCTGTACCATAAAACACAACAACTAACAACTATATAACTAACCATGCATGTATTTGCCATAAGAATATATATGTACACGACATGCAAACCATGCATGTGTGTCGTGTATAATTTCTCCATCACAGAATACTACAAACAACTTATATTCTAACGTGTAGATTTATTCACCATAATGTGCTAACCCAATCATGTATTATATATACGTGTATAAGTATTTTGACATTTGATTCTATATATACGAACACACTCTTGTTCACAATCCCATTTTAAAGTCTAAAACACACCCTCAAACTATTAAAATCTCTTGCAACTCAGTTCGATAGAAGAAAAGATCATTTTCTTGATTATTCGAGTTCGCATACTCACATATAAAACCAACCCGAGACCTTCTTCGATCATACAAACGTTCTAACTCTTTCCTTTGGAGTTTGTTGCGTGTTGAAACATTTTATTCGCTATACTTGATTTGTTTTCCATCCAGACTACTCAGGTGAGTCATAGCCCCTACTTTTATACGTTTTTTTTTTTTTTTTTTTTTTTTTTTTTTTTTTTTACTCTTTGGGGGAGATACATGCTCAAACTATATTTATTTACTTTTACAAATACTCAAAACTCTTATGACATTGATACGTATTTCTATATACATCTGTTCTAGTTGTAGTACTTGAGGAAGATACATGCTTAGAAATACTTTACTCGCTTGATTTACTTGCACTATTTGTATTTACATCAATACTTGTATACAGACTTGATCACCCTATTTTTGACTTATATTGACTAGACTCGATTCAGACATACATCCTGACATGGCTATGTCAGAAGATTATTAACATTGGGTACAGACATACATCCCAACATGGCGACGTTGGAAGGCCATTTATATGGATGATACATGATAGACATACTATGTTAGCAGTGGATTGTAAACACACATGTTGCAAGTCTTGTATGGGCGGGACTTGGGACTGAGTGGATTTACAAGGCCTTTGCTGTGAAATCTTTATTCAAATACTTTACATTTTAAACAAAACTCTATGAGCTCACCAACTTTTGTGTTGACACTTTTTTAGCATGTTTATCTCAGGGTAGTAAGGCGATAGCGGATGCATGGATTCTATAGTCATTTGCATACTTGAAGACTCATATCTTATCTTTATCATTCGATATACTTTGAAAACTTTTATGTATTCATATACTTTGGGACCTCTTGTAATATGTTGACATAAATAATGCCTAAAAACATTATCAATATTTATTCATATCTCTATGTTTTGATAGTCACAAAATGTAAACTCATTAAAACATAAACTTATAAAATAAACAAGTACTTTGTTGTAAATATTCACTTCTACAACTAAAATCACTTAAGGTATGAATGAACTAATGGTTAATGCATTATATGATCAAAGGAACATTTTCTTAATAACTAGATTTTTTTATAAAATGTCAAAAACATTTTATATCTTTTAGAAGAACATTTTTGGTAATAAATAAAAAGGTTTAATTCATTATAAATTTATGAATTCAAATTTTTAACCAAAATCAGTAAAAATATTCCAGAAAAACCTTCCCCACAAAAAGACAAAACTGGGCAACGGTTGGCTTGGGCGGCCCCCTTAATTTTGCTAGGCGGCCCCATTATAATTAAGGGGACCGCCCTCCTATTTAAGGGGGCCGGCCACGCTCCTCTAGCTTCCAGCTGTCCAGTTTTCTGCCTATAAATACCAGCCTTCCCCTGGATTTTTACTTACCTTTTGCACACTAAAACTTTCTGTTCTAAACTCTTTCTAATCCTTGTAAATTCTTTATAAAAACCTTTGATCATATCTTCTTAAGCTTTGGTTTCCAAGTGATCCAAGCTTCCTTCATTCAAGTGCAAGAGAAGAATACTCCTTCAACAACTAGAGAAGAAGTATTGCAACTTAGATACGTAAGTCGTTTGTGTCATCATACATTTGTATATAAGTTGTGTATTGTTGTTAGATAGTTGTGTGAATAATTGTTTGGGATAGGTTAGAGTGTTAATAGTGAAGTTGTGAAGTTAAGGTGTGTTAGAAGTAAAGGTGTGAAGAAGTAGAAGTGTACATAGGTTGTGTTAGGTTGTGAAGAAGGTGTGAAGTCATAGTAAATAAGTTGTGAAGAAGTCGTGAAGAAGTCGTGGAGAAGTCGTGAAGAAGTCGTGAAGAAGAAGGTGTGATTAAGTCGTGTATAAGTTGTGAGATTGGTTCTAGCTACGATTAGAACCCGACATCTAGCTTTGTGTCGTTAAGCCGGTGTAAGCTAAAGTTGTGTAAGGTTTTCTCTGCCATAAGGGAGCTTGTTGACATAGTGAAGAAAACTCTCGAGTTAGGTGCTCGGGGAGTGGAGTAGGGCAAGGAAGGTGTCCTTGTAGCTGAACCACTATAAATCTCTTGTCTCTCGTTTAGATCTTTCCATCTCTATCTTTCATTTTATTTTATTACCTTACTTGCATTGCTTATTTATATTTACTTATATATATATATATATATATATATATATATATATATATATATATATATATATATATATATATATATATATATATATATATATATATATATATTGTTCATATTGTTCAAGAGTTGAGATCACATAAATTCGAATCTAAGTTGTAAAAAGTAAACAAAGTTTTCACAATAAAAATTAAAAAGACATAAAACTATTCAACCCACCCCCTTCTAGTTTTCCACAATTGGAATCAAGAGCCATGTCAAACAAGATTTTTAAAATTAACTGTATTTTAAAACTTGAAACGGTCTATGGAATCTGAAAAATATTTAGAAGGGCAATCCATGCAAAGACCACCACTATTTGAAAGTAATGGTTTTCTTTATTGGAAAAATAGGTTCGAAACTTATGTGAAATCAAAAGATCTTGATCTTTGGCATGTTATTACCTATGGTGATTTTCCCCCTATTCAATATAATCCCCTAACCAAAATAGATGAAATTGTACCTTTTGAAAAACAAAATGATGATTTAAAAAAGAAACTAGCAAAAAATAATGAAGCTAAAATGGTAATTTATAATGCGTTACCACGCAAAGAATATGAAAGAATTTTTATGTGTCAAACCGCAAAAGAGATTTGGGATTCTTTACTAATCACTCACCAAGGTAATAGTCAAGTCAAAGATAATAAAATAGATCTTCTTGTTCAACAATATGAACAATTTACAATCCTGAAGAGGAATCTATTGATAATGCATTTGCTAAATTTAACACAATCATCACAAGTTTAAAAGCACTTGATGAGACTTTTTCTAGCAAAAATTGTGTAAGGAAATTTCTTAGGGCATTACATCCGAAATGGCGCGCGAAGGTCACGGCGATTGAAGAGTTAAAGAACTTGATGGCGTTATCACTTGATGAACTTATTGGCAACTTGAAGGTTCATGAAGAAATTATAAAGAGGGACTCGAAAACGGTCAAGAGCAAGAAATATCATATCAAGTCCCTCGCGCTAAAAGCCAAAAAGGAACTTAGTGATGACGATGATTCAAGTGACGATAGTGAAGACGAAGAATATGCAATGGCTGTAAGAGAATTCAAGAAATTCTTCAAGAGACGAGGAAGATTCACGAGACAACCGCGAGATGAAAGAAGATCGCTTCAAAGAAATAGAAATGATAACTACGGGAAAAGAAAGTGCTTTAGATGTGGAAGCCAAAACCATCTCATTGGCGAATGTCCAAAGCCACCGGGTTATGATTACGAAAGCGCATTTGTTAGTGGAACATGGAGTGATAGCGACAAAGATGAAGCGGACAAAGCAAAAGACGAAAAGTGCCTTGTAGCTCAAGCCACCGATGAAATATGTCTAGGAATAAATTTGGAGCCCGACGAATGGATTAAGGATAGTGGATGCTCGAAGCACATGACGGGAAACCGAAAGCTATTCTCCTCCTACAAGGCATACAACGGAGGTAATGTTATTTTCGGTAGTGATTTTCGTGGAAAAATCATTGGCAAAGGTACGATCTCTCAAGACTCCCTAACTATTGAAAATGTTGAGCATGTAGATAACTTAACATATAACTTGCTTAGTATAGGACAAATATGTGATAATAAGTGTAGGGTTACTTTTACAAGTAAAGATAGCGAAATAGTTAAGGACGGAAAGGTCATAGGTAGAGGAATTAGGAAAGGTGGCGTATATGTTATGAAACTAGGAAATAAACCGGAAGATAAAATATGTCTAGCAACCTTAGATGAAAACTCTACATTGTGGCATAGAAGATTAGGTCACACAAATATGCAACAAATACAATCCCTAGCCTCTAAAGAATTAGTTAGAAACTTGCCTAACCTAAGATATGACCAACACTTTTGCGATGCATGTAAAATAGGAAAACAAGCACATGCTAGTCACAAAGCTAAGAATATAGTCTCCACTACTAGATGCCTAGAATTATTACACATGGACCTTTTTGGTCCATCCGCTGTGCGGAGTTACGGAAGTAATCGTTATACCTTAGTAATTGTAGATGACTATTCACGATACACGTGGACTAGATTTTTAAGTGATAAAACCGAAGCCTTTAATAAGTTTGAAATATTTAGTAAAATGATTCAAAATAAATTAGGATGTTCTATAGTATCAATTAGGACGGACCATGGTCGAAAATTTGATAACGAAGTGCAATTCGGAAAATATTGTGATTTAAATGGGATATCTCACAATTTCTCCGCTCCTCGCACTCCACAATCAAATGGGGTAGTAGAAAGAAAGAATCGAACATTACAAGAAATGAGTAGAACAATGCTAAATGAACAATCTATCCCACAAAAATTTTGGTGCCATGCCGTAGATACATCAACATATATAATAAATAGAGTCTCAATTAGGCGAATTTTAGGAAAACCCCCATATGAGTTATTAAGAGGTAGAAAACCTAATCTAAATTACTTTAGGGTATTCGGGAGCAAATGTTTTGTTCTCAATACAAAAGATTACCTTACTAAGTTTGATCCTAAGTCGTACGAAGGAATCTTTCTAGGGTATTCGCAAAATAGTAAAGCATACATAATACTTAATAAACACACTATGAAAGTAGAAGAGTCCTTAAATGTAACTTTTGATGAAACTCCAGCACCACCTAAGACATTGCCCCTAGAAGATGATGACCTAGTTGAAGAAGAAGCTATTGAGGTTAGTAAAACTAAGCCCCTAGGTGATGATAATGAAGATTTAACACTAGGAGAAAACGAAATAGTAAATATTAAGGAATCTAAATCACACCCATTAGATAATATAATAGGAAACCTAAATCAAAGAACCCTTAGATCACAAGCTCAAGACAAAAATAACTTCTTTTGTTTCCTATCAACTATAGAACCTAAAAATATAAATGACGCATTAAAAGATGAAAGTTGGGTTATGGCTATGCAAGAAGAACTAAATCAATTTAAGACTAATGACGTTTGGGAACTAGTCCCAAATCCCATGAACATGACCATCATAGGAACTAAGTGGGTTTATAGAAATAAGTTAGATGAAAATGGAATAGTTATTAGGAACAAAGCTAGGTTAGTTGCCCAAGGATATAATCAACAAGAAGGAATAGATTATGACAAAACTTATGCCCTCGTAGCTAGATTAGAATCTATAAGAATACTACTTGCCTATGCATGCGCCCTAGATTTTAAGTTATTTCAAATGGACGTGAAAAGTGCATTCCTTAACGGTTTTATCAATGAGGAGGTATACGTGGCACAACCTCCAGGATTCATTGACTTCGCAAAACCTGATTATGTTTATAAACTCAAGAAAGCTTTATATGGACTCAAACAAGCTCCCAAGGCTTGGTATGATCGATTAAAAGCATTTCTTATTAAACATGATTATTCTATGGGAATGGTAGATAACACTCTTTTCACGAAAAAGAAAAGCCCAAATCTCATCATTGTCCAAATATATGTCGACGACATTATATTCGGATCGACTTGTCAGGATATGTGTGATGAATTCGCCAAAATCATGCATGATGAGTTTGAGATGAGTATGATGGGTGAACTTAATTTCTTCCTAGGATTACAAATAAAACAATTAGAAGATGGAATATTTTTTAATCAATCTAAGTACATTAAGGAAATGCTTAAGAAATTTGGATTAGAAGACGCTAAGCCCATGAAAACACCGATGTCTACGGAAGTAAAACTCACAAGAGATGAAGAGGGTGAGTCCGTAGAAAACACTAAGTATAGAGGAATGATAGGTAGTTTACTATACTTAACGGCAAGTAGACCGGATATCATGTTTAGTGTCTGCCTTTGTGCTCGCTTTCAAGAGGATCCCAAAACCTCTCACCTAGAAGCGGTTAAGCGTATCTTCCGATACATTAAAGGCACTATACACTTAGGATTATGGTATCCTAAGGGATCCGGCATAGAAACCATCGTCTATGCGGATTTGGATCATGCGGGAGACTACGTGGATAGAAAAAGCACTAGCGGAATTTGCACGTTCATGGGATGTTGTCTAACATCTTGGTTCTCGAAGAAGCAAACCACTCTTGCTATTTTTACCACAGAAGCCGAATATGTAAGCGCTGGAAAGGCATGTCAACAAGCACTATGGATGAAACAAGCTCTCGTAGATTATGGCATTAGGTTAGATAATGTCCCAATTATGTGTGATAACAAAGGTGCTATAGATTTAAGTAAGAATCCCGTTCAACACTCTAGGACTAAACATATAGAAATACGCCACCACTTCCTCCGCGATAACGTTCAAAAAGGAAATATATCTATAGAAAAGGTTGCATCGGAAGATAACTTAGCAGACATATTCACTAAGCCCCTTAAGCGTGAACTCTTTAACCACTTACGGTTAGGCCTAGGGATGATGGAACAAATTGACTGAATTTTCTGCTCTTTTGGTACAATTTTTTTTCCAGATGGGCGGACCCCTAAATGTTATAAAGGCGGTCCCCTTAATTATTAAAGGGACCGGCTTGTCATTAAGGGGACCGGCCATCTGTCTGTAATTTTTTTCTCCTCTCATTTGAGTCTAGGAATCTGTTTTGCACAAAATAAAAGATTGGGAAATATTTTTCTTGCATAAACATATTTATAAACAAAACCCAATCTATTTTCTACAAATCATTCTCACATCTAGGTAAACACATGAAAACCATTTTCCTTACATTGTTGAATAATGCTAAAAACATTTTTCTTTCATGCATAAAATCTCACATGAATTGTTAAAGTATATAATCTAATATATATCTTTGATATTCATATATTGAGCAAAATTAAAATCAAGGAGATTTCGGATTGTTTCTTAGGAAATTTTTGCATTTAGGAGTCGAAACAATCACATCTCCACATTTGTTGCATATAGGCACACACTAGAACAAGATTATTAATCACATCCTCACAATTGTTCCATCATCAATTCCCCATTAGTCTCTAGTGCCTTTGCCCTAGATGATTAATTGCCTTAATTCTCTAAATTGCTAGATATAACTTATTGCTTGCTTATTTGTTTAACTTATATGCCATGCATGCTTAATATGTTTCTCTATTGCCTCAAAGAGTGGGACTTGCCTAAAACCAAAAGCTCAAAACATAGCCATCCTCACCTATTTCTGCAGAAAAACCCATTTCTGGAACCCAGAAAGGTACCAGATGGGCGGCCCCCTTAATTCATAAGGCGGCCCCCTTAATTATTAAGGGGACCGCCCATAATTAAGGGGACCGGCCATCTGCTGGATGGGTTCACAGAATCTTTTTCTGCTTTTTAGCCCATTTGATCCTATACTTCCCCAAAATTCACAAACACATTTTGTCCTAATCACCCAACAAGCCTATCCATTCCTAAACCACACAAATCCTCCACTATAAATAACCCCATATCTCACCACATTCAATCATCCCATCATGTCTTCTCCTATCAACCAAAAACCAAAAACATCAAAGCTAGCAAGGATGACCTTAAAACTCGGGTGGAAAAGAAAACCTCATCCTCACCACAAGCCCATCACAAATGGTGCGACTAGACAACAAACACCTCCATCATCATTCATCCACAACTACTCTCCAAGATCACAACCTCATTCCATTGAACCATTTCACAAACCCTATCATTTTGGCCAAACATCCACATTCATTCCAAACTACTCCCCTAAACATCAAACCAACTTCAATGGAATCCTTGAAAAACCTCATCACCTTGGTCAAACATCAAACTTTTCCTTAAATCATACACCCCAATACCATCCATTTCCACCAAATAACCAAATCCCCATTCATGAAAGGCAAAAGCTTCATGAAGAGATTAACCAAATCCATGATCTTAGTGATCTCCTTGCTATGCACCTCATACAACGCAACAAGGGACAACCTCCATCCTCACCTTACTCAAATTGCCTACCCCACTCTCTTAACTTGGATCAAGTTACAAACCACACCCACTATTGCCCTTATTGCATCTTCCTTCAAAAACAAATTCTCCACTTAAGTGAAGATATTTCTTGGATCGAATATCTACTCACTCGTCCTCATCCCATTCCTCCCCTACAACGATATAACATCACTGGATCCGCTCCATTTCCCTCACCATCACATAACTAAAACCCATCCACATGCTTTCCGCCTCAAAATAAAATCCCTCACCCTTTTGTGTCGCAAGCAAGTCCAATCGCTCTCTTTGGCAATATGAGGACCATTAGTGTTTCTAGTTATGTTGTAATCGTTGTAGTATAGTGGTAAGTATTCCCGCCTGTCACGCGGGTGACCCGGGTTCGATCCCCGGCAACGGCGCAAAAAACTGATTAAGTCGTTTATAGTTCAAGGAAAACACACAAAGAAATATGTGTTAACCCGAGTCGTTTGTCCCGACGAAGATCGAATGGAATTTGTGTTCCCGGAACGTGATTCGTGTAGTGAATGAGTGTGTATAAGTGAGAATTGTGATTTCTACACTACAAACAATGAAATAACAAATAAAAACTACTAATAAAGCTATATGTACAAGTAATCTAAGCACGAGAATTTAAAACTAAAAACCGGAATTTAAAAAACGTTATACGACGAATTTAAAAACGCGAATAAAAATGATTTTCTAAAATTTAAGCCCTAAAAATGCAAAATAATTTTTCTTAAATTAAATATGATGAAAGAAAATTTTTGGAAAAAGAAAAATATTTTTTTGACTTTTTAATAATTTTTTATGAATTAAAAACTAATTAAATGTTTTAAAAATATTAAAACAAGTGAGAAAAATCTGGAAAAATTTGAGTAAATCTAAAATTTAATTATTAAGCTAGGAAAAATAAATTCAGATAGTGAAAAAGTCTAAATAAGCAGTAACAGTAAATAAGCAGTTTGAAAATTAAGCTAAAAATAAGCTAATAAGGCCAAAAAAATTACAAGAAGCTCAGAACTGATTAAGCTAACTATTCTAAGCACAAAACCACTGAAAGTAATCAAATAATCTCAGGCCATAAGCTGAAAAGCTACTGCACAGGATATAGCCAAAACAGATTCAATCCAGGTTTTCTACCCTATTTGCAGCGTCAATTAAGCAGTCTAAATAAGCTCTAAATCTGAAACTTAAGGGGGCAAAATGAAGCTTATACTACTGGCTACCTAGAAACCACAAAAACCCCAAAAATTAGAAGCCAATTGAGCACTGATTAAGCCCTAGATCAGCTGACCAAAACTGAGTGCAGACTAGAATCAGGTTCAATTGGGCTGATTTAAAGATCCAAAATAAGCACAAGAATAAGCTCAAAATTGCAATACCAGATTATAAACTGAAAAACCACTGTATGAACTACCCTAAGGCCAATAATCAGCTCCTCAACTGATCTGGATAAGCCAGAAAATTGGCTAGATCAGCAGTCACAAATCTGCACTAAAGTACCTATGACAGCAGGTTAAAAAAATCGGCGCAAAACTTGTTCAATCCTTACTCTAAACCAATTTAGCTTTTGCAACTGATTTAAATCCCTAGAATCACTTCAAAGAAAAAAAAGCCAAAGTCTAAAAATAAGCTCAGCTGCTTATTCAATCAAACAACCTCTAAAAGCAGCTTATACAACTTTTAACCTAACCTATCCTGTTCTTGTTATTAAACATTACATCCTAGCTCTAATTAAAAGTAATAAGCAGAAAAAGCAAGAGCTGATAATCTAAAAAAGTAAATAGCAGAACACAATAAGCTTAAACAAGCTAATGTATAAAAAGAACTTACAACTTGATTTCAGCTGAAACTAAAGGTATCTCAGAATAAAACTAAACCAAGGCTTATAGAAATAAGCAAATAATAACCCCAGAACAGCTCTTAACTTCACAACTTATCCACAGCTTTTTACCAAACAGCTTATCAGCTGATTATATATATATATATATATATATATATATATATATATATATATATATATATATATATATATATATTATATATATATATATATATATATATATATATATATATATATATATATATATATATATTTTAGATTGATACTCAGAAAATAATAGTAACTAAACAAACTGGAATCATTAAAATCAATTTAACTTTCATTAATCAAAATAAAAGAAATTACAAGACAATATTTAAAAATCTGATACAAAATAAAATTTAAAATCGACTGGAACTTAAAAATTACAATTAAACAATAAGTAAATGACAAAGAAGTAAAATGGTAACAATTTTCTAAATACGTGAAAAATTGGACAAAACTTGACTGTGAAGAGGAGAGGGCAATTTATAGCAATCCAAGGAACCTTCTGGTCTTTCCACTCTGGCAATCCGCGTGCACACGAGCTCATCACCACCCTTAGATCATCCTTGCTCTTCAATCTTTAATCTCTACCGTAGGATTAAGTTGGTGACACGGCTTGACCAATCAGTGAGTCCCACGTGTCTCTTAGCTTGTCAGACCCTTCCAGAAATTACCCAATCATTGGGTAATCATGCGTACGAGGTTAATTTTGAAGTGCGGTTATTAGGGTTCGTGGGCAGTGAATTTTTAGGGATAAACTTTGGGCGCGTTTTTGTGGAGTGTGTGTTTATTTATTTATTTGTTTTGACTGATATAGCAGAGTTGACCGGGTTAGTGTTTATGGGTTGGGTCGGATAAGGATTTGCTGGGCTGGGTTTTAGAATGTGTAGTGGGTTGGGCTCGTTGTGTATAAATCCGGGTAATAGAGGATTAAATATTGGACGGGTTTTGGGATAAGGTGAGGTTGGGTTAAAGAGTGGTGTTTTTAAGGATTTAAAGATTTAAGGGATTTATTTATAGGGTCTAATTGTGCAAATTCTGAATTTGGAGGGACCTTAGCTGTCATTATACAAAAGATGATCTAAGGGCTGAAGTTGACAAACTTTGATACTTGGAGGACCACGGATGCCTTTTTGACCATTTTCTTTGTTCCCGGTTCCGGTTCTGAGCCTTTTCCGTATCCCGTGCTCGTTTTCCCGGTGTTCTTGTGTCTTTTGTCATTTTTCACGATATCCGTCCCTGCACAATCATAAACACAAAAACACTATATCTATTGGCATTATGGACGGGTTTTTGGTCATTTTGGGTCCGGTTTTGGTCAAGAAAAGGTATGTGTTTAAGCACATACCATTCATATGTTATATATGATCATCTTGAATGCATGAATAAATTAGTTGGTTGTTCTAAATATTTTTGCTATGCATGTATCTTGTGTCTCATAACTTGTTTTTGCAGCCAAGATTTCCATAGCTCGTCTCCTTGGTGCCCTCGAACGAGGGGGAGTAAACATCAAGGGGGAGTTTTCGTCCCGATAAATTTCACGTCTAAATTTGTCGACTTAACCTTTTTGATTCTACAAAAAGGGGGAGAAGTGAATATAAACTCACCAAATACTTGTCCAAAAATAAACTTTTGGATTTAATGAGTTTAGGTTTTGTAATCATCAAAAAGGGGGAGATTGTTGACATAAATAATGCCTAAAAACATTATCAATATTTATTCATATCTCTATGTTTTGATAATCACAAAATGTAAACTCATTAAAACATAAACTTATAAAATAAACAAGTACTTAGTTGTAAATATTCACTTCTACAACTAAAATCACTTAAGGTATGAATGAACTAATGCTTAATGCATTATATGATCAAAGGAACATTTTCTTAATAACTAGATTTTTTATAAAATGTCAAAAACATTTTATATCTTTTAGAAAAACATTTTTGGTAATAAATAAAAAGGTTTAATTCATTATAAATTTATGAATTCAAATTTTTAACCAAAATCAGTAAAAATGTTCCAGAAAAACCTTCCCCACAAAAAGACAAAACTGGGCAACGGTTGGCTTGGGCGGCCCCCTTAATTTTGCTAGGCGGCCCCCTTAAAATTAAGGGGACCGGCCCCCTATTTAAGGGGGCCGGCCACGCTCCTCTAGCTTCCAGCTGTCTAGTTTTCTGCCTATAAATATCAGCCTTCCCCTGGATTTTTACTTACCTTTTGCACACTAAAACTTTCTGTTCTAAACTCTTTCTAATCCTTGTAAATTCTTTCTAAAAACCTTTGATCATATCTTCTTAAGCTTTGGTTTCCAAGTGATCCAAGCTTCCTTCATTCAAGTGCAAGAGAAGAATACTCCTTCAACAACTAGAGAAGAAGTATTGCAACTTAGATACCTAAGTTGTTTGTGTCATCATACATTTGTATATAAGTTGTGTATTGTTGTTAGATAGTTGTGTGAATAATTGTTTGGGATAGGTTAGAGTGTTAATAGTGAAGTTGTGAAGTTAAGGTGTGTTAGAAGTAAAGGTGTGAAGAAGTAGAAGTGTACATAGGTTGTGTTAGGTTGTGAAGAAGGTGTGAAGTCATAGTAAATAAGTTGTGAAGAAGTCGTGAAGAAGAAGGTGTGATTAAGTCGTGTATAAGTTGTGAGATTGGTTCTAGCTACGATTAGAACCCGACATCTAGCTTTGTGTCGTTAAGCCGGTGTAAGCTAAAGTTGTGTAAGGTTTTCTCCGCCATAAGGGAGCTTGTTGACATAGTGAAGAAAACTCTCGAGTTAGGTGCTCGGGGAGTGGAGTAGGGCAAGGAAGGTGTCCTTGTAGCCGAACCACTATAAATCTCTTGTCTCTCGGTTAGATCTTTCCATCTCTATCTTTCATTTCATTTTATTACCTTACTTGCATTGCTTATTTATATTTACTTATATATATATATATATATATATATATATATATATATATATATATATATATATATATATATATATATATATATATATATATATATATATATATATATATTTATATTGTTCTTATTGTTCAAGAGTTGAGATCACATAAATTCGAATCTAAGTTTTAAAAAGTAAACAAAGTTTTCACAATAAAAATTAAAAAGACATAAAACTATTCAACCCCCCTTCTAGTTTTCCACATCTTGTAATACTCTGATTTAAATAATTCGAATGGTAACTTTTTAAAACGTCTCATTTAGAGGTCGTTTTCTATACCTTGTGCTTTATATTAAGAAGTAGCACCCCATTGACACTATCGTTCCGCTACGATATTTTGGGGGTGTTACACGAGGGTTCAAGTGGCGAGAAAAAATGGGGGGTGGCGGTGTGGTGGCGAGGCACAACGAAGTGCCATCGTGGATGGCGAGTTGGAGTGGCGAGCTGCACCTTGTGCTCTAAGTGTGATACCTTTTTGTGCGATTTACCCTATACTTTTTTATTCTGTTACTGACATTTGTCAACAATTGTTTTATAACCATAAAGAACAATGACTTTGCTTCACTAAACATCATAAAGAATAATCATAGCCACTTATTTTTCAATTTAAATGGAAAAAAAAAACTCATTTACATAATCTTTTTGAAAAATTAAATATCTCATAAAACGTTGATCATTAAGTAAAACTAGTTAAACAAACATATCGAGCATAAAATCATCTTTATTAGATGTGCAATTCTATATACTTTTAATGATCTTTTTTTTGAGGATTTTTAAGTATTGAAAATTTACGCCCCGGAGAATCACATATGAGCTGTAAAATCACATGTTATTTGTAATATGAAAAATCACATGTGATTTGTAATACGAAAAATCACAGGTGATTTGTGAAATCACTTGTAATTCGTGATTTGAACTTTAAACTCGCATGACACGGCACATGTGATTTTGTATTGTTTAATATTTGATACCCTTTAAAAATTTGTAAATAAAAAAATTGTCGAAAATATATCGAAGTGTCCGTTTATTGAAAGATAAAAAAAATTCATGTCGTGATAATGTATTTCTTGTCGTTTATCTATTTACTATTTGCAAAATACTTAATTTTTAAAAAAGAAGATGGAAAGTGAGTTTTTTGTTTTGATAAAAGATAAATGACTATAATTTGTCCATTTAATTTTTGAAATTTTGTTAATCTTTATCGTCCTTACCTAAAAAAAAAAGTAATCCTTGAAAGAAATATAGTTAAGGCTAGCAGCAGTGGGACGGATTAAATTGGTCACACCCTCAATTCGACCGATATTAAAATCGGTCAAGGCGAGTGTGGATACGTGGTCAAATATTGGTCGAGCAAAAAAAAAAAAAAAAAAAAAAAAAAAAAAAAAAAAAAAAAAAAAAAAAAAAAACTTTACCACTTTACAACCTTATAAATACCAACCTCAAACACACTTCTAAACACACAATTTCAAACAACATTTCTATCAATACATTCAAACAACTTCTTTTAATTATGTCTTACGAGCTATTTTTTGGTTCTTCGTCTTCCGACGATGATGAAGTTATGAGTGAGTTTACGGAGTTTGCTTGAAATGCTTACTAAGCAGCACAGCCAAAAGTTCCACAAAGGTACATATGTAGGGATCATGAATGTGCTCATAATCGTTTAGTGGCGGCACACTTCTCCGAAAACCCGCAGTTCGACGAAAGAACATTCTGTCGGCGGTTTCGAATGAGCCGAGAACTATTCACACAAATTGTTCGAGAGGTAACCGATTATTCTCCTTATTTTCAATAATATATGTAATGTTTTTATTTTTAATGAATTTTAAATTTGTTGTTTAAAATATTTTAATTAAAAAAAAGAAAGAAAAAATAAATAAATGAAACTCGGTCATCGATTGTGGCAACTTGGTCATGTCGCATGGGATGACCCGGGTCACCACTGTCCCCAGCCTAATGAACGATTTAAAATATCCATTGACTAGATAAAGTCTAATATTTATCAACTACCTTGTGGTCTAGTGGTTGTAGCTTAACTAGTTAAGCGAGCCACAGTGAGAGTAGTACCGGATGGGTGACCATCCGGGAAGTCCTCACTTATGGACCACAGGGTCTGTTGGTATTAGGCAATGAAGAGGAGAGCCTGTGAGCCAGTGGTTGCGCAGGTTCGAATCCGAGCCGGCACCGGTTTTCATCCGGCTGTTACTCCAGCGAGAAATCTCGTGTGGAGGCAGTACGGTTTCCGGGCGGAAGCCGTTTAATCCCCACTGTGCCAGCGTGGACCCGATTCAGACAACATAGTCTGAGTATGTGATAAATGAGGGCCTGCCAAAGTGACGAGTACGACTCTAAACCAAAAATTAAAAGTCGCCTTCCAAAGAAAAAAGATAAAGTCTAATATTTAAATCATAAATTGAATGAATTGTCGTAATCATGATGTACTATGTCAGCAGCGATGCATGAACTTCATTTTTAAAAATATTTATACTCCCTCCGTCTTAAAAATATTGTTCATATTTTTATTTTGGGATGTCTCAAAATGTAGGATCGAGTACTTCGAGCTTGATTGAGCTTGGTTAAACGAGAACCTCTAGGTGTAAGACTTGCGTTTATGCGGAAACTAAACAACAAGAATATTAAAGAAGAAAAGACAATGATCCTCTATGGATCAGACTATGAACTAAGAATTGTGTTATTGAATATTGTAATCGTTAAAGGTACATTAAACTCATAGACGGGATGTTTCTTTTATAATGATAAGAAACCCTAACCCTAACCCGTCTTACAAGAAAACGTGTGAAGAGATAAACATGATCTCTTCTAAAAATAAATCTAACAACCTTTCTAAACATACGGATAACAAACAATAATATCCGCAGCAATAAACACTATCGGCAGAAACAAACTTAAACTATCGGCAGGAACCAACCGCAGCAGCAATGAATAACTATCGGCAGGAACCAGCTTCACTATCGGCAGCAATGAGAAATTCCTTATTTCTCAGAGATCCTAACAATCCTCCCCTAATCTTGAGGTTGACTAGGTTAACCTGCAAGATTCCAACGTGATAGAGCTTTAACTTCTCAGGCTTGAGGATTGCGAATTCAGCAGCAGCAATAAGTAGTAACCAGCAACATCTATAACCTGCAAGATTCCAACATCTATAGCAGCAACTTCAATAGTTCAGCAGCAATAGGAAATCTTCTTCAAAACATGTAAACTGGTCACCATGACATTCACTTGAGCTTGACTGCTACTATGACAATATGTACATCAAATCATTTTAAGTTTCATACTATTCTCATCACATCCAGGTGTGTTAACTCCTGTGAGAGGTGAATCATTGAAAATTAATGGATTTGATGTCTCTTTACCAATAGCCATCACTACTGGAGTAGCCAATGTTTAGATGTGTTAGACCATGGTACATTGATAACCATCTGATTTATTAGCAAATCAGCAACTATAAACGGATTTGACTTGTCTTTACCTGTAGCCGTTTGCTCAGGACTAGTCAATTCTTAGGTTACAGCAAACCTTGGTGAATTGAATACCAAATATGGATACCAAGTGTCTTTACCACAAACCATACTTTTGTGGACTAGCCAATTCTTTGGATCCCATAAAGGGTTACATCCATGGTGAATTGAGAACCATTTTCAACTCTCAGAACTGAATCATGGGTGAGTTGAAGTACCCAATAGCTTTGAGCAAGCTATTACAGCTATCAACGGATTTGATTATCACACCAGAGCCGTACCCTCATGGTGAGCCAACTCTTTCTTGTCTGCAAGACATGGTGAGTTGAGTACCATTTATTGTGTAGGTGTAAACACCAACACTGTACCTGCAAGGTGTTGCTCAAAACCAACTTATTAGCACACAAAATATGCAAAAGATTTTTTTTTTTTTTTTTTTTTTTGAACTAAGAAAAAGAAATCAGAAACAAACCAAAAGAAAAGAAAGAAAATAAGAAAAGAAACCAAAAGAAAGAAAGAAAGAAAGATATACAACAACAAGAAGAAGCCTCCCCTTAAGCTTCAACCTCCCCTCAAACTCAGTATCTAGGGATTTACCATCCCAATATGGACCACCAAATGTTTAAACCTTGGTCCATCAAAAGCCTTGGTCAGCAGATCAGCCACATTATCATCAGTATGAATCTTAAGCACCTGAATAAGATGCTTCTCATAAGCATCTCTTATGAAATGGTGTCGAATCTCAATATGCTTTGTCCTTTGATGATAGACAGGATTCTTAACAATGCACATAGTGCTTTGATTATCAATAAAGATCTTAGTGTTCATGAAGTTGAACCCATAATCCAACAGCTGATTTTGCATCCAAAGAACCTGTCCACAGCAACTAGCAGCAGCAACATACTCTGTCTCAGTAGAAGATGTAGCCACTATAGTCTGCTTCTTGCACTGCCAAGAAACCAACCTCCTACCCAAAAACTGACAACCACCAGTAGTAGACTTTCTATCAAAGTTGGCACCAGCATAATCACTGTCACTATAAGCTTCCAACACAAAAGGAGAATCTTTTAGATACCAAAGTCCCATCTTAGGCTGTCCTTTCAAATACTTGAAGATTCTCTTAACTGCATTAAGGTTAGAAGTCAAGGGTGTAACCTGATGTCTAGCACATGCACCAACAACAAACATGATATCAGGTCTAGAAGCTGTCAAATACATGAGTGATCCAATCATGGACCTGTATAGATGAACATTAACAGCAGCATCAGGTTCATTATTGGATTTAGGCTTTGGAGGTTCAAATGGAGTTGTGGCATTTTTCACATTTTCCATATCAAACTTCTTAAGTATGTCATAAACATACTTCTCCTGGCAGATAAAGATCCCATCTGGTTTCTGCTTAACCTGAAGACCCAAGAAGAAATTCATTTCTCCCATAGCACTCATCTCAAATTCACTCTTCATCAATTCTTCAAACTCCCTGCACCAGGCTTCATTAGTGGAACCAAAGATGATATCATCTACATAAACTTGTACCAGAATGATATCTTTGAAGTTCTTTCTGATAAAAAGAGTTTTATCAATAGCCCCTCTTCTGTAACCATGTTTTAGCAAAAAGGCTGAAAGCCTTGCATACCAAGCCCTTGGTGCTTGATGAAGACCATAAAGTGCTTTAACCACTTTGTAAACCAAATCAGGATTCTGAGGATCCACAAATCCCTTTGGTTGAGTAACATAAACCTCCTCTTCAATCCTTCCATACAAAAATGTGCTCTTCACATCCATCTGATACACTACAAACCCCATGAATGAGGCAAAAGCTAAGAACAGTCTGATAGCTTCAACTCTTGCCACTGGTGCAAACACCTCATCATAATCAATCCCCTCTTCTTGTCTATGACCTTGAGCCACCAACCTAGCTTTATTCTGAACCACAATTCCCCTAGCATCCCTTTTATTCTTCAGAATCCATTTAGTTCCAATAGCATGCTTTCCTGCAGGCAAAGGTACCAACATCCATACTTTCTGATTCTGGAACTGCTGCATTTCCTCTTGCATAGCCTCAACCCAATCATCATTATCAAGAGCTTGAGCTATACTACTTGGTTCAATTTGAGATAAGAAACAAGCATAGAGGCAATGTAAGTAATCAGTATGATTGCTCCTTAACTGATCCTGTATATAACTGAGAAAAGCAGATTCTCCAAACTTAGGTTGGTGTAATTTACTTCTTGTCTGAACAGGCGAATTTAGATCACCAAGGATCAAAGACTGAGGATGAACTGTATTGATCCTCTTGGTAACAATGGAATTGACATCAATGGAGGATGCCTGATTAGTAATTGAGGGGTTGAAGTCATCATCATATGAGGAAGAAGTGAAAATGCCTGTTCTGGATTGATGATGAGGATCTTCCAGCTTATCTCTTGAAGAGACTGAATTTCCAAGATCAGAAGGGATTGGAAATCTTTCAGGGGAGTTATCAAAACCCAAAGAGTCAACAGGTGGAGAAGACACAGGAACATCAGCAGGAATGGAGACATCAGCAGAAGCTTTAGAAGAATCGGCAGGAACAGATCCACTACCAGCAGAAATGGTAGCAGCAGGAACAGGAATACCACCAGTCAAATTAAGTTGCCTTCTAACTTCAGCTTCAGCATTTCTCAGAATCTCCTCTGTCTCTTTAGAAAACCCAGAACCAAACATCTCAGCAGCTCTCTTGGCATTATACTCTTGTCTTTGAAGCCTAGCAAGATCTTCTGCAAAACTAGAATCACCTCCAGCCATATCAGAAGAATCTTTGAGCTTTGAACCTGAAATATTGTTAGAGGGAAAAGAAGGAACAACTATAGGTCGTTCATCACTCTCTGCATCAGAATCATCATCTGAGGTACCTGCACTGTTAGATTGAAAAACATGTGTACCAACAGATAGATTTGCTTTGAATCTATTATAACCTAAAGAGTCAGTCAGATAGTCCAGATCAAAGTACCACTCTGGACCTGCACCCTGCAAATTAGGTTTATTCTCAAGATATCTTAAGTTGAGAGTCTCTTCTATTCTCTTAGAAGACAGATTATAAACCCTATAGGCTTTACTATGAGCAGAATATCCAACAATAAATCCTTCATCAGCCTTCCCATCAAATTTGCCTAGGTAATCACTAGTGTTCAAAATAGTGACATGACATCCAAAAGGCTTAAGGTAACTAATGTTTGGAACCTTCCCAGACAAAAGTTCATAAGGTGTTTTATTATGAGGACTAGTAATAGATACCCTATTCAACACATAACAAGCAGTGCATACTGCTTCAGTCCAAAACATAGTGGGCATCTTAGATTCAGCTAACATAGTCCTAGCTGCTTCTATCAGGGTCTTATTTTTCCTTTCTGCAACCCCATTTTGTTGTGGAGTTCTAGCATTACTATAGTCCCTTTTTACCCCCTTACTCCCACAGAGTTCTATAAGATAAGAATTCTTAAACTCTGTGCCATTATCACACCTTATAGACTTAACCTTTTTACTTAGCTGATTTTTTATTAAGGCAATAAAATCCCTAATAACTGGATAAGTTTCATCTTTAGTACCCAAAAAGAAAGTCCAAGAAAACCTGCTAAAATCATCTGTAATCACCAGGCAGTAATACTTGTGATCAATACTTCTGATAGAAGTAGGACCAAAGAGATCCATATGGAGAAGCTGCAAAGGCTCAGAAATGTTGCTCACAGCAGTTATGGCCTTGTATGAAGCTTTGTGTTGCTTTCCTTTGTTGCATGCAACACAATGGTGTTCACTGGAGAAGGTCTTGAGAGGGAGCCCATGGACCAAACCATTCTTAGCCAGCTTGTTTATGGTCTTGAAATTCACATGTGCCATTCTTCTGTGCCATTTGTTAGATTCATCCACAGAAGCTTTTGCAACCAGACAAGCAAGTGAACCCTCAGGCTGAACATCACTAAGATTGAAGCTGTAAAGGTTGTAAGTCCTTGGAACTTTAAGTTCAACCTGACTTTCATCAGGCAGCTTGAAGTCTTTGGACAGCACAAAGCAATCATTCTCAGTGAAGAGAACACTGTTCTTCTTGTCACAAATTTGAGAGACAGAGAACAAATTGAAGTTTTGGAGTTCCTTCACATAAAGCACATCTTCAAAGTCCAGCTTGGCAGTTTTCATAGTTCCCTTCCCAGTAATTATGCCATCTCCTCCTCCAAATGTCACAGTGCCTCCATTCAAAGGCACAAAATCATGCAGCCTTTCTAAATTTCCTGTCATACTCCTGGAACATCCACTGTCAACAATGCCAACATCTTTACTTCTAAAAGGAAAATCCTGATACAAAGAATACATTTACAACATTAGATACAAGAGAGACCCAAGCCATTGCTGACTTGAGCCTGCCTAGTGGATCAATAAGAATTAAACCCTGGAGATTGATGAGATCCACCATTGATCTTGGACCCCATTTTCATATGTTGGTTATTGATTCTCCAAGAACAACCTGCTGAGGACTTAACAACAGTTTTCCATCTTGCCCCTCCCTTGTGCATGGTGTCAAAAGAAACAGGTCTCATATCATTTTGAAAGTAAGTGCTAGTAGGTCTGCTGAAAGGTCTAGCAATATTGCTTCTCCAACCAGCAGGATTGATCCTACCGGCAGGAACTGAATAAGCAGCAGCAACAGGCTTATCAGCAGGAATGAACTTATCAGCAGCAACAGGCTTACCAGCAGAAACTGGCTTGCCAGCAGCAACTGAAGTTCTCCTTGCTGCTTGAGGAATATAAGGGGGAATATCATTGAAAATTTTCCATACAGACCTATTTTGACAAGCATATAAACCCATCTGTTTTTCATAATAGTCACAATCTTTAATAAGATGATCATAACTATGACACACAAAGCAAGATTTCTTTCTAGGGGACTTTTTTCTTAACAATATTTTTCTCATTGCAAACAGAATAATTCAAACCACCACATGAAACAAAATTATCCTTAACAAAATTAAAACCACAACCAAAATTGTTTGAAACAGAACCACAACTAGAAACATTATTGTTTTTAACACTATCAAAAGAAATATCTTCAAATGCAGCTGTCTTTGATTGAGATTCATCAGTAGCTACTTCTGAGGAGAGATCTCCTGATTTTATTGATGCTGACTTGTCACTTGATCCACATGTGGCATAGTCATTAGTCTTGATTTCTGAAGATTTGTCACTGTAAGAACAAGAGACAAATTCATTAGAGTCACAATCAAGATCAGGCAAGTTCTTTGCCTTTTTGCCATAAATCATCTGTGAATCATCAGAGTCAACATAGGGGTCTGCAGGTTTAAATGTTCCAGTTATGGGTGGAGGAACATCATTCATTCCTCCCTCCTTTACATACTTTACAGGTTTTCTATAATCTACAGGTTCAGGGTTAAAAACACTATACTCATTAGGGTTATAAAATTGATTTGGCCCTACCAGGTCACCGAACCCTAAACCTCTTTTAGTTTTTGTAGACATAGAACTATCAATAAGCTTGTGAAGGTTTTTGGATGACTCTTTCCATTTATCAAATCTAGCCAAGGAATTATCTAGCTTAGACTGCAGATCCTGATTTTCTAACACAACCTTAGTTTTTTCTCTTTCAGAATGTTTAAACTCATTAGTGGCGTTTTTTAAATCTCTTTCCAAAACCTTTATTTTCACTTCATAAGCAGACTGCTGTTGTTGATACCAGACCTTTTGTTGTTCTAATGTTTTAACAGCCTTTTTATGAGCCTTAAGTTGAATAAAGTTATCCTTATATTCACTTTCTTTATCATCAAATTCCTGTTTCAATTTAGCATATATAGATTCACAACCAAATGGACAATTTTGTACCTGAGATGGATGACCCATCATTCCAAATTGACCAGCCACTTGTTTCTTCTCACCATATCCAGCTATCATCCCATAGACCTTCTCTGCTCCACTTGCAACAGCTTTCTCATGATGTTCCCAGTCCACCATTGAATCCACAGATACCAATGCCTTTGGGTCCTCTGATTCCAACTCTTGAATTTTGAAAGCAGAATACCTTGCTTTATCATCTACCTTCTTATCTGTACATTCCCTGACAAAATGTCCTGGTTGAGAACATTTAGAACACCTCACCTTCCTTCTGTCAAACCTGGCAGGCTCCTGTCCATCAAAGTTGACCCTTCTTCCTGCCTTCTTTTCAAACCTATCCATTTTCAATGATATCATAGCCACCTGCCATCTAATGTCCATCTCTTCCAGATCCAATTCATCAACCTGATTGAAATCTTCATAAACAATCTTCTGCTGTGGTGTACTCTCAGCAACAAATGAATGAAGCACCTCCACTAGAATATTATCAGATCTGGTATGAGGTTTTGGTGTGGGCAGGTGAGTAGGAGATTGATGATGTTGATGGTGTCGGACTGTTTCCATATGATGCTTTATTAGCACCTGTTAGGAATATGAATATTCAGCAGAAGACTCGGTCACCCCGAGTACTTATTAGATCATCATAGCTCATTAGATTATCAGTAATATTATTAGTAGCTTAGTTATTAATTACTATTGTGGAGTGGGTCGGGTCTTTACCCTCTGTCAGCTCGCTCCACAGTCCACTAGGGACATAATATGTAGTAGTATATATACCCCTTCCCACACAAGGGAAGGGTTGGACCTTTTCAATCTAATATATCACTAGTTACTTTCTCTCTCTAAAAGGCTCCCACTTCTCTCTAGAAATCTTACTCTATTCGATCCATACAAGCCTCATACAAGTGATTCTTGCATTGTGAATACCCTACAATTGGTATCAAGAGCCATGGTTAGGTCCATGAGAGTTGGTATTCACGAATTTGTGTAGTTCTTGAGGTTTTCTTGTTGGTTCGACTTGTATTTTAAGTTTTTTTTATTTTGTTTGTTTAGTAGCATAAATCTCATTTTGTACTTTGTTTAGTGATTAGAAGTTGTTTTACTTTGTACTTTCTTGATTAAGATTAGTATTAGAGTGGTATTTGGTGTTTGGATTCACAGATCCAAGAACCGTGTGGTGATTTTGGAGCAATTCGTGGGTTTTTTGTGGAAGTGTTCTTGAATGCGGTTTGTGTAGTTTGGACGTTCTTGAATGCGGTTTGTGTAGCATCGGGTACGCGGTTTGTCTTTATACTAGTTTAGGCAAAAGGACAAACGGCATTGATAGTGACAGGTTTGGAAGTTTGTGCCAACGCGGTTTGTCTCTACGGTGCGTACGCGGTTTGTGTCTACGCGGTTTGTACTTCCAGTGTGAACTCGGTTTGTCCCTAAGGCGTATACGCGGTTTGTGTCTACGCGGTTTGTGTATCTAGTGTGAACTCGGTTTGTATCTCCATTGTGAACTCGGTTTGTCTCTTGGCACATACGCGGTTTGTATATCTGGTGTGAACTCGGTTTGTCTATTTGGCGAATACGCGGTTTGTGTCTTTGGTGTGAACTCGGTTTGTCTCTTTGGCGCACACGCGGTTTGTGTCAACGCGGTTTGTATCTTTGGTGTGAACTCGGTTTGTCTCTTAGGCACATACGCGGTTTGTGTCAACGCGGTTTGTGTCTCCTGTGTGAACTCGGTTTGTCTCTTAGGCACATACGCGGTTTGTGTCTACGCGGTTTGTGTCTTGGTGATTTTAGAAATTCCCGCGAAAGATTCGATTTCTCGGTTAAATCACAAGATCAGTAAAATCCCGTAGTTACTATGGCTACCACATCAGGTACATCATCAGATGATATTCAAGCAGCAGGATCTGACACTCGTCCACCTATGCTAGATAGGACGGATTATGAGTCTTGGGCACAACGAATTAGACTTTACTGCTTGGGAAAAGATAATGGTGTTAACATTCTTAAGTCAATTGACGAAGGACCTTATCAGATGGGTACCACCAGAGACGTTGTTACAACTGGTGAAGATGGTACTGTAACTTGGGGCATCGACAGACCTAGAAACTACAATGATCTTAATGAAGAAGAAAAGAAGAGGTATGATGCCGATATTAGAGCCTCCAACATAGTTATTCAAGGTCTTCCAAAGGATGTATACAAGCTCATCAATTTTAACACTGAAGCCAAGGCTGTGTGGGACAACGTTAAAATGTTGTTGGCAGGGTCAGAACTCACAAAGGAAGATCGAGAGTCACAGCTGTATGATGAGTTCGAGCATTTCAAAATGAACCCAGGAGAAAATATCACAGATTACTATGTGAGATTTCATAAGTTGGTGAATGATATGAGGATGATCAGAATGACTATGCCCAACATCCAACTTAACTCAAAGTTTGTGAACAACATGACTCCGGAATGGGACAGATTTGTTACTGCCGTCAAACTCAACAAAGGTTTAAGGGAGACTAACTATGAACAGCTGTATGCTTACCTGCAACAACATGAGAAGCATGCTGCCTATGATCGGGTGCTGAGAGAAAAGTTGAATCCTTCAACTACGAATGACCCACTGGCTTTCATGACACATGTACAACCAACAATCCAATCATCATCCAATCCAAGCTATCACCAACTTCACTCACAAGTACCTGCTATGAGTTCACAACTTGACTCAGGCTACTCTCAGACCGACAAAATGATTGATAACCTTACCAATCAAGTTTCTCTACTGGTTCAACAGTTTCAAGCATCACTCCCACAGACCAACAATCAGTTAAGGAATTCTTCCAACCCACGCAATCTAGCAATGGTGGAGGATGGGAAAATTGTGGTTCAGAATGTGCAAGGGAGAGCTGGTAGAAACATGGGTCGAGGTTTTGTGCAGAATAGAGCAGGGAATGCCAATCAGGGGCAAGGGAAACAGATCAAGTGTTATAATTGTGGGGGGCTTGGACACATTGCTAGAAACTGCAATCAACCTAAACGTCCTCAGAACTCAGATTACTTCAAAGACAAGATGCTGTTAATGCAAGCTCAAGAAAATGGAGCTGTATTGGATGAGGAAGAGTTATTATTCTTGGCAGGAGATGGAGGAAATACTTTTGATGAAGATGTGGATGAGAAACCTGTTCAGGATCTAGCACTTAATGATCCTAACATCTTCAAGGCAGATGACTGTGATGCATTTGACTCTGATGTGGATGATGAACCTACTGCTCAAACAATCTTCATGGCTAACTTGTCTTCCCTGGCCTCATCTCGTCAAGCTGGTCCTTCTAATGCATCTGTGATATCTGAGGTACTAAAAATTTATGACACATATAATATTGTCGAGGGACAACAGATTCCCGAAGAAGTACATCAGGCAGTTGTTTCTGACTCAAGTGATGTTGATATGGAAAATAGCAATATTGTCTCATATGAACAGTATTTGAATAGCAACAACTCTCCTGATGTATCAAATGGTGAATCCTTTGTCAATAATGATGTGTGTGCTATGAGTAATGTATGTGCCTTAGATAATGCGGGTTGTGTAGATAATGCATGTGCGTACCATGAGAACAAATTGCCTGTCCCTGATGATAACTTGATCACTAGACTAAACATCTATAAAGAACAAGTTGCTATGTATGAACAGCGTGCTAAGTTTGAGCTTAATGATCGTGAGCAGAAATTAGAAGGTCAAATGAGTACACTTATTAAAGAGTCTAGAGTGCGAGAAGAAACATTAAAATTAGAGTTGAGTTCTTTGAAAAGTCAACTAGAAGAGTCTGTCAAACAGAAACAGGAAGCACAAAAGTGTGTAACCACACTTAAGCAAGAATTCAAACAAAAAGAAACAACTCTTTTAAATGATTTCTCTAAACTCAAGACGTTAAAAAATAAGCTTGAAGATAAGTTGTACACACAAAATCAAACTATACAAACTGCTCAAATGATTCATAAGCACAGAAAGTTGAGTGATAAGCACAGTAAAATCATGATAGGTGAACCTAAGTCAACCATCCTTAGGGACATGCAAGTACTTCAACCAGCCCTATATGATGGTAATGTGATGCTTAAGCCTATTCATGACCAACCTGAGCATATCTACACTGATGAAGAGGATGAGTTGAGTGATAAAACGAGGGAAAAAATGAATGTGAAAATGAGGGATCCTGAGTGCATAGCCAGACGAATAATAATCAAACCCCATGATTATTATGAAGAAAATAGTTTGACTGTGTTTGCTCCTCAAATGAAGTTAACACCTGAGCAGATATTTTGGAAACAAGATAATGAAAAACTTAAGGTAGAAAAACTTAAGGCCAACACCCCCCTCATTAGAAAAGTTGCGTCCATAACGGTGTATCCTCCCAATACACCTAGGAATTTGGTGCCTTTGTCTCTTCCCACTGAATGCAAAACCTTTATTAGCTTATATGTGCTTTGGCAACTGTTTGCTGATTTCGATAAAACATGTAAGAAGAGAATCACACCCACTGGCATTACTGAGGGGGAAAGGTGTTTTGAACATGCAAAAAGGTGTTACTTAACTGAGGTCATGCCATTCTTTAATCTACTTAAAGAACACTTTGAAGGGTTGCAAACTGCCCTTAAAGCCGAAATAAATGAAATGAAAGTAGTGTTTAAAGATATGGAAAATGAGGTGAATGAACATGCAATAGAACTTAAGAGTCGTGAGATTGAAAGAAAAAACATACTCATCACTAATGATAACTTGATTGCTAAATGTATTGCACAAGATGTATTTTACACTGTCACTGATTCTGCATTGTCTGCTTGTCAATTTAATGAGTATGCTATTGCGTTAAATGTCACCCAGAATCGTGTTGTTGAGCTTGAGGGGGAGAATTTGAAATTGCTTGAAAAAATTCAAAATGATGACCATGATAACATGGTTAAACGTTTTTCAAAACTAGAAGTTGATTATCTGAATTTGCAACTCAAACATCAACACTTAGAAGAAAAATGCAAAATATCAAATGTCAAGACATCCTCGGATGCTCCTGAGTTTGATACTTACTTTGAATTAAGCAAACGTGATGAGACAATTCAAGCTCACACGAACACGATTCGACTGCTGAGGGCCCAAATTGCCCAATTGAAATCCAACAAGTGTGAAGTATATGGCACCAATAAACCTTCGTCTTCAGATTCTCAGAATTTTCAATATCAAAACACCATAAATAAGTTACATTATGAAAATGAGTGTTATCGAGAAGAAAATTCAAAGGTTAAACAACATTTCAAAGAGTTATATGATTCTATTAAAGTTACAAGAAGCAATCATAATGATCAAATAACCTCTTTGACAAATGAAATTAAGAATCTTAAGGCTCGGGTGAAAGGTAAAATGCCATGCACCACTTGTAATTGTGATACACCAAAGGCTACTGATTGTAAAAAGTATGATGTTGATGTTGGGCGTATTCCGTTTAAGCTTAGAAATAACAGCCTTGCCCATCAAACATATCTAGATCATCTTAGAGAAGGTCTTGACACACGTCGTGAGGTAGTTGAAGAGGATAGGAATGATAAGCCACTTGATCAAGCGGTTGTCTATGCATGCAAACTCACGAAAAGGATTCAGGAAAACTTAGAATATGCCATAGGCTCAATTCCTAAGTTTAGAGGCCATAGAGATAGATCTGTTGCATCATCATCCAATGTTGTGAACAAGTATGTAGCCTTTGACCCACCACCCAAAACATCAGAACCCAACACATCATTATCAGGAAGGCATGTGACAGAAAAACAAACTAATGTTACCTTCGATGCTTCTACAGGAGTAAAAAGTGACACCCAAGCTAGCGGGTCAAGGTCTAGAGGAAATGAAAGAAAGGATATGACTGCGCCAGCTAAGAATGATCACTTGAAGAATGTAGAAGCCCAACCTAGGAACAATAAGTTTACAATGAGTAGGATGAATCGTGTTGATTCTAGTATCAAAAGTACTGTAATTAATTCGAATTCTAATGCTATCTGTAAAACTTGCGACAATTGTTTAATTTCTGCTAATCATGATGAATGTGTTGTGTCTTTCCTGATGTCTTCTGCATCATCCCATGTTAAGAATGGTAGGATATCTGAAGCATGCAAAAAGGTTTGGAAAGCTACAGGAAAAACATTTGCTAGCGTAGGTTATCAATGGAGACCCACTGGAAGGAAATTCAATTTAGGAAAACAGTGCACGTTACCTAAAATGAATAAGCATAAAATTGTAAAAGTTAAGGAATGGAGACCCACTGGAAGGAAATTCAACTTAGGAAAACAGAGACCATTACCTAAAATGAATATGCATAAAATTGTGAAGAAGAAGGAATGGAGACCAACTGGTAGAATCTTGCCTTTAGAATCACAATGCCTTCCATCTAGGTCTTGTCCTGTCTCAAGTTCTGTCTCCACAGTAAAGATAGTAGCATCTGTGAAATCTGTGGTTCCTGAATATGTGTGTGCTGACCAAATGGACCCCAATTGCACTTGGGGATCCACATTTTTCAGTTATCCATTGTTGTCTGGTTTCAAATGCAGGTCGTACAAATCGTCCTGTGGTATTTGGACTCAGGCTGCTCAAAACATATGACTGGAGATCGCTCACGGCTCAAGAACTTCGTGAAAAAGTTTATCGGGACAGTTAGATTTGGGAACGACCATTTAGGTGCTATTATGGGTTATGGAGATTATGTGTTTGGTAATAGTGTAATCTCAAGGGTATATTATGTGGAAGGACTAGGACACAATCTGTTTTCTGTGGGTCAATTTTGTGATTCAGATCTGGAAGTGGCTTTCAGAAAGCATACATGTTTCGTCAGAGAATTGGATGGTTTAGATCTCCTCAAGGGCAGTCGGGGCACCAATCTATACACCATCTCAATTGAAGAAATGTTGAAGTCCTCTCCAATATGCTTGCTTTCTAAAGCCTCTAAAACAAAATCATGGCTGTGGCATCGTCGTTTGAACCACTTGAACTTCGGTACCATAAATAATCTTTCCCGTAAAGATCTTGTTAGAGGGATGCCCAGACTGAAATATGAGAAAGATCATCTCTGCTCTGCATGTCAACTGGGTAAAAGCAAGAAACAAACCCACAAGCCTAAAACCGTCAACACCAACTTGGAAGTTCTTCACACCCTCCACATGGACTTGTGCGGTCCAATGAGAATACAAACCATAAATGGAAAGAAGTATGTTCTGGTGATAGTAGATGATTATTCTCGGTTCACATGGGTAAAGTTTTTGAGAACCAAGGACGAAACTCCAGAGGTTATCATTAAACTGATAAAACAGCTGCAAGTAAGGCTAGATAAAACTGTCAGAATCATCCGCACAGATAATGGTACTGAGTTTGTTAACCAACAACTCCGTAATTTCTATGAAAGTATTGGCATCACGCATCAGAAAGGTATCCCTCGCACGCCTCAACAGAACGGGGTGGTTGAACGAAGGAACCGTACTCTGGTGGAGGCTGCAAGAACCATGCTTATATTTTCAAAGACACCGATGTTTCTCTGGGCAGAAGCTATAGCAACAGCATGTTACACTCAAAACCGATCCCTAATTCATCCGGTTCATGAGAAGACTCCCTTCGAGTTAATTCATAACAAGAAACCAGATCTTTCCTTTCTGCGTGTGTTTGGTGCTCTTTGCTATCCAACTAACGATAGTCAAGACCTGGGAAAATTAAGAGCTAAAGCAGATATAGGTATTTTCGTTGGATACGCACCAGACAGTAAAGGGTTTCGAATCTACAATAAAAGGACCCGTAAAATCATGGAAACCATTCATGTTACGTTCGATGAGCTGAGTGAGCTACCTGTTTCAGGACAAATCAGTTCTGGACCCGATCTTCACCTTTTGTCTCCTGGACCCATTAGTTCAGGACTTGTACAGAATTCCACGCCTGCAGATTCTTATGTGCCACCTACATGTGAGGAGTTGAAAAAGTTATTCGATCCTATGTTTGATGAATACTTTGAGCCAACGAATGGAACCATCCCGAGTGAACCAGCAATAATTCCTATGAATGAGGTTCAAGCCCCACAAGGTTCAGAAGGTCCTGCAGCTTCAGTATCAGTCAGTCACAATGCTCCTGCTGCCAGTCAATCGCCTTCGTCATCAAACACTCAAACTACTCCAGTAACGCAAGAATCTTCAGATAATAATTCTTTGGAAGTTAATCCTTTTGCTCCTGTTGAAGAGGTTCCTTTTGAAAACATATTTGCTCCTGAACATTCATCAGACACATCCTTACCTGAGGAACACAGCACTGCTACGTCCGTTCATAACCATCAACCTCACGACCATCTCAGGAAATGGACTAGTGATCATCCAATCGACAACATCATAGGCAATCCTTCACGTCCAGTATCCACACGTAATCAACTAGCCACTGATGCACTATGGTGCTTCTTCAATTTCGTACTGTCTAAAGTCGAACCAAAAGATGCCAAAGAAGCAATGACTAAAGATTGCTGGTTCCAGGCTATGCAGGATGAAATCCATGAATTTGATCGACTTGAAGTATGGGAATTAGTGCCTCCTCCGGAGCGTGCAATGATCATTGCTTTAAAGTGGATCTTCAAAGTGAAGCTTGACGAGTATGGTGATGTCTTAAAGAACAAGGCACGGCTAGTTGCTAAAGGGTTTAGACAAGAAGAGGGCATTGATTTTGAAGAATCGTTTGCTCCAGTTGCTAGAATTGAAGCTATAAGAATCTTCCTGGCAAATGCTGCTAGTCGTAATATGATAGTCTACCAGATGGATGTCAAAACGGCATTCTTGAATGGTGACTTGAAGGAAGAAGTTTATGTGAGTCAACCTGAAGGATTCGTGGATGCTGAACACCCTACTCATGTTTACCGCTTGAAGAAGGCTCTTTATGGGCTAAAACAGGCGCCAAGGGCATGGTACGATACATTGTCCAAGTTCCTCCTAGGAAACAGATTCTCCAAAGGTGTTGTTGATCCCACACTATTCACCAGGAAATCAAGAAACCATCTACTGCTAGTTCAGATATATGTAGATGATATCATCTTTGCTTCAACAGATCCTAGTGAATGTGATAGTTTCTCAAAGGAGATGAATTCCAAATTTCAAATGTCCATGATGGGGCAAATGTCATTCTTCTTAGGATTACAAGTATCTCAAAGTCCCGGAGGCATATTCATCAATCAATCCAAATACGCCAACGAGATCTTGAAAAAGTTTGGATTCTATTCAAGTGAACCTGTTGACACTCCCATGGTTGATAGAACGAAGCTGGATGAAGATCCTTCAGGGATTCCAGTGGATATAACGCAATATCGAAGCATGATTGGATCTTTGATGTACATCACGGCTAGCAGACCAGATCTTCTGCTTGCTGTGTGTATGTGTGCTCGGTATCAATCCAGACCAACCAAGAAGCATGTTGAAGCAGTGAAAAGGATCTTCCGATATCTTCAAGGCACAGTTCATATGGGTCTCTGGTATCCTAAGGACACTGCAATGGAGTTAACGGCATACGCAGATGCTGATCATGCGGGATGTCAAGACACTCGTCGAAGTACGTCAGGAGGAGCTCAATTTTTAGGGGAAAAGTTGGTTAGTTGGTCTTCTAAGAAGCAGATGAGTACTTCCATATCATCTACTGAAGCTGAGTACATTGCTATGTCTGCTTGCTGTGCACAAATCCTTTGGATGCGATCACAGCTTTCGGACTATGGATTCTCATACAACAAAATTCCCCTATATTGTGACAACAAAAGCGCCATTGCTCTTTGTTGTAACAATGTTCAGCACTCCAGATCAAAACATATCGACATCAGGCATCACTTCATCAGGGAACAGGTGGAAAAAGGAATTGTGGAGCTATACTTCGTGAGGACAGAGTTTCAGTTAGCTGACATCTTCACCAAGGCCCTCCCAAGAGAAAGGTTTTAGTTTATTCTCCCACGCCTTGGCATGAAAAGCATGACTCCTGAAACCCTCAAGTGTCTTCAGGAAGAAAAGGAGGAGTAAAGGATTGTCTTCTTATATCCTTGTACATAGTTGTATATATCTTAAATCAAAAAGAAAAATACAAAAATATAAAACCTATAAAAACCATAAAAATCGAAAAATCAGAAAATACCAAAAATAGTTCTACCTAGGCATGTCTTCTGTTTATCGATAACATTTACGTATCTAGAAATGTCATTCAACAATGGCACGGATTCTTAAATGAAGCTCGAGCAGAAGTTATACTAATCAGTTAAAACATGTCTTAATGGCTTGCAGTTACTTCATACTGCAACCCGCACTGTACAATGGGGAAAGCATGTCGCCAAAAAGACAGCTGTTTCTCCAACCGGGTGATGTTCACCTGGGCATGGATTACTTTATATCCATGTTCTCCCGACTTGATGTACGTTTCAGTGCATCACTTCGTATATAAGAAGAGAAGTCTTCTTTTCATCAAGATTCTCTATCTTGTTAGATCCCTCAAGAGAGTCTTGATGTTACACAAGGTGGTAAAATGAACTAAATTTTCACAAATGTCCGTCGCTCAATTGAATGACTACAGCTCTTTTAATGGAAAACGGGTCATTAATTGAGGGGGAGCATATTTGTTCAAATTTCCGACACCTTACCAAATTTGTGCAACATCAGCAGTGACACTCTCTCGTTGTTTCAGGGGGAGCATCGTATGCTCCTAAATCAGAATACATTTAAACCTGACCACATTTTCTCCCGAATTTTTCTAAACGTATTTAAATCAATTGGGATCACAAATCTCAAATGGTTTGAAATTTTTGATCGGGGGAGAGAATGTGATTTAAATAGGAAATTCTGATAAAATGTGATGATTTGGCAATTAATGTAAGCTCTCCCGTATGTGCTAAACCATTTTGCATATCAAGGCACATATTGAGGGGGAGCAAAATGTTTTGGTCATAAAAGCAAGCTCCTCCATATGTACGAAAATCTTTCTTATATCAATACATATATTGAGGGGGAGCAAATGGTTTTACAAAAACAAAGGATTTGGCATCGCATGTGGCTGTGACTCAGAATTAACAAAAGAATTGACGAAACTTGAATTGTCATCAATCGAAAGGATACGTCTTGGCCGGGTAATAATTTCAAGCTGGTTTAACCAGTGATGTAAGCGTGTCTCGAAAAAGATGTATCTGAGTAGAGTGTACTGTTTCGAGAAACTTTCTATGGACTTGACCAGGACGGGTAATAATTTCAAGCTGGTCTAACCAGTGATGTAAGCGTGTCTCGAATCGGTCATGTTCACTGAAAGTGGATCAATTCAAAAAGTGCAAGCTCTACCTAACATGTGCAAATTTATAAAACTATCACTCGAGCACATGTTGAGGGGGAGCATTTGAAAAATATAAAACTCTCAAGTGTTTGCAAAAATGTGTTTCAGAATCATGAACACTTTGAGAGATTTTTCAAAGATTTGGTTTGGCAATTGTGGATGAATACCAAAGACCGACCATTTTAATTAATGCATGGAGTTATAAGGATGGTTAGGTTAGGCTCAAGTTCCCACGATCCCGCCAGAGCCGGAGGGATCTACCCAGGGACAATCCACTAGTTAGTGTAGAAGTCCTTAGGTATGATTAAAAAGGAGAAATGTGCATAAGGGAATAGTGCCGACTGAGATGGAGCTAACACTGGAACAAACCCAACAAAGTGTTAGTTTTGAAGTCTCGGTAAGCACTGAAGGGGTTGAAGAATGAAAAAGAATTGTAAAGAGAAAGGGTGAAAAGAAATAGCCCTCCTTACAACTTAGGCAGAAACCGGGTCAATACATATGCTGTCAGAATCACTTAGTTGATTGCTGGCATTGAAGACAAAGTATCATGGACCCAGTGATACGCTGCACAACCCTCCCTAGCCACTCAAGGTCCCTCAAAGGATTCTTGTTTCAATTGTCACGGAGTTCAATACATTCCTATCGTCTCTCTCACTCCGAGTTAGATGATATTGAATAGGTGGCAGTTCTCTCCAGCCTCCGCTCACTAAATCAAAACGCACTATCGAGTCTAGAGCCCCGAGATACATAATAAGATCTCATAGGGACACGAATTATTTCTACACTGGTTGTTCAACATTAAGGACACCAGTTGTAATCTCATGAGTCCTACGCAGATCTTAGCAATCTGCCAGAACATTTATGAGGGAATTTACTTATGTAATTCTCAATGATTGAATGGAAATTCCTGCCAGGGTCAACATCAAGCAGCCCTGAAAGCAGGTCACTTCGGTAATTCCTCGTGGATTACGCTTAGTGGTCGCGGCGGTTTCAACCGGTCTACAGTCGTGGAGTGATCTCCAGCGACTCACCTAATCGTTGATTTACTACGGTAAAATCTTAAAAAGCCCTCTGTGGGTTTTCGATTAGGAACGGTCTTAGTAAGGATTAGAGAGAGTCTTCACACTATGCTGTTGACTGTCTCGAAGTCCAAACTTGTAAGTACCGGTCGAATTATTGCTAACTGTCGTATGCAGGAACTTCTGGCGATTGTAGCTGTGGAAAGCTGTAGCTGGTTGCTGTTGTAGCTGGTTGCAGAAAAGATGCCAATCCATCACCACATGTTCACACCACATCATCATCAAAGAAGTCATGATCGACCTAAAAGACCTTCAACACAGCTTCTGCTAACTCTGATGCTGAAGATCATGACCCCATATCGTGTGAGCATGTCGGCTCTAAGTATATTTCATCACATGGAGTATTACTACAGAAAGATGACTTGGAGACTCAAGTGGGATGATACGTTCAGAGATTATTCAAAATTCATCCAAGACAAAAGAGAAGTCATCTTCAGATCACTGATGTTTGCACAGCAATCTATGACATTGAAGATTCAATGAGTACGAGCTATGATGTCAAGATCCAAGGAAGAAGTGCTGAATTTCAGAACATTACTTCTGGGGTGACCTCCCTTAGGGGGAGATTGTTAGGAATATGAATATTCAGCAGAAGACTCGGTCACCCCGAGTACTTATTAAATCATCATAGCTCATTAGATTATCAGTAATATTATTAGTAGCTTAGTTATTAATTACTATTGTGGAGTGGGTCGGGTCTTTACCCTCTGTCAGCTCGCTCCACAGTCCACTAGGGACATAATATGTAGTAGTATATATACCCCTTCCCACACAAGGGAAGGGTTGGACCTTTTCAATCTAATATATCACTAGTTACTTTCTCTCTCTAAAAGGCTCCCACTTCTCTCTAGAAATCTTACTCTATTCGATCCATACAAGCCTCATACAAGTGATTCTTGCATTGTGAATACCCTACAGCACCAGAGGTACTAACAAAAGCAGTATGGGTTGGAGTATGAGGTGAATAGGTGGAATACCCTTTGATATCAATTTCAAGGGTTTTCAGCTTGTTGTACAGATCATCAAAACTCATATAATCCAGTACACCTTTGGCCTTGAGTGTTATGGAAACCTGAGACCAGGATGGTGGCAAAGCCCTCAGAAACTTAGTGTTGCAGTCTTCATCGTCCGGCCTAGCTTTCAACTGATTGAGTTGGCTCAGGATCTTGTGGAATCTGTCATACCCTTTGTGAATCCCCTCAGCCTCAGAGATCTTGAATTCCTGAAACTCTTGCTTGAGCATAGACTTTCTCATTTTTCTGGATTCATCATTCCCTCAAAATCTGGCTTTTACAGCATGCCAGATCTTTCTAGCATCATCCAAGTGATGGAAATCACTCATATGATCCTCTGGAATAGCTTGAAGTAAAAGGGTTCTTACCTTGGTTTCCCTTTGTACAGCAACGTGTTCTTCTGCTATAACAGGTGGCTCTATATAGATATTGCCATCATTATCCCTTCCAGTATTCTTCTTGCTATTTCCCTTAACAATGACATTCCACAGATTGTAATCACTGTTTGTGATCCAATATTCCATTCTCATGGCCCAGACTTCATACTCATCTTTCTTTAGGTATGGGAATTTAGCATTGTTATTGGACATAGTGGTGACGATTTGTGTTTGGACTTGTGATGTTTCAGGTTTGGGTTGGTGATCTTCCTGGTTGATGACATTATTTTGAGGGATTTCGTCTTCCATTGAAAGAGGGTTAAGAGATATGAAAGAGAACTTTTTCTTCTTTATCAGAGATCCTCACCAGTCTCTGATACCACTTGTAGGATCGAGTACTTCGAGCTTGATTGAGCTTGGTTAAACGAGAACCTCTAGGTGTAAGACTTGCGTTTATGCGGAAACTAAACAACAAGAATATTAAAGAAGAAAAGACAATGATCCTCTATGGATCAGACTATGAACTAAGAATTGTGTTATTGAATATTATAATCGTTAAAGGTACATTAAACTCATAGACGGGATGTTTCTTTTATAATGATAAGAAACCCTAACCCTAACCCGTCTTACAAGAAAACGTGTGAAGAGATAAACATGATCTCTTCTAAAAATAAATCTAACAACCTTTCTAAACATACGGATAACAAACAATAATATCCGCAGCAATAAACACTATCGGCAGAAACAAACTTATACTATCGGCAGGAACCAACCGCAGCAGCAATGAATAACTATCGGCAGGAACCAACTTCACTATCGGCAGCAATGAGAAATTCCTTATTTCTCAGAGATCCTAACACAAAATAATTATCCACTTTCCTTTTTAAATAAAAACCAAAGAATATAGTAGGGGTATATTATCTTTGAGTTGTTAAAAATAAAAGTGGCCTCACTTTTATTAACCTATATGATTATTGTCTCCTGACAATTATTTTGAGACAGATGGAGTATTTGTTACTTTCTCGGTTTCATAGATTGTATATATTGCTATTTTGTGATGTCTTAAATTAAATGTCTATTTTGCATTTAAAGTTTTTAACCAATGAAAAAAAGGTTTAGTGAGAAGATGTGATATTTAATTTGTGAAAAGTGGAGTTAATGTGTTTTTTAAAACTTTATACACATTAAAAGTGAACACTTGTAATAAGATAAAGGGAGTAGTATCATTTTGCAAGGATTTTCAATGTCTTTCAAAATAGTAAATACTCCTTCCGTCTCAAAATTATTATCCATATTTTCATTTTGAGATGTCTCAAAATAATTGTCCACATTTTTCTTTTTAAGTAAAAAGTAGAGAATATAGTAGGGGAATATTCTCTTTGAGTGGTTGAAAATAAAAGTGGTCCCACTTTTATTAAACTTTGTGATTCTTTTCTTCTGACAATAATTTTGAGACGGAGGGAGTACTATATATATTACGTAGGGCTGGCAAATCGTGTAAACACGAACCTGTTAAGACACGACACGATAAGACACGACACGATAAGGGGCAGACACGAACACGACACGATAATTTTTCGTGTCAAATTTTCAAAACATGAACACGACCTGTTAAGTAACAGGTCTTAACAGGTCGACCTGTTAACGACACGAAACCTGTTAAGCCCAAACACGAACCTGTTAAAAAGTCGTGTTTTCGTGTTCGTGTCAAAATTGCACATAGAGTGTGTTAGACACGACACGATAAGGGGCAGACACGAACACGACACGATAATTTTTCGTGTCAAAATTTCAAAACACGAATACGACCTGTTAAGTAACAGGTCTTAACAGGTCGACCTGTTAACGACACGAAACCTGTTAAGCCCAAACACGAAACCTGTTAACAAGTCGTGTTTTCGTGTTCGTGTCAAAATTGCCAGCCCTAATATTACGTTTATGTTAGCATAAGTTTTGTACCACGAGAAGGAAACTGAATGATACTAGTATAATAAGGCACAACTCAAATTAAGTGTAGGTCCATGGCGGCTTAAAGAGATGCTTGAGCTGGCGTAACAAGTTGTCATTACACTATTAAAGATCCAAGTTAGTATCCAACACCTTGGGCCCTTGACACACAATTTTTTTATATGGTAAGATATCGAATGTTGATGCATGAGTGCATGACCACTGGCGGTTTTAGAACTATAAGTTATAAGCAGAATGGATTGAGGAAGTTTCTCGGAGTGCCTGCTAATCACACTGATTTTTTATTTACATAGTGTAAAATTACGTAAGATATACCGATTTCTATTCAAATACTTCTGGCTGCATTTTTTTTCTTTTCCTTTTCGTCTTTTTGTAACGAGTCGAGTATTCTATAAATTTTGATAAAGTGAATCTTATATATAGTCTTGGGTCCGCAACTAGTTATGAGGTTCATCTTTTGAAAACCAATGAAGATTTGCAACGTAAGAATTTCAAACAAGATGGATTTAAGAAAAATCTTTTATTTTTACAAAATTCAGACTGCATAGGAAGAATCCGTGTTGTTTAAAGACGCCTCTTGCAATTCCCTGTGTCCGCCCAAATACACGATGTTACCTACAAATACAAAAATTAAGGTGAAATTTCCATGTCGAGTACAAATTTTATGCAATTGTATATCGAAGCAAGCGGGCATACAAATGCATAATTTTATCATGCATGTTTGTTATTCAATAAATCATTTCTTTTTCTAGGTGACATTTATATCTTTTTGTTGGTTTTACAACTTTGTCGTCCCCAATAATTAGATTTCAAATTTAATACTAACCCAAACACAAGTGAAGTTCGCTTAATATGATAGAGCGTTCTTTTGCATGTCTTAAGTTTCACTCAGTACATTTAAAAGTTACTTTCGTGTGAATTTAGCGTACCATCGTGTGTTTTCAATTTCTCACCAGTGTCGTGCAAAATTGGTAACAAAAAGTCCAAATGTCCCTTTACATCAACTACGGATATATTATGATTATTACTGTAACAATTTAACATGATGACAAGGCAACGCATAATATTCAATTAGGGGTGGCAATTCGAGTCGGGTTCGGGTTGTCAGGTTGACGGGTCAGAAAACCCCAACCAAAACCTGACCCATTTAAATAATCGGATCAGCTACGTCAACGTAACCCGAACTTGACCCATTTAACCCGTATATATACTTGGGTTGACGGATTAAATATGTTACACGGGTTGAATATGTTAAACGGGTTTCGGGTTGACCCATTTAACCCGTTTTATATAAAAAAGTTAGCACATTACACGAGTTAAACGGGTTAGCGGGTCGACCCGCTTAACCCATTTAACCCATATAATTAAATATAAATAATTTTTTAATTTAAGAAAAAAAAATTAAACGGGTTGGCGGGTCGACCCGTTTATTTTATTCTTAACCCGAACCTGACCTGTTTAATAAACGGGTTATATATGTCGACCCAAACCTGACCCGAAATATATTTAACTCAACCCGAACCTGTTAATTTTCGTGTTCAGGTCGGATTTCGTGTCGGGTCATAAATTGCCACAATTTAACCTAATGACAAGGCAACGCATAATATTCAATTATTTATAATTGAAATCGAATTTTACTTCTAAGCTGGAAAATACATTAGATACGCATAATATCAGTAATTTATTTTTCTGTCGGAAAAAAAAGAGAGCGATTAATAAACATTTAAATTAAACAATTAAGAGTTTTTCTAACAACAACCCTAAGGGTGTTTTTTAAGTTTTCCTTAGTTAAAAACGTTTCCAAATATGAAATAATCATTTAAGGTAAATGAGTTTCAATAAGTTATGTATTGATATTGAGTAAGTTCATACTTGAAAATCTTTTTAATTAAGGAAAGCTTATACAACACTCATAGGGTTGTTAACAATTAATTACACATATTTTTTTCTCAACAAAGTCAACAATTAATATGAATAAAAAAAGAAATTTAGACTTTGTTAAATAAAAGATGACATATATTTAAATTAATTTTTTTGTTTATTTATTGTGCATTAAATGCATAACTACTTAAACTACGAAAATAAAATGTTATTTAATGTGCCTTAACCATTGACCAATTAACATTGTTTAGCAAAACCCTTTAATATATTGTACAACAATTTTTGCGATAAAATCCATAAAGTTGCATAAATAATTTGAGCTATATTAAAAAACCCTTATAATGCACGGGAATCGTTAGCCATCATCAGTTGATTGGTCATTACTCGTTAGCCTCCATTAATAAAAAAATTAACTAGTTAATTAATCCCTCCATCTCAAAATTATTGTCAGGAGACAAGAATCACACAATTTAATAAAAGTGGTATTACTATAATTTTCAAGTACTCAAATAGTATATTCTTTCACTAAATTCTTTTTTTATTACTTAAAAAGGAAAGTGAACATTTATTTTGAAACATCTCGAAAATAAAATATAAACTATAATTTTGAGACAGAGGGAGTAACTACTTATCTCTACTATTTATAATGCATGTATACGAATTTTCAAAACTTAAAATGCTTAAAGTTTGAGTAACGTTAATTACTTATAATATATTTAAACTTAAATGTCAAGTAATGTTAGTGGACTATTATATCTTTAATTAAAAATAATAACATCATCTACAACTAAATTAATATTTTAAATATTGTTATCCTCTAACTCTTATCATTTTTTTCTAACACATTAACTTTTTTCTCGCAATTACTACAAATTAAACCTATAAGTTTTGCATCAAAGGTCAAACCAGAATCATGATTTCGTAAGTATAATTATTTGCTGCTATACACCGTCACTTTGCGCGAGTATTTGTCTAGTTATCTCTACTTTATATGAAGAGAAAATCATTTTCTTAAAAACATAAAAAATGAGTAAAATTGAATTACTAATATACCATTGATTAAAAATGGTAACAACATTCACTATTAAGTTAATAATTTAAATATTTTTAAACTTTTATCGTTTTTCGTTTTTAACCCATTCTCGCAAAACCGCTATACACCATCTGCTATACACCGTCACTATGTGTTTTCCGTTTTTATCCCCTAACTTTTATTGAGAGAAAACAAGCCATAAAGCAAAGGGCAGCAGACAAGTTTGCTGCTGTTAACAGCAGTGATCATTTTTTCTTAAACATAATATTGAATGTTGTCGCTCCAGTTCCAACGATAGCTTCATTTTCAGTATCAACATAAGTTAGTTTTGCCAAACATGTCCAAATGTCAAAAATCTTAAAAGAATATTTGAAAACAGTATGACTAAGTTTTATACTTAAACTATGTGTGGTAATGATTTGTTAGCTTTGTGAAGAATTGAGTGTCATAGCGAAGTAGTATCGTGAGCTGTGGCGTATCCGAAATTTTTGAGCGTGTGTAGCACAAAATATTTATAGCTTTGGAGCACGAGTTCGAGGACACCCAAAATCCTGGGTAACATGATATGAAAACTAACATTTTAAACTCTTTTTTGCACTTCGCATGCTATAATTCAGTGTTGTTAAACATGTGAATACGCAATTGTCTACAATGGAACAAATAAATTAAAATAGTTGTGAATAAAATGATGTTAAGGATTTCCTGGTCCTAATTGAACTAGAGATATTGACAACCCGGGGAATCGGCAGTAAAAGATGAGTCGGATACTGGAATCTGCCTAAAAGTCGTTACTTAAACGTTAGTGATCACAATTTTATGCTCGTAAATTATAGCGAAGCTAGATAAGTAAATATACGTTCATAGTTGTTAACTTGAAACCAAGTGCTATAAAAATCAATAAACAAGTCATAAGTTTGACTTTGAGAAATTTAAAGCATTAGCTATAACGATTAGAGTAAAATACCACCTTGGGCGTAAATATATACTTCTTCCTTTTTTTAGTTGCGCTTACTTCGAATTGGCCAAACAGGGTTTCAAAAATATTTTTGGGTCTCGCAACCATTTTCAAAAATATTTAACACATGGCCATAATTAGTTTTTTTTTTTTTTTTTTTTTTTTTTTTTTCAATTGTTTATAAAAAAAACTAGAATAATTGATTAAAAAATATTAAGGCATATTTGGCACAAGATTTTGTAGAACTTAAACTTATCTTCTAAAACTAAGCTACTTTAAAAATAAGTTTTGTTTGGCTGACATAGTTTACGAGAGCTTTTTAAGATAAAATCTTCTATAAACCTTTGAAATCAAATGATACTTGAGTAACCTATAAAAGAATAGTTACATGAAGAAAATGGAAGTTCAAATCAATCGATTCAATAAGATTCGATTTTTGTTTCTATAAGAATCAAATGATCACTTATCCTCTATGCCCCCTTATCACAAAATCGGTCTCAAGAACCAGAGACATGCTTTGATTTATATATATATAAAAGTTATTGCATGGAACACAAGTTATATTTCTTTAGGTTTCTGCTTTAAGAGCAAATATACAAACTTCTTACGTCAAACAAGCAGGACCTATCATGAAAATGTTGTTTGTTTTTCACCTTTTCATATGTTAAGATTATGCAAAACAAGAACATCATGTGAGTGCGATAATCACGTGCTCTTTATTTACAAAAAAAATAAATATATAGGATCGTATTCTACTTTGCTTTCTAATCACTTTACCCTACCTTGACTTTTACATTGTTAGTTAATAAGGTCGGCTCGGCCCATTAGCCCGTAGAGCATTAGGGCGTCATCTCTTTATTTTGTGTATATATACTTTGCTTGTACAAACTTTTCATTTATAAAGTAATACAAGTTAGCCACTTTTGTTTTGTTAGTTTCTATATGGTATCCGAGCCACAAAGTACACTTTAGCGACATTCACGATAATCGGATGGTACTATATATTAGACATCTTGTATGGACACTCCTCAACAAAACGGTTTTGCTGAAAGGAAGCACCGTCATCTTGTTGAGACACTTAGATCTTTTTTGTTGTCCGCTGATGTTCCTAGTGTATTTTGGGGAGAAGCGGTTCTTACAGCTGCTTATGTGATTAATAGAATACCAAATGCACATAATTCTGGTTTATCTCCTTTTGAAAAGTTGTATGGAACTTTGCCTGATTATTCCTCACTACGTGTTTTTGGTTGTACTTGTTTTGTCCTAAAACCACATGTTGAGCGTACAAAATTATATTTGAAATCCACTTTCTGCGTGTTTTTTTGGTTATGGTGTTAGTTAAGAGGGTTGCCGTTGTTATGATCCGGTCAGTGGAAAGTTGTATACATCTCGCCATGTTAGTTTTTAGAGCACATTATGTACTATTCTGTCCATGCTAGTTCTCATAATATGACACATTCTGAACTTATAAAATTAGATTCATTTAATGATGTCATTAAAGAACCTATACCTGTTGTGTCACCCTTGATACCAGAACCAGTCTCAGAAACTACCACAACCACAGAAACCACCACAACCACAGAAACCACCACTACTGAAACACCTCAAGAAACCACCACCACTACTGAAACACCACCAGTTACAGTTTCTGAGGCTACACCAATCGTTACCACCCAATCATCTCCTGAAGTTGCAGCGGTTCCTCCTCCAAATGTTCGACCTACACGTATTCGTAAGTCAACTAAAAAAGATGATTGTTTATTCTTGTTATTCTAGTTCGTTTGCTTCTTTTGTTGCTTCTGTACACAGTCTTCATGAGCATGTGTCTTATACGGAAGCTTTTTGTGATCCACTTTGGCAGGGTGCTATGGCTGAGGAGCTTACTGCATTGCATCAGACTCAGACGTGGGACTTGGTAAGTTTGCCAGCGGGCAAGCGTGCTATTGGCTCTCGTTGGGTCTAAAAGATTAAAAACAAATTTGATGGGTCCATTGAAAGATATAAGGCTCGACTTGTTGCTAAAAGTTGCTCTCAAGAGTATGGCATGGATTATGAAGAGACATTTGCTCCTGTTGCAAAAATGACAATTGTCCGAACTTTGATATGATTGTAGTAGCTTATAGTTTTCAATGGAACATATCTCAAATGGATGTCAAGAATTCCTTCTTGAATGGTGACCTAAATGAAGAAGTTTATATGAAACCACCTCCTGGTGTTCCTCATCAGCCAGGTGAAGTCTGTAAACTCCGGAAAGCTCTTTATGGACTCAAACAAGCACCATGTGCTTGGTATGAGAAGTTTTCCATAGTTGTTATTTCTCTTGGATTTGCCTCTAGCAATCATGATTCCGCATTATTTGTTAAACATTCAAGTGCTGGACGTATTTTGTTGTCCTTGTATGTTGATGATATGATTATTCTGGAGATGATTGTGACAAAATTGAATTGTTGAAGGCACAGTTGTATCATCGGTTTTCTATGAAAGATTTGGGATTACTACGTTATTTTCTTGGTATTGAGGTTGCTTCATCACCAAATGGTTATCTTCTATCTCAGTCCAAGTATATTGCTGATTTGTTTTATCGTGCCAGAATGACTGATAATAAGATTGCCGACATTCCTCTTGATCCTAAAGCAAAATTTTCTCCTACAAATGGTTATCCTTTACCTGATCCTAGTTTATATCGTACTATTGTTGGGAGTTTGGTTTATCTTACAGTGACCCGACCAGATATTGCTTATGTTGTCCACATTGTTAGTCAGTTTGTTGTTGCTCCAACTACAGTTCATTGGACTGCTATCCTACAGATTCTTTGGTATATTCGAGGTACTCAGTTTCAGAAACTCTTGTTTCCTTCCACATCTTCTTTAGATTTGCGTGCTTGTTGTGATGCTGATTGGGCTGGTGATTAGGTTACTCGCAAGTATACAACTGGGTTTTGTGTTTTTCTTAGAAATTCACTCATCTCGTGGAAGTGTAAGAAACAAGATGTCCTTTCAAGATCTTCTACTGAAGCAGAGTATCGTGCCATGGATGTTACTACTAGCGAGATTGTTTGGTTACGTTGGTTACTTGCATATATGGGCGTTCATATTACTAGTCCTACTACATTGTATTGTGATAATCATAGTGCTATTCAGATTGCGCGCAACACAGTTTTTCATGAAATGACCAAACATATAGAGATTGATTGTCATTTCACTCGTCACCATCTTCAGGCGGGCACCATTTCTTTGCCATTTGTTCCATCTTCTTTAAAGATTGCGGATGTATTTACCAAGCCTCACTATGGCCTGCGTTTTCGTTTTTCTATCTGACAAACTTTCAATGTTCATCCCTGCAACATTGTGAATTTGAGGAGGGATGTTAATTAATAAGGTCGGTCCAAGCATTAGGGCGTCATCTCTTTATTTTGTGTATATATACTTTGCTTGTAAAGACTTTTCATTTATCAAGTACGAGTAATACAAGTTAGCCACTTTTGGTTTGGTAGTTTCTACCATAGTTGTTAAGATCTCGATTCTGATCTTAGGATCTTACGATTTTACGATACTACAAAGCAAAAACGATCCAGATCCTATATAGGATCTTTGCATGCTTAAGAACTTATAGGATCCAGATCTTGATCATAGGATTTTAAGATCTAATCCGATCCGATCCTACTTTTCTCGGATAACAAACTAAAAAATTGCAAATTTCCGGATTATTTTTTGTAGAATTTAAAAAACAACATGTTAATCTTCTTAAACATTTCATAATCATAATGTAGGACAACATTTTTATGAAACATTCATATAATTTTGTGTTTTTGATATATAATAATTTGTAAATTTGTATAATATTACAAAAATTATTAAGAAAATGATGTTATATTAGGATCTTTAGATCCCGATCCAATCTTACGATCACGATCTTGCAAAGACGAAAACGATTATAGGTAGAATCCTGATCTTGAAAACCTTGGTTTCTACACGAATAACAATGTCGAATCTATACCTTATCTTATACTCACTATTTAACTTATGCATTATAGTTTAAAAATGAGTGATAATGAATGCTACAAAATTACAAAACGTACAGTGTAGCAGCCAGCCATGATAATGCTAAATATCAAGCGGTTGAATTAAATTGTGACAAATGTTGAAGCTTGTATGCATGTGACTTTCTTGTGTTTGTTGGTAAAATGCCAATGTGAAAATAGACCAAATTATGTTTGAATATATTAACCGAAAGTTAAAATCTGTCTGAATGGATCCTTTTCAACACCCCACATTCATGGAATTGACGAATAGTTTCGTTGACACGCTACGATTTTCAAACAAGTTTAAAGACGGTAAAAAGAGCAAAGTTGTCGATCTTTAGAATATTAAAAAAAAAAAAAAAAAAAAAAAAAAAAAAAAAAAAACATATTCAACACTCATCTTTTGAAATATTTTAATTTGCTCTATTAATAAAAGCAAAAAGAGTCGAATGAAAATGAAGATAGTCGATAAGTAACAAGGCCATGATCATTTGCAAAAATTGAAATATATTACTAGTATATATATACATATGCGTAGGAGAGGTATTGCTTCACATTCGAGTTTTTTTGGAGCAGAGGTATTATATATATCTATATTTTATATTTCTCATATCTCGTTCCAGCCGGATTAACAATAAAATGAAAAGTTAAATTTGATAGTTATGTAACATGTGGAAAACTTTAACAACAGCTGAAACAAATAACATAAAAGTAAACATAGATATAAGAACACATAATAATTAAAAATCATAATGTCGATGCTACTTTTGGGTTTAATGGGCTGGTATGAATAAAACAATGTCCCATATGAACTTATTACTAATATTTGAGAACCGGCCTTAAGCTACATTATATTCGATTTTTCTTCGTATATTTGGTGGACTTTGTCGAACTATTCTAGTAAATCTTCCGCTTGATTTTATTTGGCTTATAGTGTGACATTATATAGCCTTCTAATTTGGGGTTAAGAGTGTCACGATTAATAATTAATGAAGACACCATGAACTGAAGTGAAACAACATATTTTTATTTTAAGGAAATAAAAACTTATGAATCGTAGATTGAATCTCAAATACAAATGAAAAATATAATACAAGTTGTTACGTGCATGGATGCAATATTTTACATATACAAGACCAAAAAAAGAAAAACAAAGACAAATTATCTCTTCTGGAAATTAAAGGATCGAATACAGTAAGCAAAGACGAATGCAAAGAACAAAACCAATCCAACATGCACCCCAGCGGTAACACCAATAAAACTACGCTTCATACCGAGATAACTGTCCAAAAAATCTTTGACGGATACACCACCGTTAGAAAATGTATCTGTAATGTCCCCGTACTGCGCAACAACCATCCCGTAAATAGTCCATGCCAATGGATTTCCCCAGTAGTACCATCTCCACCAGATAGGAATACTCTGTTGTTTTTTCAACATAACAACATGTTAGTACTAGCTAGTAAAAATGTTAAAATATATCCAAATAAAGAAGCTAAAGTATATAAATGGCTAATGTGTTTAAAATACTAAAACTGTCCCTAGTCATACTAAAACTCTACAGTTATTTTTCATTTTTATTCAAATAGTATCGATGAGGGACACATATTTGACCAAACCACAAGGAGGATTTTAGTAAAGTACTCAAAAAGTTATATAGAGTGAAACTTACTGGTCGTGGGATGATGAATCCCGAGAAGAGATTGAAGATTCCGTAAAACGAGGCAGCAATGATGGCAGCGATGCTAGCGTTGGGGGTGATGGCGACCGTCATCATACCATAAAAGGTCATGTAGAGGAAACACATGAATTGGAAAAAGAGATACCATGCGAATTTAGTAACGGTCCACTCAAACCCGATCATGGAGTACACAATTAGACTGTATACTACTGCTTGCGCGAATATGTATGGGATCTCAACCAACACTTGAGCAAAAGCATATGGTAAAGCTGAGTACATTCCAGCGGCTCTTTCTCTATAAAAGACGGTCCGTTCGATATCAACAACTGGTTGCACTGCTGATGCGTTTTGGATTCCTAAGAAAAGAACCGCACCATACATAGAACCCATGGAGTTGATCAGATCTTGTTGGTCATTCCTGAAATGCGTAACACATTTAGACATTGTTAGATCAAATGAAAACCCAACTGTCCTAGGGAACAAAATAAGTATCCGTTAGTTTGAAAGTGGACATACTTATTATATTACAAAGTAAAATAAAAAAGTGGACATTTCATCTAATTTGTGAGAGAGTATTAGACAATGTTTATTTACCTTTTAGTGCCGATATCCCAAAACATTGTACCAAATATGACCCCAATGAAAGTGGTGAAGACAAAACGCACGGCTGTGTAAGGTGGGTTTCGCCAGTATGACCAGCGTTGTTTCCATAAGCACGCAATGCATTGCACGAGGAATGACTGCGAGTATTGAGTTGGGTAGAAAAGATCCTGTGTGCCAGGACGTGGTACACTTAATTCGGCAATTAAGGCTTTGTTTCTCCTGTTAATTTGACATTAGGGTTAATAAAGGTGATAACTTTTTTTATGCGCAAAAAATTGGGTTTTAAATATTGACTATTATTTAATAATGCTCTCACTTGTAAAGTTCAGAATTTTTGTAGATTGAAGTGAAATCAACTCCAAGAGCGGCTTCTTGTGCTGAGGTACTGACTTCCAACATCCATGTCGCTGGGTTGTATCCATCTGTAATCTTACTCACCCCCTTTATGGCCTGTTTCAGAACAAACACTCTGGTTTATACTGTTGAAACGTTGATAAATGATAGGCAGGTCGGACTTGCTAGTAATGGGTTAAAACAGGTACTTTCTTATAAGGGTCAAAGTGTAACGGATCAGAATGGCTAATTTTTTTTGGAGGGATTAAAACAGGTTGGATTAGTTAACCCAACAACATTTTTTTCTAAAGTTTCTAGATAATTACTACATAGTATGCAAAATAAAACTAAAAGAATTATCTTATATAAAAAATTATGTGAATTCGATAAATGATTTTATCATGATTTGTGCATTAAAAGTACACTCTAACCAACCATTAAGAATGCACATTAAAAATGATTCAATGAGGAGAAAGTGATAATTCTATACCTCAAAGTACTCGATTAACTCGCAGGAATTACGTCCTATGGGTCCAACGTACAGCTCTAGTCCTCCTCTTTTCATCAAGAACAACTGCAAAACCAATGCTTTCTAAATACATGCATTTTTAACTAAATTCATTGTTAATGAAGGGCATATTATTACCTCATCAAAAGCTTCAAAAATATCAATGCTAGGTTGATGGATGGTGCAAACGACTGTTCTTCCTGTGTCCACAGTGTTCCTAACGGCTCTCATAACAATGGCAGCAGCTCTAGCATCTAGCCCAGAGGTTGGCTCATCCATAAATATAATGGACGGGTTAGCCACTAGCTCGACCGCTATGGTCAGCCTTTTTCTTTGTTCTGTTGACAGACCGTTGACAGCTGGCAACCCTACTAGTGAATTCCTCAACGGGTTCAGTTCCACAAGATCCATAACTTGATCAACAAACGCCTGTAGAGCAGCACCATGCAACATGTTGAGGACCACAAAAAAGAAAAAAGAAAAAAAAGGCCTTATTATCAATCATAGCTGACCTTTCTTTTGTGTTCGTCAACATCTGATGCTAACCTGAGCCAGGCTGAGTATAGCAAAGACTCGTAAACAGTAACATTTGGTGAATGAATGTCGTTTTGCTCACAATATCCAGAAATACGAGCAAATGTTTCTTGTTTCTTTGGATATCCGGAGATCTTGATATCACCTTCGATATACCCACCAGTTTTTCGACCCGCTAGAACATCCATAAGAGTAGTTTTACCGGCACCACTTACACCCATAAGAGCGGTGAGAACACCGGGTCTAAAAGCTCCACTAACACCCTTTAGTAGTAGCAATCGGTCTTCCCCCACGCCTTGATCTTTCATTTCCTAAGATTGTTTTCAGTGATCGTTTAGTAAAAGTACATGTGGCAATTTGGACCCATTTAATGGGTCGATTTGGCTGTGTTTTATCTCAAACGGGTCAAATGAGTCTAAGTCTAATAACTAATAAGTTGTCTGAAAGTTTATTTCTTATATATGCATACTACTGAATTTATCAAAAGTTAAGAATTTGACAAAATTGTGAACGTCAACCTGACCTTGCCCGTTCTAAAATGTAAAAATCTCATCTTTTTTGCGGGATTTCAAGTTTTTGACTGTTTATATATACAATTTCATTACCTGTGGCATATCGACAGAGTATTTGATATCATCGAAGGTAATTGAATGTGGTTCAAATGGAAGAATCATTCCTTTCTTCTTGTTTTGACTACCCTCGCCTTCCTTATTCATAGATGATAACTCAATGACTGCATCGCTTTCGTCTAGTGACGATACATCAGCTTTCTTTTTTCCATAAGCTATACAAGCAAAAAAAAAAAAAAATGTTCCTTATCTTAAAGCTTATAAGGTTCTTGATCATTATAGTTTATACAATACACAGGAAAAAAACTCACCACCGAGGAAGGTAAGAGCCACAGCATAACATAAGTTGTAGATCAAAATAGATGCTATCAGGGCTCCGATTGCAATCCAATACCAGTAAGCTTCTGGAAAGAAAGCTCTGGATAAAATCGTTTGTTTACCTAGCGTGGAACCATTCACAGGCTGCATATGCATATGGAATATGATTAGCACATATAACTAGAGGGGTCGATTTCTCAAACGGGTCAAATAAAAGATTTTGCTATAAGAGTAATGTGTCTAATTGGTCAAACATGCTAAAGTTGCCAAGAATATATTTTCTTCGAGAATCATTTTATTTAAAAGTTTAGATTATTAAATGTTATAATGTTGTTTTTAATCATTTACTTAACACAAATTCTTAAGAAAATTTTTAAAATCTGACAAAGAAAGTATTTTAGAACTATGCTGGTTATTTTACTGTAAAGGATCTTAATGGAAATTGGCTTAGCTATGTAAATCATTTTTTATATAAACAACTTATAATTTTCACCAAAAAAGAAGTATTTGTGACTCCACTGATCGTAGCCCGGCCTGTTTTGACTCGTACTAAAATTTAACCCGTTTCAACATGAACCATTTTGACCCGTTTCCTGGCACACCCAGTTTGCCACCTCTTTGTAAGATAATGCTTTGTGTGACTTACTGTGTTCCAACTATGGCCGAGGAACTCATTCACCACTATTCCATTCATAGCATACATTATGGGTGACGTCCAATATCCCCATAACCACCAATCCTTGACATCACCTTCAATGAGGAACAAGTGTTGATTAATTAATATAACAAGCAAAAGAAATTATGTTGTATGTTTCTGAAGTAGTATATAATTAGTAATACCTCGATCAAGGATAAAACCACCCAACGCAAACACTATGAGAAGTGCAAATGAACCAAACGTATTTGCAACAATCATGTTCCTACCCAATGCTCCAATGGACCGAAATAATCCAGAAGACATTTGGTTTACAAGAAACAAGATTAAGAAATGTTTGAAGAATCTGCAAGCATTTTTATAAGTTAGTAAAAATAATCATTACTATAAAATGAAGGTTTTTCGTACGCAAAGTACCAAGATACTTTTTGTTTGTCTCATATTAGTCATTGTACTTTTTTTATACATACCAGTCATTAAAAGTTGGCTTTATGTCCCCTTGTGGTTATTTTGTAATCGGAAAACCTTCAAAAATCAGTTATTGGTATATAGAAATATTGAGATCACGAGATATATAGAATGACCGAGACAAGACAAAAACCATTTCTTAATGACTTGAATGTACAAAAAGTACAAAGACTCCACCGGACTAATAAAAAAGTATGTTGGTATTTTTGACAAATAACCCCAATTTAAAAGATAGACACTTCATCACTTAGTCGTAAAAAGTAGTTACCTTGTTATGTTAGGATCAAATCCCATGACATAGTATGTGAGAATAGTCCAAGCAGCAGCTTCTACGAATGAAACTGGAATCTTGATGATCCATGTGGGAATAGCATAAGCCCACGAGGGATAAAAAAGGAAGTTCCGTTGCTTGTAGAATACAGGAAGTTTTGCAATTGTCATTGAAATTTCAGACATCCCGTTAAACATGAGCATAGTTACACCAAAGAATGCAGCTCCAGTATAAAACCCTCCATCTTGTGAAGTACGTTTATGCATCTCAGTTCGGAAGAACACCGTCATAGCAATGAACGCCATGACACTTACCTGAAATCATGATCATGATTAGTACTTTAAGCAGTTATTTAATAAAAACACTGATAAGATGCTGAACTTTCACACTTACTTGAAACAATTTAAAGTAATAAACAAAAGCGTTTCTTTTCATGAGCAATATTTCTCGATCAGTGCAAGCTTTCAAGAGCTCTTTCTTACTCAAACCATATTTTTCGGTTGTGAGAGCCGCGGGATGGCTTTTGCTTTTGTCATACGGGGTCGCAAGATCGGTCGCCAGCTTCCTTCCAACATGAAATGATTGATACGCCTCTGCAAATTCTTTTGCAGTCACAAATCTGTAAGGCATGTCTCTTCTCATCCAATACTGTTGTTGATCTTTCTTTGATGTCACCTATAATGCGATTGTAATCTTATGAGCGTTAGAATGGTTTTTTCATCGAATGTATACGAACTAACCTTTTCATTTTCACTTTCAAGTCATTATACTATTTTGTAGATCCACGTTAATTTAAGATGGCTTGGGTCATTTTTTAACTTACTGTAAAAAATATTTAGACGGCTTTATATAATTTTGATTTTTTAAAACATGTTAAATTTATTTATACAACTGTTAAATTTTGTATTGAAAAACCATAAGATTTAAAACTTACAATTTGACTTAAGGACACAAAGCCATCTTCAGATGACTTAAATGTCCCAAACTACATAATGGAATACTTACTTCTTGTAAGAAATCAGCAACACCTTTCCTTTCAGGGCATTTGAATCCCATCGATTCAAAAAACTCCAGAATATGTTCACGCGGGCCTTGATATACAATCTTTCCATCGGTCAAAAGTATGATGTCATCAAACAAATCATAAGTCTCGGGTGCGGGCTGAAGGAGTGAAATGACAGCTGTTCCTTCAAGAATGTGAATAAATTGTTTAAGAGACTTCACGATTTGAAAAGTTGTGGAACTATCCAATCCTGTTGAGATCTCGTCCATAAGAAGAACCTTTGATGGTCCAACTATCATTTCACCCGTTGTCACACGCTTCCTTTGTCCACCAGAGATTCCCCTTATCATTTGATCCCCGACCATAGTATCTGCACATATGTCTAACCCCAACAGCTGCACAATAAACCATTTATGTTAGATGGTAGGAATTCAATCCAGTTACTTATGAATGGTTTGATTTAGGTTATAGAAGCTTCTTCTTTTTTTTTTTTTTTTTTTTTTTTTTTTTTCCTATTTAAAAAAAAAAAGGAAACGGGTAGAATGGGTCGAACTGCTCAAACTGTAAGAAATTTTCCTGTGTTGTCTTTATAAACATACAGCCTTTTTTATTTGTTCTATTAAAAATAGCGAAAGATTGGACCAAAGTGTTCCGTGTCAACCCAGCCCTATCCGTAAAACAGTTAACCATTTTGACCCATTGCCGAACCCATCTGACTTGGCCATTTTTCCACCACTAATTTATGCGATCATACCTTGAGAGTATAATCTGTGACGACACTAGCTTCTTGACCGCTGGTTGAAGCAGCCTGAATAACAACAAAACGATGAAACATATTAGAAATTTTTTGCAATAAACTATTCATAATGCTTGTTGTATGTAGATAACTTTTTACCTTCATGAAGATATCAAGATCAGGATCAGGCTTAATATTTGCATCTCTTTCCCTTCTAGATAACTCTGCTAACATGTCTGAAAATGTTTGGATATGAAATATGTTATACAGTACTCTATAAAACTTTAAAAACGATAATGAAACAGAAATAAATAATTAACTAACCATAACGTGATCCAACTCCTTGACACCTTGCAGAAAAAGCCAATGTTTCTCTGACAGTCATTTCTCCGATATGGACATCATTTTGACTAATGTATGCTGAAGTTCTTTCGGGCACAAACTCATGTAACTCATGGCCATTATACGTTACCTTACCCGAGCACTGCATTTACAAAAAAAATTATATATCATTTAAGATTTTACATGGGAAAAGAGCCTGAATAGACGACAAAAAAATGAAGTGAGCTATAAGATCTGTCTTTTACCTTAAGCTCCTTGGCGAGTGTCCCAGCCATGGCCAACAAGAGTGATGTCTTCCCGGAACTTGGAGGACCCAAAAGTAGTGTCATTCTACAAACGTTATAATGCAAACAATCAGTACAAGTAATGATGCTAATCCCATTAAAGGCAATCAACAACGATCTTTTCACTGGATAACTTATTTCAAGCTGGAAAGAAACATAAGATAACCACCTATTTAAATTGTTTTGACCGGCTATGCAAATTGAATATTTTGAAAGTTGATAATCTAAAGTACATATAATGAAACTTCGAAAGTTTTTTCTAGCCTAAAAAATCCCGTTAACTAAAACAGAAGTTTGATCAAAATTGGTTATAATTCATGGGGTTTTATGTTCGTTCTTCTTACCTTTTAGGCTTAATGATGCCGCTGACATCGTCAAGGATAGTTAAATGCCTTTTTGAATTCGGAAGTAAATGAAGTGCACTCAATAATCCCTATAAGACATAAACATGAACATAAATCAAGAAAACATGATGATCAAAAACTTCAGGAATAGTGTAAGATGTTTATTGATTCATTTTGCTTACCTCAAAAAGCTCAATATGAAAGTTGATAAAACTAGGTAAGGCTCGGCTTCCGGTATCAACATCAGCCTCCACAGTTACATGCTCATATTTGACTTCAATTGTTGGCAAATCAATTCCAACCCTTAAAAAACATGTCAAACCAAACTCATTTACTTAACCCATGATCACAAATCAAATTACAAAAGAAAAGTGCTAAAAATAACGACATACTTTCGTACTTGACCCATAATACTATAATAGTAAATGTACTTCAAATTTACCACAAATACATAAATACGTAGTAGCATCATAGATAGTTTCATACTGTATTGTTTAACATAATCTATTTTGTTACCAATCATAGCAACGCATATACGAGTATATATTTAACGCATTATGAAAGTATGAGTGCTACTATTAACTGGTTATGAAATGAAAAAAGTTTTCAGTAGTACCTATCAAGTCTGTCTCTAAGCCTCAACAAGAACCCTTCATTATCCTCATCAGCAGTTTTAACAAGTCTATCAAGCAAATGCTTTCGATCTTCAGGTCCAAGATTATCGACATCAACTTCATGAGACGGTCCAGTTGATCCAAAAAGCAAACCTTTTTTCAAGCGATCAAAAGTTGGTAGCTTTTCAAGTGAAGCCCATTTAAGAGCTTCTTCATCATCTTCTTCATGTACAGATTTCGAAAAAACATCCATGCCAGAGTTCCTCCATACTGAAGTACTTCCACTTCTTAAACTCGATGCTCGCGTGCTACCCACTCTTAAACTCCCTAACCTTATACTACTAGCAGCTTTATTCCAGTCAGTTCCATCCATTGTTACAAAAGATCAATTGATCAAGTGTACTAGATGTGTGACAAAAATGTGGCTTTTGTGTGAATGTACATGAAAGATGTATTTTTGCAGGTGTATATTTTTGTGTAAAGATATGATGTTTTATATTGTAGTAGACAGATAGATACAGATGTGCTTGTCTGAAGATGTTGAAATTTTAATATTTTTTTAAAACAACCTTTGATTTATATAATGTGAAGCGGGGTATAGAAATGAAAACATATAGCACACCTTGCAATTTGAATATTGTTATAGCCTATTATTCTATTAACATGTGAATTCAATTCGCAGGCATCAAATTCGAGAGTAAAATTAAGTTATGGGAAAATTTCGAAAGTAGACCAGTCGTCCCAACGCATATCATTTTCTAGATCTTAAATTTTTAAAAGTCCAAAATAGATCGGGTGACTGAGCAACTTGTAGACAAAGGTTGTCCCAAAAAAGAGTCGCCATCGGTCTATTTTGAACTTTTGAAAGTGATATGCACTAGGACGACCGGTATATTTTAGGAATTTTCCCTTAAGTTATTGTGGTGTAGTCAAAAATCAAACTTTTATTGTACTTAATGTGTATTTAAATGTATATAATTTAGTATAATAGTTAATTTTGTGTTAGGTTATTAAATAACAATGAGAATTTTAGTTTGAAAATTATTAAAAAATTAATATGTTTACAAAAATTCATATTTTAACACTAGTAATATGCAAATGGTGTATGTTAGACATTTTATAAAAATAAAAATAAAATCCAGTATGGTTCGAAATAACTAACATTTTACGTAGGCAAAAGTTATAAATTTATATGTAGAAATACAAATTATCATACAAGATTCATAACAATAGATTGTCAGTGGGTATTGTTTGATAGATTTTCTATCAAAAAGTAACCAAACAACAATTTTCATAGTGAAAGTCATATCCTCCCTTTAAAAAGCACCAACAAAACGGGCCCTTATTAATAGCGGTTAGAACACATGAATCATATTGGAACAATATAGTTAAATGTTCTAATTGTTTCAAGTGGCACTCCTAGCATATGTAACTCTAAGACATACCAAAGGTCTTGTATTTGAATGGTAACTCTTCAATCAAATGGTTGTGAGTTTAATATATGTTTAAAACACATTAGATATATTTCTAGTGTATATATATCGTGATATAGTCAGCTGACGTTAAAAAAAAGAACTATAACACAATACGAAAGAGCAAAACACGTGTAGATCAATTTAAATTTAAGTCAGTGCAAGAGTAACATTTAAACAAGGGTTGGAGTATAAAGTGTCAGATAATGATTTTATATGTGTACCCGTTTAGCAATTTTTACAGAGTTAGTTGTCAGTTGTGAGTTATCAAAAGACATAACTCTTTAGCACGAACAGGTGTACGCGCACATATACGTATGTCTGTGATTGTTCGATAGAAGATTATGTGTACGGCTCCTCTCATTTAACAGAGGTATGACTTGACACAAAGATATAACAACGGAAAATTTTGCAGATAATGTCAACAGAAACAAAAAAACACGTACCTTTTTAAATCATTTTTACCTACACAGTGTAGACTATGTACAACGCCTTTTATTAGTTTTGGAACCTAAAAGCAAAAAACGATAATCAAAACTCATTTCCGAGCCTTTGAACCGACTGGCTGACATTGTCGAAAGAGGTAGCTTAAGTCAAGTTCATTCGCAGACTTCAAGTTTTTCTTAAAAATAGTTTAGGGTCAAAATCAGCATGGTAAAGACAGAGGAATTGAGTTGCATACATTCATATTTGATTTGTAAACATCAAGATAGATGTAGTATAGACATCTCATAACCAATGTATAACTATTTACAACAAGAGATTATACGTGTAAATCGTCTCTAGATATTTAGAGGGGATGATCGTTATAATTAAAACCAGTACACATTTCTGCTATGTTAAGGCACGTGACAATTATGGAGGACCTGCTATCTCTCCAATATTAGCAGAATCATGAGAAGCTTCTACCTCGCATCCGGCCTTAAGATTAACCTACATAAATCTTGTTTTTACGGCATTGGTTTAACTCAATCACAATCAGACACCTCGGCAAGCATCCTCAAATGCAACATTGGCCTCTTCCCAATCACTTATCTTGGTCTGACTGTCGGAACCAACATGAACCGAATAAAAAATTGGACTCCTGTCATCCAAACTTTTGAAAACCGACTATCCAAGTGGAAAGCCTCTACCCTCTCCATTGGCGGTAGAATTACCCTTATACGCTCCGTGCTTGACAGTCTCCCATCATACTTCTTCTCGTTGTACAAGGCACCGGTTAGTGTTCTAAATAAACTTGAAAGTATTCGTCGTTCTTTTTTCTGGGGTGGGTCTTCGACATCTAGAAAGATCCCTTAGGTTTCATGGGATAGGGTTATTGCACCTTTGGACTCGGGTGGGCTTGGGTTGGGTTGTCTTTACACAAGGAACTTGTCACTTCTTTCAAAATGGTGGTGGAGGTTTCGAACCGAGCCTCACTCCTTATGGTGTCGCACCATTACCTCCATCCATTTTTCTCAACGGCAATGTCACCCGGTTCCTTTTAAAGCAGGTTTGGTGGGAGCTTGGCTAACCATCGCCAAGTTGAGCTCCCACCTTGAATCTTTTGATCTTGTTTTGCACCGTATGTTCACAGGTACTGTAGGGAACGGTTTGTCACACCCTAAAAACGGCGCAGCGGAATGGCATTTACGGGGTATGACCTCATTATCAAGAACACAAGGTGTCACAATAGAGAAATACTAAATGTAATACATAGAACAGATAATAGTCACAACTCCCACAACTGGGATGAATACAAATATCAAAGTCATCATGAGTCTCAGAGTTAAACAACATCACTAAACAATAACTGAATGCAACTTCACGAGTTATAACCCGGAAGGGTCTTGTTTAAGTCTTGCTAAGTCAGGTCAATACTTAACCTTCTATGGTACCTTCATTCTTAACACCTGAAAATGGATACTTGAAAACATCAACATAATGTTGGTGAGCTCGTAGGTTTGAAGGTTAAACCACGACGCTGTGAATAATAGGGTAGGACAACAGTGCAACTGAATACAAATTATGAACATGTTATCCAAACAAAATTAGTGTCGCGCAAACTGAACCTATCACAATGTTAAAACCATAAACAGTACACACAGAGGGGAGCTACCCCGATAGATCTATCATATTATATCGGCTCTCAAGAGAGTTAACAGTTGCGCATTCATGTACACACAGTCAAAACATTTTGTAGCACATAATCGCATCATCACACATATATGTCCAAAACATGAAAACGATGTATCACAGCTTGAAAACAGTCAAAAATATCATTTGAGTACCATTTTCTCACAAGGAAAACATAATGAAAAAGGGGCTACGAGAACTCACCTTAGTAAAGCAGTTTGAATAGTGTAAAGTCAAGTAGTGATAGTGTGCGGCACCTACACGCGATCTAGATTAGTATGGCAAGATTTAGTTCATAGTTTAAGTTTAAGATTCAACGAGATTAAATTAAACTCAAAAATTTTAAAGTGTTGTGTTATTGTTGTTTGTGTGACATTATTTAAGTTTGAAAATAGTTTCCTAAGTATTGGCACTTGGGAGTGAATACGTATACATGTAGAAATCGCATGCAAAGTATCAAAAGTGAATAAGTCTTTTCGTTTGGAAATAACCAAAAGACGAAGTACGGAAAGTAATCACAAGTAAATGATAGACGAGGTCCGATTATTATAATGTCGTTTAAAAGTCTGTATTCATGCGTACTAGGTGCCACAATATTTATATATGATTTAATAAGCCGTTGTTATATAAGTCTTTAGGACCAAAATGAGTTTTTCTATCGTATAATAAATCATTATGAGAGATACAGATTAACTATTTAAAAATTAAGTTTTGTTCACTAGTTATTATTTCTCATGTATATAACTTGTAATATTAAGATAAATATCGTCAAGTATAAACAAATCATTATAGAAGGTATTAGTTAATTAAAAGATATGTCACAATTTGTATTCTTATTGGTTGATATATATAACTCAAAATTATGGTGAAAAGACTTAGTTTTTGGATTACTAATTATAACTTAGATTTTTTTTATAAAACAAGTTTAGAAGTTCTAGAGTATGTCGAGAACGAGTAAGATGAGTAAGTCGGGAGTGAGGCGTGAGATAGGTTAAGAAAAATAATTATCGCGACTCAATTTGTATAAGCATTACATCTCACGTTTGCCATTTACTTCGCCATTTTATTTCACTCGTTGCTAGTTCTAAGTAAATGAAGGTAATGTTTGAAAATATTTGCTTGATGTGATTAGTATCCAAACGCACCCTACTGTTTTTGTAAATGGGCTTCGGCCCAGTGACGAAGACAAGAGTAAATCCACATCAGTTGGCCATATTGACCGACTAAGTAACACACATACCATTTCACACCTCGACTCCTTTTTGACATAAAAGTGAGTAAACTACATGTACATATATTGAGCTCGAAAAGGTATTACTTAATGTTTGAGAGTGAGTAAACCAAGTGCTCGTATATTGAGCTTGCGTGAACAAGTCATGAGATCCGAATACACTCGATCTCATGACAAGATCCAAACAAAACACACCCTTAGGTACGGACTTGAGGTCCTTTATACCGGGCAACACCAACACATAAGCATGGACACAACACACCCTATGTGAGTTTGTTGAGCCAAGACACGACATACACACGATACCACCCTTGTAGTCTCCCTTTGAACCATGGTCAAGACCAAACGGGATAAGCATAAGCCGCTTATAAAAGTTACGCATATAAGAATAAGGATGAGCCTCAATCAAACACACCCCTTGTGCCTAGTCGAGCCATAACGAACCTAAGCTACAAAATGGGAGAGACCAACGCACCCAAAGTGGGTCGTGGTAGATGACTCATAGAAAATAACGCAACCCGTATGGGTTTTCAGTCAATTGAGGATGGACAAACACACAACAAACAAGGGCTGTCATTATGAAACAAAATCAAACGAGCCATGAGGAACACTATAAGCCAATACCTAGGTCGAGTTTTAGATTATTCACTTGCCACACAATTTTCATTTACCACAACACAAAAGGAATTTATAACCAATCGTATAAATACAGAAAAAAATAGTTGTTCATTCGGATAAACTTAGTAATCGATTCATAGGTTTTGTTCTTTTACCACACCAATAACATAAACATAAACAAATATCGAATGGTACTAAACTAAACTTCCGAATCAAAGAAGAACAACATCAACAACATGAGAATATCGACTTGCGTATTTAACAATTTCTATCGAAAGAAAAAGAATCAAAAGTCGAATTAGAGTTCTTACACCAATGATGTCAGTTACAATATTCAAGAAATCAAGAAGTTGAGTAGCCCTCTAATCCAATCCAACAAGCAATTCCACACACCCTTTTCTTTCTGAACTCATTCCCACCTTGAATCGATTACAACTTTTCTATTTGATAGATTGTTGAGTGTGTGGAACCTTGTGATTCGACTGGGGTTATTAAAAAATAGACCAGGAAGGTTTGTTCCTCTCTTTATCATTCTTCAGACGCTCCTAAAGCCAAAAAGGGAAACCATGTCGACATCTCCTTTGGCTCGGATCGTTGACTTTCGGAATCGACAAAGGTGTCAGCGATCTTCATCTTGGACAGAAGGAAAAAAGGTTAAAAACCCAGCTTGTCTTGCTTATATCAGCTTGAGGTGGATCTGGGGAAGGTTTATTGAAGATGGTGATGGATTATCAGGAAGGGGATGAGGGAGAAGAGAGAGAGGAGATCGGTATTCTCTCTCTTTCCTTCTTTTTTTTTCCTATTTTTTTTGTTAGTTTATTAATAGTGGGTACAGATTTTTGTATAAGTTTTATTATAGGATTTGTTTTAACTGTGTATTACGTGTACCTCGTGTCCCGTTGAGTCCCGGTGTCACTCGAGATTTTCGAGTTGTCGTGATCACGAAAATATAATTCAGGAGACGTTTTTATCAAACTGATATAGAGTAATATTTTATTGACTCCGAATATGAATTAAAAATTTGAACCATTACTAATGTGGTGTCGGTACGCGTGTGGTATCATTCTCTCAATTCGTGCAGTTTCGTTACCAGTTTTACGCAAGGGGAATATGTAACTTCTAAAATATATCATTTTTAGTTTTAAATGTTGAGTAATGACTTGGAAAATTTGAGGTTGCTATAGTCTACCCCCGCTCACAGCATTTTGTCCTCAAAATTCAGCTAGTACCATTGTCAAACAGGTGTGGGTACTTCTGTCTCATATGATCCTCACGTTCCCAAGTAAACTCGGCTCCACGCTTTGAGTCCCAACGGACTTTAACTATTGGTATCTTGCTACGTTTTAACTTCTTGACCTCACGCTCTAAAATGTCAACTGATTTCTCTACAAAGTGCAACTTAGGGTCTATCCGGATCTCTTCCAAGGGTATGTGTAAGGTCTGATCAGCAAGACACTTCTTAAGGTTCGACAGGTGAAACGTGTTATGGACGCCACTCAGCTCTTGTGGTAGTCTCAGTCGGTAAGCTACCGGACCAATCCTCTCGGTGATCTCAAAAGGTCCTACATATCTAGGCGCTAACTTGCCCTTCTTTCCAAAACGTACGACACCTTTCCAAGGTGACACCTTGAGTAACACATGGTCACCAACACTGAATTCTAAGGGTCTCCGTCGGTTGTCGGCATAGCTCTTCTGACGGTCTCGAGCAATTTTGAGTCTATCCTTGATCTGAATGATCTTCTCAGTGGTCTCTAACACTATTTTGGTCCTATCATTTGACTCTCCCCAGCTTCTGCCCAACCAACAGGTGAACTAAACTTTCTCCTATAAAGTGCTTTGAATGGTGCCATATCTATGCTGGTATGGTAGCTGTTGATATAGGAGAACTCGACTAATGGAAGATGGGTATCCCAATTACCACCAAAATCTATGGCACACGCCCTAAACATATCTTCTAAGGTCTGTATGGTACGCTCGCTTTGACCATCGGTCTGTGGGTGATAAGCCGTACTTATCTCTAAGTGTGTTCCTAGGGACCTTTGCAATAATTGCCAAAAGTTTGACGTGAAGCGGCTGTCACGATCAGATATGATCGATATAGGCACACCATGTCTCGCCACTATCTCCTTGATGTAAAGCCTAGCCAATTTGTCCATCGTATAATCTTCTCGGATTGGCAAGAAATGTGCCGACTTAGTCAATCTATCTACGGTAACCCAGATCGTATCGTGTCCACTACTAGTCCTAGGAAACTTTGTAATAAAGTCCATCGTTATCCTTTCCCACTTCTACTCGGGAATCTTCGGTTGCTGTAATAAACCAGATGGTCTCTGATGTTCAGCCTTCACTTTAGAGCAAGTCAGACACTTGCTGACGTAGACAGCTATGTCCTTCTTCATCCCAGGCCACAAGTACAAGTCCTTAAGATCATAGTACATCTTATCCGCTCCTGGATGAACAGAGTACCTCGTTGTATGTGCTTCATCCTTGATTAGGGTTCTCACGTTACCAGTTAACGGTACCCAAATTCGGTCTACAAAGTACAGTCCACCTTCGTCCTTTTTCTCCAGTTGCTTATCTAAGCCTCGCATCTTCTCCGTGGGTGCATCCATATTCATAGATGCCTCTCTCTGAGCCGCTAGTATCTTATCCTTGATACTCGACTGTATGGTTATACTCATGGCTTTCACTTTCCTAGGCTTGAGTCTTTCCTTCCTACTCAAAGCATCAGCTACCACATTTGCCTTACCTGGGTGGTAGCGAATCTCACAGTCATAATCGCTAAAAAGCTCAATCCATCTTCTTTGGCAGATATTAAACTCTTTTTGATTGAAGATGTGTTGGAGACTCTTGTGATCAGTATAGATAATACTTTTCGTCCCATACAAGTAGTGTCTCCATATCTTGAGAGCGAATACTACAGCGCCTAACTCCAGGTCATGGGTGGTATAGTTCTTCTCATGAACTTTCAGTTGCCGAGAGGCATAGGCAATCACCTTTCCTCTTTGCATTAACACGCACCCAAGGCCTTGACATGACGCGTCATAGTATACTATGAAATCTTTGGGTCCATCGGAGAGGGCTAGGATTGGTGTATTACACAGATTATCTTTCAATGTCTGAAAGGCACTCTCCTGTGTTTCGCCCCAATCGTATTTCTTGTTCTTTTGAGTAAGTGAGGAAAGAGGTTTAGCAATCTTGGAGAAGTTCGCGATGAACCGTCGATAATAACCGGCCAGTCCTAGGAATGAGCGGACTTCTGATGGTGTTTTAGGGGCCTCCCAATTCTTTACCGCTTCGATCTTGCTAGGGTCTACATGAATGCCATCTTTGTTAACCACGTGCCCAAGAAATTGGACCTCTTGTAGCCAAAACTCACACTTCGAGAACTTAGCGTACAGTTTTTCCTTCTTGAGTAACTCTAGGATTAACTTCAGATGCATTTCATGTTCCTCTTTTGTCTTGGAATAGATCAGAATGTCATTGATAAACAAGATAACAAATTTATCCAGATATGGCCTGCATACTCTGTTCATCAAGTCCATGAAAACCGCAGGCGCGTTTGTTTACCCAAAAGGCAGAACTGTGAACTCGAAATGACCGTATCGGGTTCTGAACGCGGTTTTTGGAATGTCCTCTTCGTGAACTCGCAACTGATGGTATCCGGAACGAAGATCTATCTTGGAGAAGTATCGTGAGCCTTGCAGTTGATCGAATAAGTCATCAATTCTCGGGAGAGGGTAGCGGTTCTTAATGGTCAACTTGTTCAATTCTCGGTAGTCGATACACATCCGAAATGAACCATCCTTCTTTTTGACGAACAATACCGGTGCTCCCCTTGGCGAAGAACTAGGTCGGATGAAACCTTTGTCTTGGAGCTCCTTGAGTTGATCAGACAACTCCTCCATTTCAGTAGGTGCCAAACGGTAGGGAGACTTTGCAACCGGCATTGCTCTAGGAATTAGGTCTATTCGAAACTCGACCTCTCGCGTAGGGGGTAATCCAGATAAGTCGTCGGGAAACACCTCTGGAAAGTTTCGAACGACTGGAATATCTTCTAGTTTCTGCTCATCTACTTTCATGCTCATGAGGTGTCTCGCTTTTTCCTCAGGTCGCTCTCCATAGACCTTAAGTGACTCGCCGTTTGGTAGTGGCATTCGGACCATCTTTTCATGACACACTATTTCAGCCTTATGCTTGGACAGCCAATCCATTCCTACAATCACGTCGAAGCTTCCGTGTCCGAATGGTATTAAGTCGATGCTAAAGGTGTAGCCTTCTAACTCTAGTTTGCACCCGCGAATGATCTTATTTGTTTCTACCTTTTGACCATTTGCTATTTCAATTTCGTAACTAAAGTCTAGTCTACTGGGTTCCATATCTAACAAAGACATGAATTTAGTGGAGACAAAACTATAATCGGCACCCGAATCAAACAGCACAGTAGCATAGTGGTTGTTTAAAGAGAATGTACCCGTCACGATGTTCGGGTCCTGACGTCCTGCTTCAGCGTTCGTCACAAATACTCGACCACGAGCTGGGTTGCCATTGTTCCCACGGTTTGCATTGTTTACACGGTTAGCATTGTTTCCACCAATTGCTACAGCCTGATTCTGGTTGTTTTGCACTTGTCCCCGTGTCCCATTCAACCTAGGGCACGCATTCCGAAGATGATTCGGGTTCCCACACTCGTAACATGCTCTCGGGTTGACAGCATTCACTGGTGTCACTTGCTTTGTTGCTGCCCGACAATCTTTTGCTATGTGACCACCCTTTTTGCAATTGAAACACACTCGGCACGGCGTAGTCTCTGGATGGTAGTAGTTACATTTGGCACACATAAGGTAAGGGCCTACACAACCTTTCTTGTCCGTGGTTGTTGCCACGAATCCTTTTCCCCATTTTGCCTTCTTATTGTCACTCTTTTCACCTCTTTGTTTACTTGGCTCGCTCGCGGCCTTCCTTTTATCCCCACTTTTGGTCAACATGCCACTCCTGACCATTTCGTCTGTTAAGGTTGCAGCTTTTAGTATTGCACTCTGAATCATAGGAAGCTCGGTCGCTCTCACCATCTCGCGAATCTCGGGGACCAAACCATAGATGTACCTATCGATTCTCTTGGATTCAGGAGTGACCATGTGAGGAACCAGTCTAGCAAGCTCATGGAATCGATCTGTATAAGCCGCGTGACTAGCGCCTACCATAGCATGGTTGTAGAACTCATGCTCTAGTTTCTGCATCTCGTTGTTTGGGCAATACTTCTCCTTCAGTAATGCCTTAAGGTCATCCCAACTCATTCCCAAGGCGGCTTCTCTTCCTCTGGCCTGGATTTGTGTGTTCCACCAGGTCAGAGCCTTTCCTGTCAATGAGCTTGCAGCGTACTTCACCCTCTGGTGAGCTGCACACTCGCTTATGTCCATCACTGCCTCCATCTTCTCAATCCATCTTGTGCACACCAATGCTCCTCCATTGCTGTAACCACTGTGAAAAATCCCACATTATAATAAACCATCTCTCAGAATATTTATCCTTTTCTACGTGTAATTTTTTTAATTGATCATAACAATTATCTTATGTGACGTAGATCACATCCTCGATAAACGTGCTCGCATGCAACCTAACCTCAACGTATTAAATGTTTATTCTATGTAAACATTATCATATGAAACTTTAAAGATATCCCATTTGCCATTTTACGTTAATTCGTTAACGTACGTTTAAAACTAAACGTTCATTATCAAATAGAGTTCTATAAAACCCTAAACTATCATAACGACAAATGTAAGTAATGAAACCCTAAAAATACTAAAGTACAGCTCATTTAACTAAAGGTACAAGCATCTAAAGCATAGAAACCCAAATTCCATAATAACTCCCAATAAAACCCTAATTTCAGTTAAACTATGATTTTATGCACAAAGCTCACAAACCCTAATTTATTTATAAGAGATTTTTACAAAATATTAATGTCCAAGTCATTTAAGCTAAGGTACAAGTCCTTTATGCATAAAAACCAAATACTTACAAAAACCTTATTAAAGCCCTAAATATATTTATTTTAAAACACAATTTACAAGCTTTTCATACACAAATCTTTAAAAGTTAATTTTCCTAAACTAAATATTAGTACAAGTCTCTAAACCTAGTGTACAAGTGCCTAATGCACAAAATCCTAAAATCCCATTTATATACATTTTAAACATAATAAAAATTACATAAAAATTATATAACTTAAGGAAACATTAAAACTATAATTTCTATATTTTTAAACCCCTAGTACAGCCATATTAAGCTTATTGTACAACCCTTATAAGCCCAAACCCTTTTCTTTCCCAATTACATAAAATTCGACCTATATGCATGTATATAAGACCATAGATATTTTTCCACATCACAAACCCTTAAACATAAACCTTAAAACTAACTTGTCATCTCACTAAACCCTAAGTACCACCCAACATAGCCCTAAGTACCCACCATTTAAGCCATTCGGTCCAAAACTCACTCCTCTAGTTCGAACCATAGTTGCCTTCCAACCAAATTAGTCCCTAAAAATAACCTACCTCAAGTATCCCTTCCTTAATTCCCCCTCCTCTACATCATCATGACCTCACCAAATAGATACTTGTATGGAAAAGAAAACTCCACATCACCCTCCCCCAAAGGCCACGTCCAACTTCCCCCCTCCTCACACTTGTCCTCACCAACATTAAGACACATCTCCATTTTCATAAACCCTAATCCTTTCTCCCTATAAATTTGACCTAAGTATAACCATTTTCTTCACCATCTATTCGAAACACACAAAACAGCCCCATACCCGTTCCTCTCTACTGATTAAACAACCCTCATAGAAGCTAAGGAAGAGTCTAAAGAAATATAGGAAGAAGGAAACCTCTAGTAATCAAATCCGAGCCATACGCCATAAATAACCCTAATCGACTAATATAGTCAAGTAAGTACTCTTAGCCTTTGTTTAATATTCTTACATACTCTAGATATCTTTAAAAACATTATTACATAATCTCCAATGAAAGCTAAAACCAAGAACTCGCTTATCTTTTCTTTTCTTTTTCTTCTATTCGAACCAGAAAACCCAAATGTACCCAATATATATTTAATCTTGTAAAAACAAATTGAGAATTGATAAAACATGTTAAAACTAAGTTTAATATACCTAATCTCATCATATTATACGTTAAAAGTTAGTTAGAAATCCTAATTATCGAAAAACACTATTAAGTTTTCCTTTACTGTTTTCTGTCGAGAAAACAGTTACAACGCCTAACTTTGAGCCTAATTTTGGACCCCGAAACGACTGTGATAAATTCTGAATTTTGGTAAATCTAAAGATCACTCAGCTAACTATTTTCAGGAAAAAGAATGATGCAAAAAGGTTAAACGGATAAAAAGATATCGAGTTCCAAATTATGCCCCTATCGCTCAAATAAAAACCAAAGTTCTCATTTCTTTTTTTTTCTTTCTTTTTTTTTTTTTTTTTTTTTTTTTTAAAGTCTGGTCGATTAACAGTCCCATTTCCCAACTATTGGATTTAGTTTTCGACCCCTAAATGAACTCTAAAAATTATGATTTTTGGTCGAGATAAAGATCACATAGCTGTCTAAATTTAAGAAGAAAAACCTCATAAAAAGATCAATTCATCATAAAGTTATCGAGCCTTGAAAATGCCCCTATCGCTAATCTTGAAACCAAAGATTTTCATTTTTATTCTTTTCAAAATTTTAATGTCCAGTGACCCAAATTCGGACCTAGTTTTCGATCTTTAAATGAATTCTAAAAATCCTGAAAATTTGCCACGTTATAAACTACCTAGCTAACTATTTTTAGAAAAAAGAATAATGTAAAAATATTGAACGGTTAAAAAGTTATCGAGATCCAAAAACCTGTCTATTGCTAGACTCAAAACTATTTTTCCAGATTTGTTAAAACATGATTCTACTCGACTAACTTTTGAGAATTATTTAGAGCCTCATTTGATCTTCAAAAATCATGAAACTTGGCAAGTAAATAAACCACCTGGCTGACTTCATGTAGGAAAAAGAACCACGTAAAACCAAGCCCTCGCCTCGCTTTTATTTGTGTCCAAAACTGGGTGATCGCGAACTATTTTAATATTTTTTTCAAGACTAATAAGATTGGAGTTTTTATGGGCCAAAATTGTCAAGTTCCTAAAGTTATTTAAATCAAGGACCATTTTTGTCAATGATTAATAAATAAGGGTAGAAGTGTAATTTTTAAAACTATAGGGGTATAAACTGTCATTTGACCAAAGTTCAAGGGTAAAAGTTATAATTTTACAAAAGTTCAAGGATATAAACTATCAATATATAAAACTCTAGGGGCAAAAACATAACATTTTATAAATGTTAATATTATTATTATTATTATTTCCAATTTAATAAAAATTAATAAACGTAATACGTTTATTTCGAAAACTAAGGAACAAGATATATTTAATGAACAAACGAACAAACGGAACGAAAACGTAAAAACGTACAATAAGATAAAATCTTATCCAACTTTTGAAGAGACTTCATGTTGTCTCAATTGAACATTTAACCATCAACCGAAAACGTTACAAAACAAATATTATGAACTTATGTGTATTCAGAAATGATTACTGAAAAATTGGCATAACGAACCAGGTTGTGTGCCGGAGACGTTTATCAACTCTGTAAAACTTTGTTTTCCATCCAGACTATCAAGGTGAGTTCGTAGTCCCACTTTTTATTAACGTTTTCTAAACTTGTGGGGAGATACATGCTACCAAATCGAACATAAGTATTTTCTGATAGTTATTGCACTAAGTTAACGTTTTGCCTAATTGAATTTATATTCATATTTATTTTAAAAGTCCCTCGTATCATGCACCATTAGTCCCCTGCTGGAGGAGCGCGAATATAATGAATAGATCTATTGGCCTGACGACCCATTTGTACTAGTCGGATGGATATCTTTGTGGTAGTCGGCTAGGCGGATGTATTATATTTGAAATCTAAGAGGAGTTTTGGCAAGCTCTCACTTGGGGGCAAACCACTATCATCTTTAATATGTTAGTGAGACTGGAAACTGTCAACGCTTTGCGTGTCATGAGGTTTAGTGCAATATTCCGAACTGTGATATAACTGATTTCTCTTTATTTAGCTTGTGTTCAACCGATTATAACTTTAAACGCTATGGATTCACTCAACCTTTGTGTTGACGTTTTAGCATGTTTATCTTAGGTATTTAAAGGACTGATCTTGGCACGGAGTGGCGGTGGACTTACTTATTAAAAAGTGTCCGTTTTGTTATCATTCAAACGAATAATGTATTATTTATAACGTATTTTGAAACCTCCCGCTGGGACCTCTAAATGTAAACTCTGATTTAATAAATGAATGATAAAAATTTATTTAAAACGTCTCTTTTTGAGTCGTTTTCTATTATCATGACTGTGAACCTTGAAGTAGCACCCCAAACTTATATTTCCGCTGCGAATATCAAAAACGGGGGTGTTACAGAGTGGTATCAGAGCTCATGGTTATAGAGAACCAAATGTTTTCAAGCATTGGACTATAACCGTTTTCCACAAAAACTTAACCAAAGTCCTCCGTGCCACGCCATCACTGAAACATTATTTTTATGTAATTTATTGTTAATCGTTTAAGCTGCATAGTTAAATATTTATAACTATAGAGTGGTTACAGAATCCTGATTTCCCCTATCCAATCTATCCCTCTCATGTCCAGGCTCGGACATCAAGATGATACCGTACTTAGTACCGTATCTATTAGGGTTTATTTTATAATAAACTTCGCAATTACTCTTACCTTTTCGTCTTTAGTTTCTTTCCCTAATGGTATTTAATTTCTTATAATTATTATTTGCAAATTATTACAGTATCATGTCTCCCGAAACCCCTAATGTTATCGAAACTACCCCAAAACCCCTATCACCTACCCACTCGTCTCCACGTCAGGAACTTAAGGAAATGTCTGAATCCCATGAAAAGTTGATTGGTTGTCCAACAGCATTTGAAGTTGGATAGGATATACACCAAGAAACAATTCAGAAAGATGAAGGTCCAAACACTCCCTTACCTGACAATCCACAATCCCCAATACCAGACAACCCAGATGATATATCTTCATCTAATTCCCCCGATTCTAGTTTAAATCCTAGTGAATCAATGTGGACCCTTCTTTATCAACAAGCCAATACTCTCGACGCTCATACTAAACAGTTGCAAGGATTACAACCATTGCGTTTTGAATGGTACGACCGTAATATCGACACTCTGTTTAGAAGGGCCGACGCCGAGAGACGAGCAGTGTTTGATTTAGGAATGAAGGTCAACAAGATGAAGAATACTTGCAATCATAAATTTAGAAGCTTAGATTCCAGGATCCGCTGCTCAAGGAGAGAGCATGGTCAATTGCATGGTAGAGTGGAGGATATTGCAAGGACCCTGTGGATGGCCAGAGAAACAGCAAGAAACCATGACCAGAGAATTTTCGCCTTAGAATCCGTATTGGATAATCAAATAAGGATGTACCAGGAACTTCAGGAACGCTTCTTAGAAATGGAAATTGCACAATTGAAACTCGAGAATGAAGTTAAGCATTTACGTCAAGAACGTAACTGATCTTAACTTCACATGTATCGATGTTGTGTCCACTTAACTAAATAGTATTTGGTTAGCATTTCCTGTACTTTCTAAATAAGCTTGAAGCTTTCAGAGTTGTAATCAACTTATAAAATCTATAACAATCTACTTTTGTTATATATTTTCTATTATGAACAACTTCATTCCATTATGTCTTACTATGATGCTGTGCATACATGTAATGACTACTCATGACCTTATACCAAAAACCCAAATATCCATACTAGAGACCTAGAGTCCTTAACCTAACACATGAAATGTTAATAAAAGACCTTGTATTAATTGTTTTGTGTAAAAATAATCAATCAAGTTATTAATATCATGTAAACCCAGACCTACCATGACTTTACCTAGGATTATTGTGATACCTTAGACCTGCCATGACTAGGCTATGACTGTAAAAATTCCCTAAGATAAATTTCGGAAGAAAACTTGATGAATGAAGAGAAAGTTGCTAGGCTTCAATTAGTTTGACCTTAGGCAGTTTATACCAAGATTTAATTATAAGTTCTGAATCAGTAATTCTTGTGTTGATAATAGAGGATAGCTAGCATGAACAAAACCAATATCCTACCAATGACCCCTGAAGCCGTTCAAAGGTTGATAATTAACTTCATGACAACAGTGCTTGAAGTGACTGCAGAAGCTCATCGGACTAGTAACAATATAGCCATAGGAGAAAGGAAGATAGCTGCGTCTTGTAAGCATATCCCTGAAGGTTTCATGGGATATAGACCAGCTAACCTTAAAGGCCCAGAAAGAATAATCAAACCTACTGTCAACTGTGCTCTAAGAATTAGGCAAATTAACCAAAAGCGAAAACTTGATACCATCACTCCCAACTACTACCAATACCCAAATGACCCCGCCTATCACCAAAAACATCTTCAAGATCGCAGCAACTACCATCGCCAACAAATTTGTAGGCAGGAAGTTGGTAGAAACTGCATCGCCACGCCTGCTAATAAAGCTGGTTATCTTGGAAAACAACCCCTATGTCAACGATGCAAGTTGCATCATACTGGGTTTTGTTTTGTTAAGTGTGGAAGATGCCAGGAAATAGGACATAAGACCAAAGACTGTAAGACAATAGGAGTCACTCTACAGCCAGTAACTGTGACTTGTTATGGATGTAATGGAAAAGGACATTATAGGAATCAATGCCCAAACTTCAATCCCAATTGGAAGACCAAGACTAGTGAAAAAGAAAACTAAAACTCCTTAAGGAATCCCAACCATGTCCTAGGATGACTTTAGTATTTAAGCAGAAGATAAATCCCTGTAATGGATAAATAAATTGAGGTTTAGAACTCTCTAAGTTATGTTTCCTTTCGAATCTTTACCTTAGTTACGATAGATGTAATCTAAGTGTAATAAACTATCTTTCTACCGTATGAAACCTTTATCCTGTAATATTTCCGTAATAATCACAATCTGCGTTTAGCTTCAATATCTATTCTATTCCTCCTATTCATAGACAGTACCTAGCAAAACCCTAGTATACCATTAGGAAATTTGGCTGATATTATCTTGACGGAACAATAGACTATCCCTGCCCTATAGGAACCCTAGATGAACCTTAAGATTTACTTCGAGGATAACCCATTAGTACCCTAGGAAAACCCCTAACCCATCACTGTAGGGTGGAATAAATTTTTTTCCTATTCTTTTGAAAAATAATTATGATGTTATTTTCAAAAAATAACGCGTTGAACACCATCTAAAACTTTTTTTTTGAAAAGAATAAGTATCACAGGTGATGTGCGTGATGTGTCGTTGCGGTTTAGCAGTATTAATGCTTACTCAAGTTTTAAATTTATATTTAGCCGACTTATCAATAACACACACACTTAACGAGCAGTGTACCCGGTCAGTATGAATATAATGGTAAGAAGAGTGTCGATCACTAAGAGTGGAACGTATTATCTAGTTATTCTAATCAGTATTTTAATATCCTAAGTTAGCTATACAACCTAATCTAACGCAAGGGAGGTTCAGCCTGAGAGACTGGCACGGTTTGGTTATAATTAAATAGAAAACTAAACTAATGAGCACGAATCAGCGATTAGCACACACGTACACAGATAGATACTCGAGACAATAAGAAGACCTGTCCTGATAATTAAATAGCTTGTCACTTGTTTTATTGCTAGTTTTATATGAAGTGTATATAATTAAACCTTTCTCGTTGGCTCTAATCTTATCGGCGAGTAAACCCTTAATGATTACTTATGTCTATCCTACTTATTTAAGCGTCTCTAATAAATAGGCGAGGAAGGGGCATGGCGACCCAAGCAAGACTCAGCTAGACACAGAGGTTATCAATGCACTAATAAAAGTCACCAAAGACATCAACATATAAACTTTAATTAATGGGAAAGCAATATTAAGGGGAGTGCATGATCTTCCGTAGTCACATGACACAAGCCCATCAATCCTGATGAATTAAAGCGTACTAAAACAATAAAACAAAACTACTTAATGAATTGAATACATGTAGGACCTTCTTACAGCTCTTGTATCTTTGTTTGAGGTGTGTCTTGTGCTGCTTGGTCGTCTGAATTCGGCTCTAGGGTTATATCTCTCCTCTCTTAAATTCGTCTGACCTTGGGGTATTTATAGTTTCTGTCTGAGGGATCGATGCGGCGCATTGAGTTGATAGATGCGGCGCATTGACTTAACTTCGCGTGGGGTCCAAGATTAATATATTCAGGAATATTCGTACACCGTCTTCAGATGCGGCGTAACTTGATCTTTGTATGCGGCGTATGTACTTTAGCTGTCTTGGATTGTAACTGGTGAAATCTTGATAGTGATACGCCGTATGTTAGAAGTATATTGCGGCGTATCTGGAGTAGAACGAGCTTGATCTTCTTCTTTGACCAAAGTTTCATATGCGGCGCATGACAGAATTGCATGCGGCGCATTCTTCAAAGTCAGGCAATGGTCTTCGAATTCATCTAAGTATGCTATTGCGTCGTATCTGTTGAGTGAGATACGGCGCATCTTCTGGATTTTAGTAGACTTTTGACATCTCGCTTGTTTTGCTCCATAGTTAGTCCAAAATCGCCAAGTTTCACATAATGCTTGTTTTTACCTGAGAATTACTAAAGTAAACATTAATGTATCGATTCTCATATATAATATAATAAAACAAGTCAAATAAATAGGATAAATGATGATAATAAAATGTACTTATTTGAGTTCATCAACAGGACTGAGCCAAACATCACATCATTTGGTCCTCGATTATACATAGCCTGATCAACTATGTATAATTTAAGAAGAATTATGTAATGAATTGGGCAGTTATCTTTTCAGATTTTCTAATAACAATTTTTCATTCAAAAGCAAAATATTGAAGCAAAACTTTTTCATCAAATATCACATTTGATTTGATACAATAAAAGTCTACATCTACTACCTATTACCTCTAAGATAGGAAATTGACAAGAATTAAGTATAGAGAAACCCTAGGAATTTACAAAGATTTATGGCAAACCCGAATGGTGCAAATTTTATTAGGAACCTTGGAAGATAATACATAGAAACATAGTTAGCAACGAAAGTGCTAATATTACCAGGATTGCATAAGTTTTATTTCACTAAGGATTACCTAGGAAACACAACAAAGACCATACTAACAACCCTAGCGCAAGACTTATTTTCCCCATGTCTGATCCACGATAAAGGCTACGATAGTAAGTGGTACGGCGAACATTAGGATCACACCCAAGGCTTCGAGATCTTCTTCCGGATTATACGCCATGTAGGTAGCAACCGCAACAACATAGACAATTGCTAGGAGCGTAATAAGGTGCGGCATCTCTGAGGTTTTTAGAAGAGAATTTAGTGGTGAAAGAATGAGGATTAAAAATGATATTTATAGGTGAAATTTAGTCGTTATACGACCGTTAAAATACACTGTTCAGGACCGTTGGGAAATTTGACCGTTGGAAGCACTATTCACAGCCTTTAGATTTATTAGGTGGCAAAACATTCGAATTACTTTCGTCTAGTAGGAATAAAACACGTTCCCTTAGGTATCGAATGGAAACTCTTAGACAACTCTCTTTTAGGTTAAAAATATAATAGAGGATTAGCAGTAAGGCGATATTATTGGATTCATAGGACATAAGAATAAGATAATATTATTTATAATATTATTTTTAAACTTGAGGCATTTTAAGCATATCAAACTCCCATCGTAAATCAAATCGTTGTACGATTTCCCATTCTCATATTTCCTAACTAAATAGGTTAGAAATCTAGGCCTGACTATCTATATACTTCATTTATCCCAACCTCTCAACCAACGTAGACTGAATCTCGGGACGAGATTCCCTCAACGGGGGGTGACTGTAACCACTGTGAAAAATCTCACATTATAATAAACTATCTCTCAGAATATTTATCTTTTTCTACGTGTAATTTTTTTTTATTATTATTATTTGATCATAACTATTATCTTATGTGACGTAGATCACATCCTCGATAAACGTGCTCGCATGCAACCTAACTTCAACGTATTAAATGTTTATTCTATGTAAACATTATCATATGAAACTTTAAAGATATCCCATTTGCCATTTTACGTTAATTCGTTAACGTACGTTTAAAACTATACGTTCATTATCAAATAGAGTTCTATAAAACCCTAAACTATCATAACGACAAAAGTAAGTAACGAAACCCTAAAAATACTAAAGTACAAAATCATTTAACTAAAGGTACAAGCATCTAAAGGGGGATAGAAACCCAAATTCCAAAAATAACTCCCCCCAAAAAAACCCCCAATTTCATTAAACTATGATTTTATGTACAAAGCCACCCAAAACCCCAATTTATTTATAAGAAAATTTTTTTCAAAAAATTAATGTCCAAGTCATTTAAGCTAAGGTACAAGTCCTTTAAAGCATAAAAACCAAATACTTAAAAAAAACCTTATTAAAACCCTAAATATATTTAAATTTTTAAAAAACAATTTACAAGCTTTTCATACACAAATCTTTAAAAGTTTAAAAATTTTTCCCAACTAAATATTAGTACAAGTCCCCTAAACCTAGTGTACCCAAATGCCTAATGCACAAAATCCCCAAAATCCCCCTTTTTATATACATTTTAAACATAATAAAAATTACATAAAAATTATATAACTTAAGGAAACATTAAAAAATATAAAATTTTTTATATTTTTAAAACCCCCCAGTACAGCCATAAATTTAAACTTATTGTACAACCCCTTTTAAAACCCA
>CP139504.1:151873181-152062802 GCA_021014915.2 Artemisia tridentata subsp. tridentata | reverse complement strand
TAACAAGTAAAGATTAGCATATATATTTGTGTGTTTGTTTGAGTCAAATGCTTGTATCGAGTCACAATAAATGTTCTACAGTTTGTCCAGGTTTTAATACTCAGGTTTTTCCAGAAATTTTTCAGAAACAAAACGTAAAAATACTGTCAGGTCATACCTGACAGCGTCAGGCACTGTAGCAGCACAGTTTTCCAAATTTTTGTTTTTCTACTGGAACTTAAATTTTTTGAAAAATTTTAAGAATTATAAATTTTCAGAAATCTGTAGACATTTATTTTGCAAGCATTATATCTTATTTGCTTTCTAGTTTAGTTTTATTATATATAGTGTTTACCGCCGATTTTATGCGAGGTTTTGTGTTTCGTTTTCTTAGTGAATTACATGTTACATTGGACACGAAGACGAAAGTATACATTGGAAGTGAAGCTTATCATGTTTGTTTTCTTGGAGGAAGATTTAACCATGTTTTCACATCGTCCACGCCGAGCAAATCAGGGGAGTATTAGCTTCTTTCTCTATTTTATGTTCCCGTTATCATAACTTTGATACTTCTCAAGAACATTGGGGACAATGTTCAATTTAAGTGTAGGGAGGGTAAATTGGGATACCTTAGAAACTATAACTTCGCTTGATAATTGCTTTGTCTTTGAGTAAATGTGTAATAAAACTAAGAGAAATACTTGTTAGGGCAAATTTAGCACTAAATTTAAATTTTTTTACAATATATAAGAGTGAAACGTTAGTTTTAATAAGCGTCTCATGGATAGGAATCATATAGATAGCACAAAAACCCTTCCACTCAAAAATTTCCACCCTAAAAATGTGAGGTTCGCCTTTAGATATATTGGAAAAAGCCTTCACCTTTAATGCTTATGAGTGTACCAGTAGTATATAGATTATAGAACTTGCGTTTGTGATGCATTCCGAGACTGCTAGTGAGACTACATTCATGTGGTTAGGATTTAATAAATGATAAGAGGCATTAGGATAACCCTTGTTTTAAACCTGTATTATAATTACGTTGGCTATACTGGTCAAGTAACTTTCCCACACCTTTGCGATGTACTCATCTTTAGTACACGATACCCCTAGTACACCCCTCAGAGCCTATCTTTTTCGCGTTTCTTGTGATATTTCGGTGGATTCTGAAGTATTAATGAAGAGCATTGTTTACAATCCACCCACAAATGTACACCCCTTAGCCTACCTTGTATGCACTCATTTTTAGTGCATTATTGTTACAACATATTTGTTAAACCCTCTGTTAATTGTCTAATTGGTTACATGGTTGCTGAGTCGAGTCATATCTTGTAAATACAGTTTTGGGATGATTGGGACTCATGGGTAAAAGTACTAGTTGTTATGGAGTAATGGGGAAGAATGTAATGTTATTACCCCCATATGTGCGTTAATGTTTAAAGTACTCCAAGTGTTTTAATTTTCTTAATTCGGGTTATTAGTTAGTTATGTGTTAAGTATGCAAAAGTTCAAGTGTAGGGAGGTTGCAAGATCCCTTTGATGTATTATTTTGGATGGTAGGGCAAAAGTGTATGAAAAAAAATCAAAAAAAATGAGAAAAAGAAAAGAGAAAAAAACATACGGACTACCATCCCGTTTCTTTTATTTATGTTTAAGTCAAGAAAGTGTCAAGAAAAATACAAAAAGAGTTAGTAGTTAGCGAGACGAGTCGAGTCTTGGCTTAGCAAAGCCTCATTGTACATGTAATTGACCAAGATAATTGACTTGCCACCAGTAAAACTCCCTTTATCCAACAATCCATGTTTATCATACCCTTACACCTAACGTTACAACCCTTTAAAAGCCCTCTTTGATAGTTTATCCTAGGTGCTTACGCCAAGGTGGTGGAGGTTTTTGATCCGTTCCTAAGCCTATGGTAATCTATGTGCTATGACAGGTAGAGAGTGTTTCAGTTTCAACTTTTCCATATGTGATATAACTTTATACACCCGAGAGATGTGAGAATCCAAACACTTTATGTGAGGTGCTAGTATATAATTTTCGTGCTTATTTTGATTAACGTGGAACGATTGTATATTGTAATTACTTTTATATTAATATTAAATGACCCCTAACTTGTAAATTGATTAGAATAAAAGCTCATTTGCTTGGGGACAAACAAATCCCAAGTGTAGGGATATTTGATAAAGATTTATTTGGTACCTTTTTAAGGGGTCATTTAAGCCCAAAATCTTATAAATGTGATCACATATTGCCTCAAATCGTTTCTTTTTGCATTTTAGGTACTTGGGACGAGAATTCTGGAAATCGGTACTTTTGGGGCATATTTGGACGAAAAAGAGAGAGAAAATGACGAAGTCGCGAAAACCCGTCAGAAAAGGAAGGCTGACGGCATCACTAGCTACAACGTGACGCCGTCACTTGTTATTTGAGCTAGATTTTGGGTGGAAAATCACCAAGTGTCGCTTCAGAGAATTTGAAGAATTTACAACCTGACGCCGTTAGGTGTTATTTGGAGGAAGGAGTCACGCTTTAAGCCAAAAAGAGACGGCTCAGAACTTTTTATAAACTGACGGTGTCAGAGATACAAGGTGACGCCGTCAGAACTGCAACTTGCACAAGACAAAACCCTAATGGCGGCGAACTGACGGCGTCAGGATCCATAAGCTGACGCCGTCAAAGTTGTAATGCTATATATATTTTCGAATGTTTTCATTATTAGTGTGACATCTTTTGGTAATAAGCCCTAGACGATTTTTAGAGATCTTGTAAGGCTTTTTCAGCCTTTTTCATCGATGTTCAATTGAAGATAAGTTATTCGTTTAATCATTCAATATGTCTATGTGTTGTTTGATTATTTGTTTATCTTTTCTTCTATCTAACATGCTAGCTTAAGTTTATTTGTGTTTGTTTAGATCTAATGAAACCTAGTTATTGAATATTGATTTGTTGTCTCTTGTTTAGTTGATTGTTATTGCGTTAGGTTAAGAAAACTGGCTGACCTCTTATATGTAACTAGTTTGAACGTCTTAAAAACGCAACCGTAGAGTGCACTATTGGTTTTGTTCATTGTATTTATTGCGTGAATTGCGGCTTGTAGATCCTATAAAACTTAATGGATGTTAAGGGATTTAAGGGAGACTAATGTTCATACAGTTGGGGGCTTCAGCACCTCCCCACGACCAATAATAAGGAATACGACGCTTCAACTAAAACAAGGACGTGACAATTCAACGAATCAATAGGAGATAACTAGGGAGTAATTAAATCTAAGTAAATACGCTTTTCCTATCATAAGAAGTTCACCAATTTATCTTTTTCTTGTTTTTAGTTTAATTTTAGTTTTATAATTAGATTTTGGGTTAGTTGATTAACAACTAATTCCGCCCACTCCTTAAAAAACCGAGATTTTATTTGCCTTCTAAAAAATATAAAAATACAAAAAGAATCATCCCTCACCTCTAGACCTATCTCGTCATACATCTTGACCTAACGAAACTATTCCCCTAGAGAACGATCAATCCCCCAGACATACCTATACTACACTACAACGATCAGGTACACTGCCTGGAGGATTGCAAGCTTCTCAAGATCCCTTGAGAAGTAAAACTTTTTGTGTCTTTCAAAACTCGCATCAGTATAAAACGTGAGTATCAAAAAGGAATCATCATACTTTCGTGTTCCTTTCTTTTGTCTCAGATCTATAACCGTGTATTGTAAAGCTTGTGATAAACTTCCGTTTAAGCTTGTTTTCAGACTTACTTTGTTGTGTATTCTTTTTTTTTTGGTCTCGAGGTGCGTTGGTTTTGGATTAGTTGTTTGAGTTTGATAAGGTTGGGATAATATTTTTGGTGGTATTGATCTTAAGCCGTGACCATGAGGTCTCGGCGTATATAGTCTTGGGACGGTATGCTAGGTTTTGGATTGTTAAATTGTTTTGGGTCCGTGTCGTCGTGTCTTGGCCAAGGTCGGATTAGCCGAGACCTTGAGGTCTCGGAGGTATTTGGGTTTGTTTATTTTTTTTTTGGTGTCAAGCTTAGTTTTCGACTTATTATCGACGTGTGAGCTTATTGAATATAGTGGACGTATTGGACTTGAAACGAATACAATATAATAGACTCATGTAACACCCCGAAAAACGGGTCGTAGCAGAAGATGATGTCGCTGGAGTGCTACTAAATTGGATCACAACACAAAATAAAGAGAACGGATTTACCTTATACATTTAGAAAATTTTGTTACATTATCATAGTAAATAAGTTTACAACATTTAATTTGATGCGGAAATAAGGCCCATATATGTAAACAAGTGGTCCCAAACATATCAGAGTAGTCTATGACCGTGCCAATGCCAAGCGCCTCCAACAATAGATTGTGCTGTAATAAATATCTACACCTGAGAATGCATGCTAAAAGGGTCAGCATAAAGCTGGTGAGTTTATAGGTTTAAGTAAACAACAAGTTATGCATGGACCACAAGATTTCAAAGACAATGTATTAAAAATATATTCATGAAAAATATTACTGTTGCACTAAGCTCATGACACCGAAACCTTAACAGTTAGTTCATATTATCACCCCAAACAGGTGCTTTTCCAAACACCTGTACGACATCAAATGAAATGCCTCCGTTTGACAAGTTGGAGCGACCAACCCGGACGGGGGAGTTTACCCCTAATAGATCTATTCACAACATTCGCGCTTACAAAGTAATTAACGATTCATGATTGTAGGGAATTTATGGCAAACGACAACAAATTAGGGAATCAATAAATGTTTAATGCACTTGTGTCCATATGTAAAAACAAGCAATGTATTCCCACCCCAAGTATTTCAAATCAAATAGTAAAACAAGTAAAAGTGGGGCTATGAAACTCACCTCAGTTATCAAATCTCGATTAGTAATACTGTAAACTGGGAATAAAGGTCCGATAACTCTAACCGCAGCCTAAATAAATAACACGTCTTAGGTTTGAAAACAAGGTCGGGCATGTAAGTTCATACGCTATAATATCACTTGTGCATGTTTGTTGCAATATTTATCGACAAAAATATAGTTACGTGAATGTGTCCATTTATTAAGCAAAGTAACCCCTTTTTAGAAAACGTAACTAATTTACCACGGAATTAAACTACGGTCGTCTTGTTAATAAGTATTTTTGAAAACCTCTAACGCGTCTAACAAGTATACATAACGTCCTACCATTTTTTTACGTCGTTTTAGCTAAATCCGACTCTAAAGTGTCCAAAATCCACATTAAATATTTCTATCAGCTTTCTAATAGCAAAATAAAAGCTGTCAAAAGTTTATATTTCGTCGCAACTTCACTAGGCCATAACTCCCTCGTCTTAGCTCCGATTCTTAAGTTTTATATATCCCCGGGTTCGTGTTTAAGTATACTAACATGTTTTTAGTGTCTCGGCTAGTCTAGTTAACTTTTAACGTCAGTTTTTATCCCTTAAAAATTCCCAACAGCAACTACTTTTTCAGAAAATACATTTTCGTCGCACAACTTAAAACTAACGTATCTTCTTCGTTATAAGTCCGTTTTAACTCATTCAAGCGGCTACGTTTTCTTTATAGAGTCTCTTTTCTATATTTCTAGCCTAATCTTGCCACCAAGTTACTGATGTTTCTGTGGGAGGTCGAATGGGACAGCTTCTTTTCTAAAAGTATCAAAACACGTTTCCTAGCCTCCTAGTTATCTAAAACCGCTTAACAACAACTCCCAAACTAATCCTAGCTCTTCCACCAATTTCTCAACATGTCAATAGTGATTTAACAATAAACTTAGCAATATGAAAAGTTCAATTCATTATAAATAAAGCATTCACCAAAACTAGTTCAGCTAACTTACTAGCTCATATGTCATGTTTTAATTTTTACATCTTGTTAAGATTTATAACCAACTAGTTTATTCATGATAAAATTTGTTTAAGACATAGTCATTAGTTAAAAGATTATTGTGGTTATAAGGTTTTATTAACATGTACAAAGTGATAAATAAGTATATGCAACTTGAGACCAATATCATGATATAAAGAGTATGAAATTTATCAAGATAAAGTGTTACTTACTTAGGGAGATTAGTGTGATGAGGAGGTAATTTACTTGAGTAACCCAAGATTAGTGTTTCTAAACCCTTACAAGTATGTCCTAATGATACTTGAACTTAACCAAACAAGTTTTCTTCTTTCCCTTGCTTCCTTGGGTGGATCGAATTGTGTGAGTGAGTGAGTAGTGATGTATTTTTTTTTCTTCTAGCTAGTTACTAAAGATGTGCATGCATATATATAGAGGATTTCAAACTCATAATAGTGGTCAAAAATATCAATGGGCTAGGTGTTGATGGTTGTGGCCAATTAGGGGCTAGGAGGGGGGACAAAATGGTAGTCAAGCCACCATTTCATCTTTTACACCTCCGTGTTTTAGGGTGAGATGTTTTAGTAATTAATTGTAGTATCAAACTTGTCTAGTAATTATTATAGAACAAGAGGGGGGGGCACATGGGTGAAATTAGGAGTAGAAGAGTTAATTTGGTACAAAAGTGTATATATTGGGTATTAGAAATAGGTATTGGTTATTGGTTTGGTGATTAACGTAAGTTACACGTAATTAAACGTAATGAATAAAGAAATTACATTAGGCGTAAGTAAATATTTTTGGAACTTTGGTAATAATTTAGGAAGTGTAAAAATGCGTTAAAAATAATTGTTAGGAGTATTGGGTATATCGGGTATTTATTTAAATCGCGAATAGCGTTTGTTAAATTAACAATCGTAAGTAAATAAGGAAAAGGAAATTGTCTCAGGGATTAAAATTTCGAACCGGAGTAGGAGCAAAGTGTTGGAATGTTGTGGACTAAATATAACCTAAAGTCCTAGTGCACTTGAAAGGGTATCCCAAATTTTACGTTGATTCAAGTAAAAAGTTATACATAAATTGTATTCTTATAAATTTCAAACTAATGACTTAGAGTTTAGAATTAAATGTTGACGTGAAAATTTTCGGGTTGTTATAACTCATAACGAATTTAATATATTTGATTCGCAACGAATACACAATAAGTAAATAATGACAAATAATCAATGGATACTCTTTATTAAATTATTTTAAGAAAAATTATTTAAGGCACGACGACTTGGGAATGTTGTATAAATGGAAGCGTCAAGCCGAAATTTATAAAGCATTTCAAACCAATATCTTTATTTAAAATGACTTTTATTATAAAAACCTAAATGACTTTTCTAAGCTATTTGAGAATGTGGGAAAAAATACCGAAATTTTCCAATAGACCTATATTATATTACATAATTAGTTGTCGTCATTTCCAGGTTTTCTTTGATTAGCTTGAATTTTGTCAGTATTTCTTGATCTCGTCGATTTCTTTTCCTCTTTGGCGTGAGTTCTAGTCACTATTTCTCGACTATGTCGATGTCTTTTTCTCTTTGGCGTAAGTCGTGTTTGAGTCTATATTTTCTTACCACCACACGAAATGTAGATACATAAACTTTTTATAAGTAATTATATAAGAGTAAATCCACGAAAACTAAGACACGTTGTCTTTATTAGACTTAATTATTGTGAGACGTCTTTTGAGATAGCTATATACGTATTAGGTTGCGCCGTTTTCGTACCGTTGTACCCGTCTCCTGGATACCGTTGTGATTAGCTCTAGATGCCAGTTGTGTCATTTGTAATAGTTACATTGCTGTGGCTAAGGTGAGTTCATGGCCCCTACTTTTTCTGGTTTTATAACTGTTTTGGGGGACAATACATGCTCAGTTTTAACTAAACCCAATGATTGTTTATTTGGATACGTGAAATGTTTACTCAAGATTTGATGATTTGACTGAAATAATTGGTTTGGCTATTTGAAGGTGCCATGTGTTTATTTAATATATATTGTGAGTTTCATAGTTCCACTTTTACTTTAATAATGTTTTTATTAAATTGGGGTGAGAGAACATGTAAATTGTTTTGAATGGACCAATGTCGTTTTATGATTTTGATATGTTTGCTATGTTAATTGGCTAAGGTTATGAGTTATATGGGACCGCACTCATGCGGGATTGGGACCGCATTTGTGCGGGAATGGGAACGCACTCGTGCGGGATTGTTATTACCAGTGTTGCAAAAATCGGCCGAATCGGCCGATTAATCGGCGATTAATCGGTAATCGGTCATGGAACTTGGAGCAATTTACACGGAAATCGGCCGATTAATCGGCCGAGTCAAGAAAATCGGCCGATTAATCGGTAAAAAATCGTGAATCGGCCCCGGACCGCCTCGGTACCGATTCACGATTTTTGCAACATTGGTTATTACTATAGAGTGCACATATAGAGATTATTATTGTGGTTTGACACACTTATGTGTGGGTATGATTGGTTGGGCTTTTTTTTTTTTTTTTTTTTTTTTTTTTTTTGACTTAGTCCAATATAGCAAACTTGTTATTGATTTGGTCCACTTTTATTAGTTTTGGAAAATCTATGAACTCATCTACGTTAACTGACCTTTTAGCATGTATTCTCAGGTTTAAGGCAATAACTTACTTCTGGAGGCGCTTGGCAAGGGGCATGAAAGTAGATGAGTCTGATAAATATTAGGACCGCTTTATTTATTTTATGGACCTTATTTCCGCACTATTTTTGGATAATGTAAATTTAATGCTTTTGATAATAAATTTTATTCTAAATGGTTGAGGTAAAAACCATTCTTTGTATTTGTGTCGTGATATCAATTGAGTAGCACCTCAGTGACATGTATGCTTCCGATGGTACCGAATTTTGGGGGTGTTACATAGTGAGACTGCGTCATATTTCACTGATTCAAATCTTCATCTTGTTGTTCAAGTATTCTACTTGCTAAAGCGGCATTAGAGAGGTAGAATATATCCTTCAATATTTTGAACTATCACTGACAGAATCGTAAAGAGGTTAACCATTGATATCCTATGGCATCGTTTAATGAACTTAAGCTAATTGTTGATTTAATATAGTTGGAGAACATTCGGCGCTGAATTAACCTAACATAAACACATCATTGTGTTCTAAATCTTTTGCCTTAAAATCACTTTGCCTTTATGAGTTATCTTATTATTGATTTCATGAACCGAGACATATATGAATGAAATACTACAGTATAAAAGTGTTCACACACGATTCAAATTTGATATTCAAATTATTATTTGATTATCCCCAGTCACACACACAACGCACACCAAAATCTTACATTACTCTTGACCCTTTTTCATACACCCTCAAAATCGCAATCCAAAGATAACAAAGCATGGTAATAATAACTAAAAGCCAAAACTATTGTCTGCCGACTTTTATGGATCAGTTTAACGGTAGCCATGAGCAAGTGGCTTTCATAAAGCAATCTCGCAGTTATATTGATCAGAGGGAAAATGAACAATTATATTGATCTGATTCAGCTAAACAGTTGATATTACAGAAGATTAAATAGAAATAAACAAATTAAACCGTAAATACTAAACGGGCCCAAACTAACGGACTTTGAGCTCTATTACACTAACACTCTCTCTCAAACTCACAATGCTATAGTGGAAAAAATTACAAGTTTGTCAAACATAAAATTAACTAAAACTGAAAAACAAACATCAACTTCGTAGCGTCTCAGAGTACAAACTCCGGTGCTATATGGAGTCTCAATATGATGCAATCCAAACTGTATAAACACAGCGAGCAGGATTAGAGAATTAGAACAAACAGAACCAGATGCATAGCCAAACATATACAGAGCAAAACCAGAACAGATGTAGAACCAAATGCTGAGCAGATGCAGACAAAGCAAAATCAAGGAAAGCAGAGCAGAAACAAAAGATGAAGACGGGTGTAGGGCACAAAATTAGGTAGGGGAAAAGAGTAGAACAGACAGACACGTACAAACAGAACTAGAGCATAATCAGATGCACAACCAGGCAGAATCATATGCCGAACCAAATGCAAAACCAGATACAAATGCGGAACCAAAGCAAGTTGTTGATGTTGAACTGCAACACATAACTACTCAAAAATTAATCGAATTAGTTAAGACAACACCATCACCACACACCAACGCATAACAATACCATTACCGATACCAACTGAGATGCGAACCAAATAGAAGCTACACAAAGCTAACACGAATCATAACTAGATGAGACCATACAAAACCAATAACTGTCATACCCAAAGTTTAAGCCTAATGGTACACAAAGTGAAACCAATGCACTCCATCAATTACTTTTTTCTTTTTTCCTTTTCGTGTACGGTGGCTTCCAAAAATTTTAAAACGTAAGTCATCAAACAAACTTAAATCCAACATACTTCTCCAATGTGAACAATATAATCTCGATATTGCTTCTCGATGAAACACGAAGGACCAAAGACGTTAGTTAGAAAGTTTACAACCGCAAAGCGGTTAAGTTAGTTAGTTAGTTATTTTAGAAAGTTAGTTAACACCCGAAGGGTTGTGTCGTTTGGAACATACCCATTCGACCACTATATATATATTAACATATGTAACGTTTGAATGTTAGACGATTTAGTTATTCAGATTTACTCATTGCAATTTCATACATCGACTCACATATTTGGGACCAACATTTGGCATCAAGAGCCACGCTCGTTACAAACATCAAAACCAGAAAACTCTTAACGAGACACGAAGGAAACCAAAAGAAGAAAGAAATACGCTGAACCGTGTTTCAGAAAAGAAATACACAACGTTCAAAAGAAAGGGACGCTGCCTGGATAACTAGGACGCAAGGAAAGTAGTGCACGACCGTACTTGTGTAGAAATTGCAAAAAAGGAAGGCACCAAACGAAGTGGTGACTTATTGGTTTGTGTTGGTGTGATTCTGTACGCGGCAAGAACTAGAGCAACAAGAAAACTGTTGTTGCACAAACTTTTGTTGGCAACTAATATCACACAACAAAAAAAACCGGAGACCCACTGTTGTGTTACAACGCAACAGGTAGGAAAGAAAGGAGACCCATTGCTGTCATTTAACGCAGCAATTTGGAAGAGAAAGACGTCAAAAGGAAGACACACTGTTGCTCTTAACGCAACACGTTGGAAGAAGAAGAAAGTTGCTTGGGATAAAAAAGGTATACCGAAAAACAGAAACAATCCATGATTGTTTGGAGTAGAAAACGCTGGCAATACAAGAAACAACAATAACGAAGAAAACAAATTGATCACTTGTTTTTTGAAGAAAATACCGAAGGGTGTTTTGAAGATTTGTTGTGAGACACGGTGTGGAACAAAAGTAGATAAGAAAGATTATTGTGGTACGCGTTTTGGAAAAGGAACAAGCAACAACAACAACGACAAACAAATTAACGAATTGTTTTGGTCGTGGGTAATTAATACCGTGGGGTATTAGTGAAGGAAAGGAAAAGCAAAATGAATTGCTTTGTTGAAATACCGAGAGGTATTTGAGGAAACTTTGTGGGAAAAACTTGGAACTCGAAGAAAAAAAACAACAAACAACAAATTTGTTGTTTACCGAGAACACTTAGGGTGTTTTGGAAAGGAAGCCGAGAACAAAGAAGTCAAGGACACGTTTTATTCCAAGTCGACACAAAAGGAAAAAGAAAGACAATGTGGTGGAGTGTGGTTAATTTGAAAAGAGCAATTCGACAACATCAAAGAAGGGTACAACTGGAAGGTTCAATACACGAATTGTTTTGGTGAATAAGGGAAAGAAAAAGCGTGGTTGGTATAATACTCAAGTACCGACACACAAAAGGGAATACGTTTGTGTTTAACACAACAACGAGGTCACAAAATTCAAACTTTGGATTTCAATTCATATTTATATAGTATAGATACTTATTTTATACTATTAGGAAATCCCGAGAACTTTATATTAATCCCGTATTGTTAGGATTCCCGGAAAACTATTTCAATTCCCGTAATAGTAGGAAATACCATACTAAGTTAGAAATTCCCATACGATTAGAAAGGTGAAGATTATAAACACTTTTAAGATGGCCGGTGACGATACAACTAACACATCAACAACACTGAAACCCGTAACACCAATTGCACAATACCAATGCCCTAAGTTGAAAAACACAAACTACACAGTTTGGGCTATACAAATTAAGGTTATATCAGAGGCACATGGTTTATGGGAAACAATAGAACCTAAGGATAACACGCAAGTAGATGATAAGAAAGATAAGGCAACAACTGTCCTTCTATATCAAGCATTAACCGAAGATGTGATTTTACAAGTAGCAAGTTGTAAAACGGCAAAGGAATTATGGGAATCGTTAAAAAGGAGACACGTTGGAGAAGAAAGAGTGCAACAAGCACGGTTACAATCATTGATGATTGGATTTCAGACCCTTCAGATGAAGGAAGATGACACGGTGGATGCATTTACGAACAAATTAAATGGATACGCTACGAAGGCTAAAGAATTAGGAAAAACTTTGGATGAATCACTTTTAGTACGAAAACTATTAGATTCCACACCAGATAGGTTCATTCAAATAGTAGCATCCATAGAACAGACAAATGATCTCGACGACATTACTTTAGATGAGATCGCTGGAAAACTTAAGGAATTCGAGGAAAGGATAAAACTCCAAAAGGGAGGACAAGTAGAAAGCCAGGATAACTTACTATTTGCACAAGGCGAACACTCTAGAAATGGAAAACGATTTACCAAACATAGAGGTAGATCAAACTACTCACGAGGAAACTGGCAAAATAATAGAAACAGAGACAACTCGAATGGAGAAAACTCAACTCACAAAGATAAGACAAATAAAAGTAGACGTGAGTGGGATATAAGAAAAGTAAAATGCTTCAATTGCGGGTGAGTGGGATATAAGAAAAGTAAAATGCTTCAATTGCGGGAAACATGGACATATGAAGAAAGACTGCAGAAAGCCATCAACAACTCAGGAACAATCAAACCTTATCTTAGAAGACGATGAACCATCACTATTAATGACTGCACACGAAACTGAACACGAAGAAGTTTTGTTGAATGAAGGACAAATACAACCCGGAAAGTATGCTACAACAGATGCTAGCATATGGTATCTAGATAATGGTGCAAGTAACCATATGACGGGAACCAAGAGTCATTTTAAGGATATTGACGAAAGCATCACTGGATGCGTTCGTTTTGGAGATGGATCGTATGTGGAGATAAAGGGTAGAGGTTCAATACTATTAGGATGTAGAAACCAACAACAAAATATAGTTTCGGATGTTTACTACATACCAAACCTCAAGAGCAACATACTTAGTCTAGGAAAACTTACAGAGATAGGTTGTAAGATCATCATGGATGGAAACAAACTGACTTTGTATGACAAGAACAAGAAATTGTTGATGAAGGTAGAAAGATCTAAGAATCGACTTTACAGTATTAGATTACAAATAGAAGCACCTATATGTCTCTTAGCAAACGTAGATAACCAAGCATGGTTATGGCACGCTAGATTAGGTCATCTGAACTTTGACGACATCAACAAGATGACAAGAAAGGGTCTAGTGGAAGGAATACCAAGAATAAATCATGCAGGACAAATCTGTGATGCATGTTTATTAGGAAAACACAGTAGAACACCATTTGCGAACCAAGCTAAATTCAGATCAAAGAACCCGTTGGACTTAGTATATGGAGATCTTTGTGGTCCCATAAGTCCAGCCACACACTCTGGAAAGAAACTCATCTTCTTATTAGTAGATGACTGTACATGTTTTATGTGGGCCTACTTTCTAACATCGAAAGATCAGGCATTCAACACATTCAAAGAATTTAGACAGAAGATTGAAATAGAGTTGAGATTGAAATTAAAAATGCTAAGAACAGATAGAGGAGGTGAATTTACATATAATGAATTCACCAAATACTGTAAGGAGAATGGGATAGCAAGACAGTTGACAGCACCTTACTCACCACAACAGAATGGAGTAGTGGAGAGAAGAAATAGCACATTGTTATCAACTACAAGGAGTATGATGAAAGCGATGAAGTTACCATTAACTTTTTGGGCGGAAGTAGTCAAACACGCCATTTACATACTCAACAGGGTACCTACAAAAGCCCTGGAAGATAAAACACCATATGAAGCACTCTACAACAGAAAACCGAATTTGAAATACCTAAGAATATTCGGATGCACAGCTTATGCCAAGATAACGATACCTCACTTGAAGAAGCTGGATGACAGAAGCATACCAATGATTTACTTAGGAGTAGAGGAAGGATCAAAAGCTTGTAAGGCTATATGATCCAATAAGAAAGAAGAAACATGTTAGTAGGGATGTAAAGTTTATGGAAACGAAACCGTGGGATTGGGATAAGAGTGAAGAGGAAGAAGGTACACAAGACTCATTTTGGGGAAGTTTTGTGGCAGAAGGAGTAGACAATGAAAAACCTATACCAGTCAACACAGAAAACATTGATAACATATATCAGGAACAGGATCTAAATCCAGATCCAATGTAACACCCCAACCCGAAAAGGGTAAAGATATCACAATGATGGTTTCATATCAGATCAAACAAAGCATACATCTATAGCAATACAAGAATACTCAAAGGTTACAAATGAAATACAGATACTATAAGGTTACAAATGGACTTCCACTAAATACAAATTCTGAAATAATAATAATAACTTCTAATCACTTCTAAATCCAGAATAGCTATCAGTCTTCTAAGTCCAAAGGTACTCTCCACCCATTCCCAGCTTCCTACTAAAACCTGCCGCAGGAAAAGAAATGCGGCTGAGCTACGAGAGCTCAGTGAACAGATATAACGTAACAAGCAGTAGCATAATGAATAATACATGAGTAAATGAGAATGGAAGCATGAATACATGGTAAGAATACATGGTATCATAAGGGAAAGGAAAAAGGTGCATGGTAAAGAAAGGTCAGTAATCCACTACGAGCCCATAACATGAAATCATAAGCATAATCATAATCATAAACATGTAGAGGGGAGACCTCTTAGTATCCTGTAAATATGAGGGGTGTCCTCATCATGGGTTGGAGTAGCTAGCTCCCGGAGTGTGAAAGACGTGTATCGCACACACCATCAGTCACCATGAATAACATAACATAACATGAACATGAACAAATCTAGGATGCATCCATACGCCCCAGGTGGCCATAATCTGCCTCTACATAAACATGAATCATAAACATAACATGCAGGGACGGGATATGTCATCACTCTCCTACCCTAGAGTCATGCCATCGGTGCATCGACTGACATGGACATGAAACCCTCATGCCTAGTGAGTGGCTCGTAGTATCAAACTGAGGGTAAAGGTCAAGTATCATGAATCATGTTTTTAGTTTACTTGCATAGGTCAATATCTTGTTTCATAAGTTCATAATCATAGGTTCATAATCATGGTTCATAAGCAAGGTTCATAAGCAAAGGTTCATAATCACGAAAGGTTCAATATCATGATGGTTCAATAATCGGAGTTCATGAATGAAGGGAACATAGCAATGGTATAGGAAAACCCTAATATGAATCATAATAAAAGAATGAAGGCCTCTTATTAAAGAAGCAGAATATCTGTACCTTATTGCTTGACAAAGGAAATCATAAAATAAGATGATAATGAGCACAGGTCACTCCCTCTTCACACCTAGAGGAGTAAAGACATGATTACTAAAGATCCCATTTCCATATTAAGTAACTTTCTATTTTTAGCAGGTTTCCATTTTTGGAAAGTTTCCTTATTTAGTAAGTTTCCAAAATTAGCAGATTTCTATAATGAGTAAGATTTAAGTATTATGATTTAGTTAAGTCATTAATTCAGTATCATTATGGAATTAGGATTGACTTTAGCAAGTTATAAAAGTTTAGGGTTAAATATGACAAGTTTACATAGTTTAGGGTTTTAATTGTAAATATATCATGTTAAGGGTCTAAAATGAAAATATCATAAGTTATTCATGTAAATACATCCATTTATTCAGAATTACCTCTTTAGTCCATTTAGTTCCATATTTTACACTTTAAACCCTTTATTTATAAAAGTTACAAAATAAACCTTAAAGTTACATAGTTTACAATTTAACCCATATAATATCCTTAATTACACCATTAACCCTTAGATTTAATTATTTACAGGATCTACCTTCTAATTTCATGTATGGTACGATTTATCCCTTTAGTTTCACATAATTACACATTTAGTCCCTATAGTTATAAAACTTATATATTAAACAATAATTTCATAACAATTACATATTAGCCCCCATAATTATCCAAAATTACACCGAACCCTCTTAATATTATTATTTACTCAAAATGACTTCAAGTTTCCAGTATTTACATTTTTAGTCCCTTGATTTAATTAAATTGCAAACCGAATTAATAAATATATATATTTACCCATTTAACCTTTTAATTACAAAATTTACATATGGACCCCTCATTTAATATTTTATACGAATTATACCTGGTTCAAATAACTTACAAAAATTATCCCTTGAGTTTTAAGAATTACGAAACACCCCCTTATATTTTATTCTTTCAATCGGTAATTCACAAAATCAAACAAAACCCTAATATCCAATCCAAATCATTACCCCATGATTACCAACAACCTTAAACACTCATTAATGATCAGATTCCATGTCATGAACCCTAGCCCTAATCGATTGCATTAGGGTTTCTTTTTATTTTCTTTCTTTTCTTTTATTTTCCATAAACCCGATTTGAACAATAATTTACCACGACATTTTTAGGCTTATAAAACTCGAACCAATATTTTTCCCAGATTATATGGGTCGTATAGAGCTCAGGAAAAATAAGCCTCACACCCAAAAAATTCGTTTATCATATATTAGAATTTACACCCTTTTTAATACTTTAAATTCACAAAGACTAACCTAGGCTTCTACAATTCGAAAAACCATTTTTCCCAGCTTATTTGATGACCAAGGAACTCATAAAAATTAATATCATAGCCCAGAAAAATTGTATAACATGATTTACATAATTAACCCATTTTACCCATTTTTAATTCAACCGACCCATTAAACCTTGCATGATTCGAATCCCATATTTTTCACAGATCATATGTGATATAATAAGTATAAGAAAAATGCCATACCAATTATTTAACGTGTGGAAGGAATTTTTAGCAATTATACCTTACGTACGGAATAAAATAGAGAAAATTCGCCACCACTTGATCTAGGCTTCTATAAATCGAATGGCTATTTTTCTAGTCTTCCTTGGATGTTGCACAACACCAGAAAAATACTCTCCAAGCTCCAGAAATTCGTATGAAGGCTCTAGGGGTTTTTGGGTGTGTTTTGTTATTCGGTTTTAGTTAATTAGAGTTTTTAGGGATTTCTATGAAACAAATAGGGAAATGCCGTGTATAAGGAGGGGGGAGGTGCATAATTTCGGTCCTAAATCAAGACCAAATCAATGGGCTTTAATTGCATTGATTTTCCAATATTTTGTAAGTTAATTATGGTTTAATGTAAATTAATGTGATTTATTTGAAATAAAATTGTATTAAAGTGTTTGTACATATAATTTGGTGAGACAAAGACTTTTGGGCATGTAAAAATTATTTCATTTCATATATGGCTTATTACTTAAATTTTGAGATCAATATGGTACTTTCAATATCCGTAAATAAATTTTTAAACTTGTAGGGGCATTTTGGTCTTTTTACATGTTTCAGATTTTAGGGTTTTACAACTCTTCCCCTCTAAAAAAAATTTTCGTCCTCGAAAATTGAAGTCGCAAAGTAAAGCGAAGTCGTAGCAAAACGCAACAGATCATCATAATATTCTCATGCCTGAGGAGGTTCTTCCAAAAGATCTTCAGACCAAAAGTTTTCTCATGACTCAGATCAAAACGAGATGGGTTCAGATTTCTCAGAAGGAGGCAAAATAAGTGGATTCTGATCAAAAGGACCATTCAACAAAAATGGATGATAGGTGAGTCTTTCGAAAAGCTTATATGAAATACGAACAGAACTTCAAATCAGATTAACTTTATCATCAGTGGAGAGTTCTACAAAGAGCTTAAGATATATAACTGAGGTCAACAGAATGCAATGCGAGAGTCCAAAATCATCCCGATATTAAATGAACGAAAACAGAGTATACGCATAGGTAGAATGAACCTAAAGTCTCACTAATCACGGATAACCAACGGAGATCAGATTCTAAACTTCTTAGGTACTCCCCCAAGACATCCTATGGCCACAATGAGTGCACGTTATATGGTGTAAGTATTATCACGTTGATCAGGCGTCATAATACTAGCACCACATAAATATGCCCTCATGATGATCATACTTTATCTCAAGTCGTAATCAAAGCCACCTATCTTAATCCACCTAGTACTTCTACTATCTCAGAGGTCATCAAAAATCAAATCCATAGCTAAGAGGAGAACGAACTACTCGAAAGAGTTAACGGAAGTCCCAGAATGTCTATCGGAATTTGGTACATCGTTTTAAGCATCGAATCGGCCATCATTCGCCAAATTCCTCATAACAAAACCATCGTCTAGCATACGCAGAATGAACATCGAGCGGAATTTCTAACAGGGAAACATAACTCATTCAAAGGGGTCCTATCATCAGTTAACGGAAATTTGAGTAGGTCAAGAGGAAATGGATTACGTCGTCCATAGCTTAATTTTTCACAAAATCAACTCTTCCGAATACAAACGTTCGCTTCAGAATTATCATCCATTCAAATACATGATCTTAAACTTCTTCCAAGTCCATGCAGTCTATCGTATGATCATAGCGTGGAAAAGAAATATCAACTCGAGTCTGGTCCCTCAAGCCTTCGGCACTTCTCCTTGGGACTGTGGTGTGGTAACGTGAATCTCCGACATGGTCACTGTGCATTCTTCCATCCGCGAGTCTGCTTCTGCTCTCAATTCATCTTAGTACAACTAAAATGAATAGAGAAGCAAGACTGCGTGTTTTTGATAGGTCTTCTAGCACGGTTCGAAATTCGCCAACTCCAACTGCCGTCATCGCCGGATGCATGGTAGTGTTGTCTGCTACAATCTCTGGACGCCAATCAAACCTACTTCTTCCAGAATAAAGGGTCATTCTCCAAGATGGTCTACATGTTCCTCTTCGTGCTTAACACTGAAATGCTTCCCAGGGTTACTCTCAAATAGTCATCTCTTTTCTTAAAAGTCCTTGGCGTGACTTCTACAGTCCTTCAATCATTAAAAGAGGCCGTCTGGTACGGAGTTTACAGGAATAGAATCGATCAATGATACGCTGAATTGAAAGATAGTCATGGTAGTGATACGATTAGGTTTACGATAGTTGATACTCTAAGTTTTCTCTTTCTTCTTTACAAGCTAACAGGGTATTCAAATGAAGCACTGAGGTGAACAAAATCACAATTCATCATCCCCTCCAATTTCTCAAATTCGATAGCGTCATGGTCCGTCAACTGGGATTGGTTCAAATTTTCATTCTACTCCTCAACCGGAAAGGGAATCCAAGAGTGCCATCATAGGACACCAGAAAATTTGCACAATAAAACTCCCAAGGCCAAAGTTTTCTAAGAGTGGATAATAGGTGTCAGGAGAAATTTGACAATCAATTGAGATCGAGGTAAATGTTTCCATAGCGGCGTTAAGCTTAACAGATTTGAGCGGTTACAGGTTATCATAACAAAAGTAGGATGGAAATAGATTTCTAAAGTCACACATCAGATACAGTAGTCTCTGGCAGCTTTATAAAGAGTCAGTCATTCCATAACTTAAGGACCTCAAAATCGAATATATCAAAAGTAAACAAATTCGTAGGATGAGCACGGTCGCCAAGCCAGACGGATAGTTCATATATCGAGGTCAAGTACATGGTTCATCAAATAGATAAGCGAACAATTCAAGGTGTTGGATTCTTGTTTGGCTAAATAGCATAAGTAGCAGGTAGGTTGTGAGTCATCGGAAATATAAAACATCGTATAATTGTCAAGAGTGAGGCATATAGAATATCAGTAATCAGCATCATCATGCTCGGCTAACAATTTCACATCGAGACAAAATTATCGTCATATCCATGACTAAAATCGCCAGAGTTCTCATAGGAGTAGTAATGGATTTGCAAGACAGAGTAGTATCAGATGATACATTTTCATCCAGCACGGGTAATGAATTTATAGAATGTGTCAAACACATTAGGGTTAAATGACCTTCGGGATGGTCAGAGAAGTTTCAAATTGTTTATCAAACAGGTCGGAAGTGAAAATCAAAGTCAGGTAGTGATAGCAAAAGTTTAACAATCGGAAATCATGGTAGGGAGTTCAAATGGTCTCAAACACCGAAGGTGAAACATAGGAGGGTAGTCGTCAATGATCAATCAACCTATCCTTTATCAGAATACAAATCAAAGCTAACTATTCAATGAAAACATATCGGCAACGCAAGTCTTATCGTTCAAAAGTGAGAGGAAAGCATTCTTATACTCATGGGAATAGAGATGTTTAAGACGAACTCAGATAGGGTCAGAAGATTCATAGACTATCAAAAGCATATAACAGAATGCATCAAGTAAGTCTTTGTCATAGAGATTTTCAGAATACCCGAAAAGACATCAGAATGATTAACAAAAGAATCAGAGGTCGAAGTCGGAATCTTAGGTGGTGCAAAGCGTGAGCTTAACAAGTAGGGCATAAATCAGAGTGATGCGGAATCAATGCTACTTAAACAAAAGCCTTATAGTCTACCCATTCCTCACTTGCTCAAAACTTAAGTTCCTATAGGGAAATCCTAAAGCAATTCTTAAAGGTTATCTTATGAGCGCATACAGTGGAAACTTAGTGGTCTAACTTACACAGGTCAAGGGTAAATGTATTACGAGTCGCAGCCTGTCTCTCTGATACCATAAATTGTAACACCCCAACCCGACAAGGGTAAAGATATCACAATGATGGTTTCATATCAGATCAAACAAAGCATACATCTATAGCAATACAAGAATACTCAAAGGTTACAAATGAAATACAGATACTATAAGGTTACAAATGGACTTCCACTAAATACAAATTCCGAAATAATAATAATAACTTCTAATCACTTCTAAATCCAGAATAGCTATCAGTCTTCTAAGTCCAAAGGTACTCTCCACCCATTCCCAGCTTCCTACTAAAACCTGCCGCAGGAAAAGAAATGCGGCTGAGCTACGAGAGCTCAGTGAACAGATATAACGTAACAAGCAGTAGCATAATGAATAATACATGAGTAAATGAGAATGGAAGCATGAATACATGGTAAGAATACATGGTATCATAAGGGAAAGGAAAAAGGTGCATGGTAAAGAAAGGTCAGTAATCCACTACGAGCCCATAACATGAAATCATAAGCATAATCATAATCATAAACATGTAGAGGGGAGACCTCTTAGTATCTTGTAAATATGAGGGGTGTCCTCATCATGGGTTGGAGTAGCTAGCTCCCGGAGTGTGAAAGACGTGTATCGCACACACCATCAGTCACCATGAATAACATAACATAACATGAACATGAACAAATCTAGGATGCATCCATACGCCCCAGGTGGCCATAATCTGCCTCTACATAAACAAGAATCATAAACATAACATGCAGGGACGGGATAGGTCATCACTCTCCTACCCTAGAGTCATGCCATCGGTGCATCGACTGACATGGACATGAAACCCTCATGCCTAGTGAGTGGCTCATAGTATCAAACTGAGGGTAAAGGTCAAGTATCGTGAATCATGTTTTTAGTTTACTTGCATAGGTCAATATCTTGTTTCATAAGTTCATAATCATAGGTTCATAATCATGGTTCATAAGCAAGGTTCATAAGCAAAGGTTCATAATCACGAATGGTTCAATATCATGATGGTTCAATAATCGGAGTTCATGAATGAAGGGAACATAGCAATGGTATAGGAAAACCCTAATATGAATCATAATAAAAGAATGAAGGCCTCTTATTAAAGAAGCAGAATATCTGTACCTTATTGCTTGACAAAGGAAATCACAAAATAAGATGATAATGAGCACAGGTCACTCCCTCTTCACACCTAGAGGAGTAAAGACATGATTACTAAAGATCCCATTTCCATATTAAGTAACTTTCTATTTTTAGCAGGTTTCCATTTTTGGAAAGTTTCCTTATTTAGTAAGTTTCCAAAATTAGCAGATTTCTATAATGAGTAAGATTTAAGTATTATGATTTAGTTAAGTCATTAATTTAGTATCATTATGGAATTAGGATTGACTTTAGCAAGTTATAAAAGTTTAGGGTTAAATATGACAAGTTTACATAGTTTAGAGTTTTAATTGTAAATATATCATGTTAAGGGTCTAAAATGAAAATATCATAAGTTATTCATGTAAATACATCCATTTATTCAGAATTACCTCTTTAGTCCATTTAGTTCCATATTTTACACTTTAAACCCTTTATTTATAAAAGTTACAAAATAAACCTTAAAGTTACATAGTTTACAATTTAACCCATATAATATCCTTAATTACACCATTAACCCTTAGATTTAATTATTTACAGGATCTACCTTCTAATTTCATGTATGGTACGATTTATCCCTTTAGTTTCACATAATTACACATTTAGTCCCTATAGTTATAAAACTTATATATTAAACAATAATTTCATAACAATTACATATTAGCCCCCATAATTATCCAAAATTACACCGAACCCTCTTAATATTATTATTTACTCAAAATGACTTCAAGTTTCCAGTATTTACATTTTTAGTCCCTTGATTTAATTAAATTGCAAACCGAATTAATAAATATATATATTTACCCATTTAACCTTTTAATTACAAAATTTACATATGGACCCCTCATTTAATATTTTATACGAATTATACCTGGTTCAAATAACTTACAAAAATTATCCCTTGAGTTTTAAGAATTACGAAACACCCCCTTATATTTTATTCTTTCAATCGGTAATTCACAAAATCAAACAAAACCCTAATATCCAATCCAAATCATTACCCCATGATTACCAACAACCTTAAACACTCATTAATGATCAGATTCCATGTCATGAACCCTAGCCCTAATCGATTGCATTAGGGTTTCTTTTTATTTTCTTTCTTTTCTTTTATTTTCCATAAACCCGATTTGAACAATAATTTACCACGACATTTTTAGGCTTATAAAACTCGAACCAATATTTTTCCCAGATTATATGGGTCGTATAGAGCTCAGGAAAAATAAGCCTCACACCCAAAAAATTCGTTTATCATATATTAGAATTTACACCCTTTTTAATACTTTAAATTCACAAAGACTAACCTAGGCTTCTACAATTCGAAAAACCATTTTTCCCAGCTTATTTGATGACCAAGGAACTCATAAAAATTAATATCATAGCCCAGAAAAATTGTATAAAATGATTTACATAATTAACCCATTTTACCCATTTTTAATTCAACCGACCCATTAAACCTTGCATGATTTGAATCCCATATTTTTCACAGATCATATGTGATATAATAAGTATAAGAAAAATTCCATACCAATTATTTAACGTGTGGAAGGAATTTTTAGCAATTATACCTTACGTACGGAATAAAATAGAGAAAATTCGCCACCACTTGATCTAGGCTTCTACAAATCGAATGGCTATTTTTCTAGTCTTCCTTGGATGTTGCACAACACCAGAAAAATACTCTCCAAGCTCCAGAAATTCGTATGAAGGCTCTAGGGGTTTTTGGGTGTGTTTTGTTATTCGGTTTTAGTTAATTAGAGTTTTTAGGGATTTCTATGAAACAAATAGGGAAATGCCGTGTATAAGGAGGGGGGAGGTGCATAATTTCGGTCCTAAATCAAGACCAAATCAATGGGCTTTAATTGCATTGATTTTCCAATATTTTGTAAGTTAATTATGGTTTAATGTAAATTAATGTGATTTATTTGAAATAAAATTGTATTAAAGTGTTTGTACATATAATTTGGTGAGACAAAGACTTTTGGGCATGTAAAAATTATTTCATTTCATATATGGCTTATTACTTAAATTTTGAGATCAATATGGTACTTTCAATATCCGTAAATAAATTTTTAAACTTGTAGGGGCATTTTGGTCTTTTTACATGTTTCAGATTTTAGGGTTTTACATCCAACTTCACCAATCACCCCACCTACATACACTTGCAACCCACACTCAGAAGAGGAAGAAGAAGAAGCTACTACTAGTTCACTTAGGAACTCAGATCATAGATTTGATGATAGACCATTACGAGGTTACAGAAGGATATCAGATGTGTATAGGGATGCACCTGAAGTTGAAACTACAAGTTTACTATTTACGGAAGAAGAACCACGTAATTACAAGGAGGCATCAACGGATAAGAAATGGATTGAGGCCATGGAGATTGAATTGGATTCAATCAACAAGAATAACACATGGACTTTTACTGATTTGCCTGAAAACCAGAAAGCAATAGGACTCAAATGGGTTTATAAGACCAAAAGAGATGCACAAGGAAAGATCATCAAATATAAGGCAAGATTAGTAGCAAAAGGTTGTGTTCAAGAACAAGGAATAGACTTCGATGAAGTATTTGCACCAGTTGCTAGGATAGAGACAGTTCGGTTGATATTAGCATTAGCAACTTATCATGGATGGCAAGTACACCACTTAGATGTAAAATCAGCATTTTTACATGGAGAATTGAAGGAAGAAGTCTATGTTACACAACCTGAAGGTTTCATTCAACAAGGAAACTCAGGAAAAGTCTACAAGCTAACTAAAGCTTTGTATGGCTTAAGACAAGCACCAAAAGCTTGGAATGTGAAACTTGATCAAACCTTGAAGTCATTAGACTTTAAGAAATGTAATCTCGAACAAGCAGTTTATACGAAGAGAAGCAAGACTTCTACACTCATAGTTGGAGTATATGTAGATGATTTGATAATCACGGGCACTCCAAAGAAGGAAATAGACTTGTTCAAATCCCAGATGAAAGACAAATTCGAAATGAGCGACTTAGGGTTGCTAGTTTATTACCTTGGGATAGAAGTTACACAAACAGGAGGAGAGATTACAATCAAGCAAACAGGATATATTAACAAGATCTTGAAAGAAATAAGTATGACGGACAGCAATGATACAAAGATACCAATGGATCCCGGCACTAAGTTGGTCAAAGCGGAAGATGGAAACTCAGTTGACGCAACTTACTACCGAAGTTTAATTGGAAGTCTCAGGTACTTACTACATACAAGACCGGATCTTAGTTACTCAGTCGGACTACTCAACAGATTTATGCAAGACCCAAAGGATCATCACCTGAAGGCAGTGAAACAAGTAATCCGATATATCAAAGGAACAAAGGAGCATGGAATAATATACAAGAAAGAAGGCGGCTGCAAGAATACAGGTTACAGAGACAGTAGTTATGGAATCAACACCGATCAAGGAAAAGGAACTACTGGAATAGTATTTTATTTTGGAGAGTCACCTATTACTTGGTGTACTCAGAAGCAACCAACAATGGCGCTCTCATCATGTGAATCAGAATTCATGGCGGCTACTGGAGCAGCATGTCAAGCTTTATGGTTAAAACGACTACTTAGTGAATTAACTGGATGGCAAGAAAAAAGGATAACGCTGAAAGTTGACAACATATCAGCAATAGCGCTCGTAAAGAACCCAGTTTTTCATGGAAGGAGCAAGCACATCGACATTCGCTATCATTTCATTCGTGAATGCGTAGAGAATTGTCATATCAATGTGGAACACGTCAGTGGAGAATTACAAAGAGCAGATATTTTAACAAAAGCCTTACCAAGACTAAAGTTCGTGACTATGCGACAAATGCTCGGAGTTCAAGACTTAGGACGAAGCAACGATCAAGATTAAGGAGGAGAATGTGAACAATATAATCTCGATATTGCTTCTCGATGAAACACGAATGACCAAAGACGTTAGTTAGAAAGTTTACAACCGCAAAGCGGTTAAGTTAGTTAGTTATTTTAGAAAGTTAGTTAACACCCGAAGGGTTGTGTCGTTTGGAACATACCCATTCAACCACTATATATATATGAACATATGTAACGTTTGAATGTTAGACAATTTAGTTATTCAGATTTACTCATTGCAATTTCATACATCGACTCACATATTTGGGACCAACATCCAACTCCAATGTTGAACGAAACAAAACGCGTAAACCACTAATTGTAAAAATAAAAGAACATGCTATACTTTGATTTGTACTTCCGAACAAATCAAACAAAATACTTGAGATCCTTGTCACCGAGTTTCACAAATAAAATAAAATCCATATCAACCGAACAAATAAATCATTAAACAATTCTAGGGCCTTTATTAATTCCGTACGCGTCAAACTTAAAAGAAATCCAACCCTTCCAACATATTCCACAAATTCATGTATACATCAGGAGTATAAGTGCTGAGAGCTTTTGCTGATTTACTTTCAGTTTGTATTTCTGTTTGAATGTATGCAGTAGTGTAGGCATATAAGGAAGATGGGCCTGTCTATCTTTTCCTTTCTAAATTGTTGTATAGTTTGAAGTTTGAAGTGTTAATATATATTCACCATTTACACTTAAAAAAATGGGAATATAACTTGCATGGGAAGAGAAGAAGAAGTCAGTGTGCATGTTTCTTAGTTGCAAGAATAAAGGAGTATTTTAGGTGGACATGGTCTTGTGCATGAGATCATGATGTATTTACTAGTTATTACTTAAGTCTTTACGAGTAAGTTTAGAAGAGTGGGGAGGACTTGTCAACCAACCAATTACTTAGTTTTATTTCTATTTAAATATTGTACTTTGCATTGAGTCGAATATGAAGGAAAGAAAAATGTACTAAACTAGCAACCAATACATAGATACTATTAACGGCAGTGTGTCGAATCCAACGAACAATTATTTATTTTTTTCTTCTTTCTTCTAATCGGCAGCAAGGTGTAACGAAAACAAATTGAACTCATGTATAACGGACCATAGCTTTTATACCATGCAAAAATTAAGAGAGAAATAAACAATTATATTGATCAGATTCAATTAACCAATTGATATTACAGAATATTAAATAGAAATAAACAAATGAAACCTTAAATACTAAACGGCCCAACTAACGAGCTTTGAGCTTTATTAAACCATCAAGCATGGGCAATGTCAACCCCGCAACATCATATTCAAGGATAAGAGCTGTTCGTTTCTCGTACTTAAGGCTAATTATCTTCAAAAGATTTGTTACGAAACCATGATTAAAAATTCTCTCTTCACTTTACGTCCAAAATTAATATGATCAACTTTGAAATGTAGTTCTCGGACCTCTGGGTGTACATTTTGGCTCTGTTACAAATAACTTTTGTCAACATTTTTTTTATAACCATAAAGAATAATTAATCATGGCACGATATATAGTTTAGGAACACTTTAGGACATTATTTGACTAGACAAGGTCTAATACATGAATCATAAGTTGAATGAACTGTAATGAATAATGATGATTATCATAACTTGGTCCGGACTTGATTTTTATATTTAACCACATGTTTATATTAATTTCTTTTGTAAGGCTAAACCATATGCTTATTGTTATTAAAAATTTTAAAAAAATGAAAATAATTAGAATCCATGGCGGCTCAAAGAGAAGCTTGAGTGTAACAACTAATTAACAAGTTGCCATTTACATAACACCTTGCATAGTTGCATGCATGGGTTCCTTGAGACCCAATATACTTTACATAATAAGAATTTGAATATTGATATTGACATCTTGATACCTAAAATACACGAAATTTTAAGGTAAATAGTAAAAACTACTACTTATCTGCGGCGTACAATCTTTAAACATTGGTGTGATGAAGAATGGGAGCATGCATGCAAATGTAAAACACGGGTTTTAGAAAGGGTGAAAAAATTGTTCCACGATAGCTTTATACACACAAGAGTGTCATTTATATATACGTGCAGTGTGACAGGTTTTTTTTTTTTTTTTTGAACAGCAACCTTATTTCTGTTGTAATTATATTTGTAATTTAGATCTAAAATTTGCCGTCCCAAGTAGATAGATTTGTTAAGAAGTTTTGGGATGGTGCTAATTATTAATACAGTACTTAAGAAAGTTTTTCTTAAAGTATCTGTTTTACAAGCTTTTCTTGTTTGTCTCATGAAAAACCTTGTGTGATTCGTTTCACCAAATTCCTAGAGGAAGTGCTGAAATTGAGCAGTTTAATGATCTATCTTCTAAGTTATCATGTGTAATCTTACCTCAAACTAAAGATAGGTGGGTTTGGTCGTTGGATGGCTCGGGAGAATTTTCAGTGGCATCGATTAGAAAGGTGTTAGATGACTTTAGATTGCCGGAGGTCTCGTCTCAAACTCGATGGATTTCAGTGGTACCGGGTAAAATCAATATTTTTGCTAGGAAGGTAAGGTTAGATAAATTACCTACAAGATTAAATCTTTCTCTTAGAGGAATGGATATTGAGTCCATTTATGCGGTTCGCATGTTGAATCTACTAGCCATCTGATGTTTGCTTGTTCATTGGTAAAGAGTTTGGCTCGTAAGATCATGATATGGTGGGACATTGGTACGCTGGATTTTGGGTCTTATGAGGAGTGGATGTCATGGTTTTTGGGTCTCAAAATTCGGTGTAAGCATAAAGAAGTATTGAAAGGTGTTTTCTATGTGTTATGGTGGTATGTTTGGAGAGTTCGTAACGAGGTTATTTTCGGTAGGAAGTCTCCTATAAAGGCGGTTATTTTCGATGAGATTGTGTCCTTGCCGTATACTTGGTGTAATGCTAGAAGTAAATTGAATTTTAGTTGGGTAGATTGGTTACATAGTCCTTTGCTTAATATATTGTAATTGTGTTGCTAGCCTCTTGCTAGAGTGGTTTTAATAAATTTGTTGTAAAAAAAAAAAAAAAACTTTTTCTAATAATTCCAAGATTATGATTCATATTATCATGATGACAAGGCAAATCAAGAAAACTGATTATTAATAAAGATATTTATTCAATGAAAGTTTACTCCGTATATATATAATAGAATATAACACTCATAATGCTCGGGAATCTTATAGCCATCATATGTTAATTTGTCATTACATGTTAGCCTCCGATAAAAAATTTAGAATAAATTACTGGCGAGGATTCTGTCAACTAGTTTACCACTTGATTGATCAAGTTAAATACTTAGCCGTTGGATCAAAATCAAAAGCTTAGATCAAATCAAAGTAGCTGTTATCTTTAAATCTAGGCATTCTATTATGCTACTTGATCAACTTGATCAATCAAGTAGTAAACTACTTGAGAGAATCCTCACCCATAAATCACACCGTTTGTTTTTGTGGTTTAGCCCAAATCACTATTATATATCTATAAATACCTATATGGCTATACAGATCATTCATCCTTCCGTTACTTATTACTCTTTCCGTCTCAAAATTATTGTCTCTCGACAAAAAATACACAGTTTAAGAAAACATAGTCATTACTTATTATCTCTCTTACTTTTTTTGCAAAATGTCAATTTTACCCTTATGGAATTAATTAAATCTTTGAATAATGTTTGTAATTTTTAATAACATTAGGTGCAATATGGTAAACTTGCTACATTTTTAAAAACTATATTTGAAAGTGGACAATAATTTTAAGACAACCCAAAATGGAAATAGTGACTATTAATTTAGGAAGGAGGGAGTATTATTAACCCTCTCACGTGCCTCTCACATGAGAGTAATGTTGTCGTATATCTTTTCCTTTTTTAATTTTGTTACTCCACACTATGGGTATGTTTGGCAACAATAGTTGTTGCTGGTGCTGGTGCTGGTGCTGATGCTAAAAAAGATTAAAATTACAGATTTTTTTTTTTTTTTTTTTTTTTTTTTTTTTTTTTTTTTTTATATTTTTGGCAAACTAGCTGAAATTGTAAATTAAAGTGTAAAATGACATAATTGGAGATTATTTTTTGAAAAAAAAAAAAAAAAAAAAAAAAAAAAATTTTGTGAAAAAAAAAAATTTGTAGCCCCCATAATCTTTCATAAGTTGGTTCAAGGAGTTTTTATTTTTGGAGATTATTTTTACTATAATCTTTTATAAGTTGTTCAGCCAAACAATGCTACTTTTTAGACAAAAGATTATTTTGTGAAAAAAAAAAATAAAAAAATAAAAAAATAAAAATAAATAAATAAAAAAACTGTAGCCCCCATAATCTCTCATAATCTGCGTCACCAAACACAGTCATCTCCTTCTTATAAAATTAACTTTTTCTTCTCTTTTTTTGCACATTTAAAATATATTAGTAAAAAAATCATATTAGCCCTCACATCCCCACCAACACGTTTACGGTTTACCTACTTCTTTTTCTCTCTTACTTTTTTTCTTTTATCATTAATTTGCATTTAAATATTGGTGATAGTGGGATGCGCTCCGTAGCTAGGTGGTCGGAGGGGGTGCATGAAGCTGGTTGGTTGTCAACAATCTGTGATGGTTCGATGTATATTTATAGAGAGAGCGAAAGTAGAGGAATATAATGTGTGGGAGTAGGAAAAAGAGAGAAAATTCGGAGATTATACCAGTCGCTCAACTTTTATACCTTTTCTAAACCAAAAAAAGTGCTCTTCTCAAACTAGACAGAGCGACTTGCGACTTTTTTACTTTTGATAAGAAGTCGCCAAGTGGCACAAAAAAATTCGCGCCATTTCTTTTTTTTATTTCTCACGTGTAAAGGTGCTTTTTTCATTTCACAAAACACATTTTCACATCTATTTTCTTTTCTTTTTCTCACTCTCATCCAACAAAAACACAAACCCAGTTACAATATCTGTTTTCACATAATTTTTGATGTGGTTGTAAAGCTTTTTTGTTGCTTTTTTGGCAACCGCTGCAAGTTATAAGCAAAAATATCAGACTTTATTAAATCCATGATCATCAAATAAAATCCAGCCACCACAAAGATCCGACCCGGTTGATCTATTAGGACTTGTTATCTCTTCTATGAATCCACCGCTGCAATCAGGGCAAGATAGAGATGAATCTTGATGGGTTCTAACCCTTATACATCTGTTGCATCTGTAGCACCAGTATGATAAATATCCAATTGACATCTAATGGATCTTTATATAAATTTTATAAAAAATTATAAAGATCTGATCTTTTTATACAATTGATGAACCTTTATAAAATACCCAATTCGATTTAGCCTTATTTTTGCCAAAAAGATTGTAAATAACAGATCTTTATAACAAATGAACCCAACCAAATTCGGTTTTAATAAAGATCGAATCTTTTTAATCAATTAATGATTATTTGATAGAAATGAAGAATGCCCAATTCGATTTTGCCTTGTTTGTGTCGAAAAAAATGATAAAGATCGAATCTTTTTAATCAATTGATGATCATTTGAAGAAATGAAGAAAAAAGAATCTTGAATCAAGAAAATGATAGGAAATGAAATTTAAATAAAAAAGGGTTAGGAGTATAATCGGTGGAAAAATATCTTTGGTGGTGGTTGGATTTGATTTGATGAAATAGATTTGTAACTGGGTTTGTGTTTTTGTTAGATGAGAGTGAGAAAAAGAAAAAAAAAATAGACGTGAAAATGTGTTTTGTGAAATGACAAAAGCACCCTTACACATGAGAAATAAAAAAAGAAATGGCGCGAACTTTTTTGTGCCACTTGGCGACTTTTTATTAAAAGTAAAAAAGTCGCAAGTCGCTCGGTCTAGTTTGGGAAGAGCATTTTTTTTGTTTAGAAAAGATATAAAAGTTGAGTGACTGGTCTAATCTCGGAATTTTCTCAAAAAGATATCATCATGTGTTCATGAGTTGGGGACTTATTGACAAGTTGCTAAACACAAAAGTTATTGAAATGACAATTTTACCTTCGTGTTGCATGTCACGTGAAGGATTTAACAAAACAAGTTAACGGGTATTAACTATAAGGATCAGCGATGTTATATATTTTCAAGATAAGGATCGTTGATGAAAAAAAAAAGAAAAAGAAAAAAAGATTAGAGCTTGTGATATGCTCAAGGCGAATGGTGTAATTTACCCATAAATATTTGGATTAATTTACCTTTATACATTTGGAAAAGTTCTATTATTATGGGTTGTTTGTTTTGTGATTTTTTAGTTAGATTTTCTCTTCACTTTTTGTTTTATATGTTTGGTGTCGACGTTTAGAGCACTGGGTACAGTGGTGTTGCGGCTCTCGTGTCATAGACAAAAAGTGTTGCCACGTTAGCAAAACTCTTTATGGCATCAAAAATCTCATGGCACCACATTCTGGCTGTCACAGTTGGCACCAGAAAATGTGGTGCCATAAGATTTTTTATTTTTTTATTTTTTTTTTAACATAAAATAAAACATACACAATATTCCTAATTTTCTAATCTAGATAGAAAGATGATCATATACTATTGGGTGTAAAATTAAAAAGTAAGAAAACAAAAGAGTGTAAAATAAAAAGGTAAAGAAATAAAAGGGTATAAAATGAAAAATTATAAATATACATCTCGTCTTCTTTCTTCTAATCTTTTCTATCGCACCTGCAAAAAAAAAAAAAAAAAAAAAAAAAAAAAAAAAAAAACCCCCACCGCGTGGGCTGTCCACCACGGCGCGAGCAACCATGACGCTACCCACGATGTGATGCACCGTCGCAAAAAGTGGGCCGGTGGCGCCACTCATGGCGCCACTCATGGCACCACCGGACCTGGTACTCTTAGGATTGAATGATACAACCATTATCATAAACTCAATGTTCACAGACTTGGTGTGTTTTAGACAAAACCTCCTCTTTCACACACACTCATTTCTTATTTTCTTTTTATCTCATACATTTTCTCTTTTTCGTACATTTATTATATATTCTTAAATAAATATTTAAACTAAAGAATTAAGTAACTTCTTAAATAATTTGAATTAATCTCTGATATTATTCTTTCAAATCAACTACTAGTCCTAATCCAACTTCCACCCATTTACAAACCAAAAGCACCCTACTTATAAATGCTTTTCACATAATACTCTTATTATTTTTCTATCATTGTACATTTAGGGCATGTTTGGCGCGCGAACTTATCAGAGCTTATCATAACATGAGCTTATTTTTTTTTAGAAAAATACGTTTAGTTGACATAGATTGAAGGAGCATGTAAAAAAAATAAGCTACTAAATGAAATGCTAGTTAAACTAACGTTTAGAAAAAAGCTCCAGCAACCCGCTCCAACAATCCGCTCCATCTCCTACTAGTGCCAAACATACCCTTAATCAGTAATAAAAATATTACCTATCTAGTATTTTATGCTTGACATGAAACTATGGATGATGAAACATGTTCATATATAAGCCTCCTCTTAAAATGACTAGAATGATAATTTAGTTACAAAAGTTATCCAAAGCTTTTATCATTAACTTTTTTGAGATTGTACTTTTTTTATGTAAGAGATTTTATTTATAAAAAACGCATTGAATGATTAATTAACTTTTTAAGGAAAAGTTTAATATTGACTAGTTCTTTAAAATACAATTCAAACCAACTCAAATTTTACGTTGGTTCTAACTATTAAACATTTTTGTAAATATTGAGAAACCCATGTTGATGGTATCAATAACGCTATAAAATTATAAAAAGAGCACAATGTAAGAAAAACACTTAATATTTGATGAAAGAAAATCACCAAGATTTCAGGAAACTTGCAAGTTTTATAATAAATTCCAGATTTGTTATTCTTTTGGTAATTGTAACAAAACAAAGGCGTGTATTTCCTCATTTTGGTGATTTCTCTATATTAAAAACCATAAGGCTAATATTAAATAAATCTCATGTTTGTAATAAATTTTGTCATTTTTGTTCTTTTTCATACTTTTAATTGTAACTAAAAGAATTTTGTATCTTAGCTATTTTGATTATTTTTCTCTAAATTTAAAACCATGAGCCTAATATTAAAAAAGTCTCATGATATAGCTCATAAATTAGAAATGCACCAATGTGATTTATAAGCTTTCTAGAATTTCATTGCGGAAAAATTACTCTTCATTGTAAATTTATAAGAATTGTTTAATTTAGTTATCGTACAAATAGCAAAACAGTTTAACACTAGTCGCAAGTTGTTGCAACATGTTAGCTACAAAATCTCTCTTATAATATATTTGACAAATGAAACTATTAGTGGCAAAAAAATAAAAATCGATTGTGATGATGGTTCTCTTGTTCTTTTTCTATCTTTAAGCCATCAGTTATGTTAAAATTTTCAGTACACTCTTTATATATCAACTAATAGCAAAAAATTCAATAAGAACACAAAGATTATCATGATAAAATACATAAGTAAAGGAAAACAAGTTTACTTTTTTTTTTCCCTCTAAGTACAGCTAAAATAAACCTAATGTTATAATGATTTTTTTTTTTTTTTTTTCATTATTTATCAAACAAATAAATAATTGAGTATATAAGAAGTATCAGAAACGTCTTTTAATCATTCTTTGCATAATTTGTGCATATCCGGATTCGGGATAGGTATGATTTACAAAGTTTTAACAAGTAGACACAATACAAAATATTAGGTTTTTGAGATTGTATGTGTTCATAACAACTGTTTTTCATTGTGATTTGATCCATATAATATACTAAACAAGCGGAAAAAGATCGGCGTGAAATAAAAAACGTTCATTCTGCTAAAAGTGTGTTTAATTGTAGGAAAATTTCTTAAATTTTTTATCTTGATTTTTTAAGAAATAAAAAAGAGTTTTTATCTCTAAAAAGGTGTTGAAAATTTAAAACATGTGTTTATATGATATTTTTTAGAAAAATGAACATGCAAGTAAAAGAAGATGGGGTAAAAGTAAAAAATGACAAATGTGCTTTTCAATTTGTGCTAATATGACTAACATACTTTCAAAATGTCTAGTATGATTATTCTACTTTAAAATTTTAACCAACATGACTAATCACTTGACTTAATAATTAATCGTTAGTCCCCAAAACATTAAATAATTGCACCGTTGGTCCCTAATACATAACCTCAGTTAGTCCCAAATACATAAACAATTGCACCGTTGGTCCTCAATACATAACCCTAGTTTGTCCCAAATACATAACCACCTCCACCACTACCGCCACCCACTGCCACCCACCACCACCTACCACCAACATCACCATCACCACCCACGATCACTACCACCTACCACCACCACCACTAACCACCACCACCCACGACTACCACCCACCACCACTTACCACCACCACCTACCAACACCACCACCACCACTCACCACTACCACCACCACCACCCACCACCCCCACCTACCACCACCACTTACCACCACCACCTACCACCACCCCTCACACCACCACCACCCCCACCACCTACCACCGACACTTACCACCACGACCCACCACCACTTACCACCACCCACCACCATTCACCACCACCACCACCACCACTTACCACCAGGTGGTGGTGGGTGGTGATGGTGGTGGTGGGTGGTGGTGGGTGGTGGTAGTGGGTGGCGGTGGATAGTGGTGGTGATGATTGGTGGTGGTGGTGGTAAGTTGTGGTGGTAGGTGGTGGTGAATAGTGGTGGTGGTGGTGGTAGGTGGTAGTGGGTGGCGGTGGTGGTAGGTGGTGGTTGGTGGCGGTGGTTATGTATTTGGGACTAACTGGGGTTATGTATTGAGGATCAACGATGCAATTATTTATGTATTTGGGACTAACTAAGATTATGTATTGGGGACCAACGATGCAATTGTTTAATGTATTGGGGACTAACAGTTAATTACCATGTCAAGTGATTAGTCATGTTGGTTAAAATTTGAAAGTAGAATAGTCATAATGAACATTTTGAAAGTATGCTAGTTATATTAGCACAAATTGAAAAACACATTAGTCATTTTTGACTTTTACCCTAAAAGATATTGATCGAGTAGTTTAAATAGTGGTTTTCATTTTTATAGTTAGTATTTAAAACTTGAACTTCTCACTTTCTTATAAAAACTTATAAAAAATTTGGACTAAACATGTTTCATACATTTTCAGTTTTTTGTAAAAACATTTTTGAAAAAATGCTTTATTTCTCATAAGCTAAAATACAACCTAAACATCTTTAGGAGAGAGGTGAGATGAAAAACCACACAAGTAAATCGAATTAGATCATTTAAAATGAGAGTGCTGAGATGAAAAACAAAATGATAAATAATGCACAAGTCCTCTAAAGGTCTATATTATTTACTCCTATTGTTTTTCTCAATAAAAACAAAGCTTCCCAGCGATGCAGTCAAACCTTGTGACTATATATTTATGATTTTAAATTGCAACTCCAATTTATTTCATGAATTCTATATACGACACATTTAGCACAAGCTTGAATTATTTGAAAGACGTTGTTAAATTACATGAGGGGAAAACGATTGGATATCTACTACTAGTATCTGGCAATAATATTTAATAATGTATTAGTTTTAAACAACAAACGTAAATTAGTAATGACACATCACATGTTAATAGAATATTACCACATGCAAAATAAACAATTCATCTTTTTTTGGAATGACGGATAATGCTCCACCAAATCGGTAATCAGTCGATGTACGAATACTATTATTATAAGAATATCATTAACTCTAATAATTGAGGGTATATTTCTTTTTTGTTTTCATAGTTTTTTAAGATCTTGTTAATTACTTTCATGAGGGTGTTATTATTCGTTTGAAGCAATAGGGCATTTTTGGCATTACAAGAAATAATACTATCAATCATCATTTGTGTCAAATATTTCCCTTACTAAAAGAAAAACTAAAATAAGATTAATAAAATGGAATTTTAGCCCTATATTTTAAATAAGATAAAGTTTTTTTTTTTTTTTCTTTTTTTTTTTTAAAAAAAAAATGGATATACTTTTGTAAATACATCTAAAATATATGATTGTAATTTTTTTTCAACATAACTTTTGTTTTCATTTGATCCTAACTCAATGATAACATACCTAATTATGATGGTATTATAAACTCAAGTAACTGGGAGTACTTTTTTTTTCTTTCAATTTTCATGCTTTATTAAATTATAATATTATATTATTAGTTTCTTTTGTTAACGTGTGACTGTTCATCTTATTGTATAGTCGTGAGGGCCTTTATGGCATTGTGTCAAATAATACTATCAGTCACAATTTGTGTCAAGCATAGTCATTAACGATAACCGTCATCAAATGACTTAGTGACACGGCACCTGATGTCACTATTGTAATCAAGGCTGTCAGATCGCGATCACAGGTGAGATCATTTTTGTCTTTGCAAGATCAAGATCGTAGGATCAGATTGAGATCTTACAATCTTAACAATTTGTCATATTTTGTAAACAAAGGATAAACTAGTCAAACTGTTTTACATTTCTACTTAACGTCAAAGATAAATTGAACTACTGAACACTTTTAGACTTTTAGTTTTACACTTTTACTGTATCAAGTAACTATCAAGGGATTTAAGGCTCTTGTAATTGTAACAATGAAAAGGTTTACATTAAAGATTTAAAGTATCAAGAAAAACATCAATTACCTATAAGAAAATCTTTGCTTTAAGTGATTAGATCATGAGAAGAAGACCAATAGTTTGTTAATTGGAATTTTGATTTGGGGAAAAGTAGAAAACTAGGTATAAACTATAATCTATTTAGAAAATGAAACGTCAGTGGTTTATTTATTATACATTAGTAAAACTCGTTTATTTTTGGGCCTAAGCAAGTGAGATGCACTTAAAAGATAGAAAAAGTGAAAAATATAAAATAGACATAGGTGAACTCGGATCGAGTGACGATCTTACGAGTTTACGTGCGATTCCACGATCTTACATACGATCTCACCCCAGATGCGATCCTACACCGTTACTACACGTTCTTAGCTAGTATATGTTGACGTATGTGTCCGGACGGCCAATCTTGTCCGGCCGTCCGAATGACATGACGACCTCCGGATAAAGACCGAAAGGCACCTAACTCACCCGGCGGGGACAACCTCAAGCAATAGGACAAGTGGCATCACCTTTTGGACAGATGGCAGCAGCAGACACCGCCGCCGCCACCCCAGGATTTACGGGATTGTGTCTGCGACATATACCTAGAAAATCCGGCGCCGCCATTTCAGATACCAAGGCTGGGTAATATAAATACCCAGCTCATTTACTACTTTCAAAAAACTTTTAACCACCCACATTTATTCTCAATTACTGTTTAAGCCTTTCGGATTATCCAATACTTACTTTCACGCCGGAGCTCGGTCCTGGGATAACACCCGGGGGGAGCCTAACGCGTGCTTTTCTGTGTGCAGATATCCGAAGGACCCTCAGCAGTCGAGGAGATTGATTCACCCGTCTTTCGGAAGAACCTTTGTCTAGTTCGTCTGAGAGACCTCATTTGTTTGTCTGAAGTGTTTACGTAAAATTACTTCAACAAATTGGCGCCATCCGTGGGACCTACTGTTCGATCTACCCGAAGTTCGGAATGGCCGGTCCTCCCCCAACTACCCCATTTCAAAACGCAGGGGGAGCTGAAGGATCCGGAGGGGGAGGTCAAGACCCTCCGGATACCCGAATCGTTATTGAAGGTCACATATTGGCTCTCAAAGAGTTACTCAAGCAACAAGGCAACCGCGACCTGATAAACCCTACGTTATTAAACTTTGAAAATTACTTAACGGATACAGAAGATGAGTATACTGAAAGACCGCAGTACGACAAGGGGAAAACAGTGGTGGACGATTTGAGCAAACCATTCAAAGAAATAATAAAGTGCCCATTCACGAGAAGGATTATAGAATTCTCAGCTCCTAAACATAAAATACCGACAAATCTCAAATTGTATGACGGGACGACTGATCCCGACGACCACATCAACCGTTTCACCGGAGCGGGAAATCATGAAGAGAGGCCAATGCTCGTATGGTGTCGGATGTTTCAACATACTTTGGACGGGAAGGCCAGAGGATGGTTCGAAAAACTGCCGACCGGAAGCATAGACGGTTGGGACTAGCTCCAGAAGAAATTCTTGAATAGGTTCGGTATGCTAAGGGCGTGTGTCAAAGACCTTACAGAGATCAATAAGATCCATAGGAAAGCCAATGAGAGCCTCCCAGACTTTAAGGAACGGTGGGTAAGTGAGGCGAACTATTTTCCGGACGCCCCAGAAGTAATGCAGATCTCTTCATTCATGAATGGCCACCATTGCCCCGAATTGGCGAAGAAATTCTCAAATAAGATTCCCAAAACAGTCGAAGAGATGTTGGAGAGGTTCGATGACTTTGTTCGATCGGAGGAAGCCTTCCGGAATACTGAACTGCCGAAAGGAGAGAAAGCAGATGTCCTCCGAGAATACCGTCCCAGCCCATATAACAACAGAAGCGATCAATATGCCCCGAAGGTCCCTTTCGGAGGAGATCGCCGTAGGAACAATCCCAGGACTGAATTCAAACCTCGGAGGAATGATTACTACGCTCCCTATGTTCCCGCAAGGAATGACAACGTCGGTAGAACCGTCGCCCGTCGTAACGACATCCGCCGATATGACACTAAAGGGAAGATCATTAACATGATCCGAAGTCCGATGGCCGCAAGAAAATGGAAAATGGTAGACGCAGAAGAGGAGTGGATGAACGCCCCAATCAGTTTCCCACCTATCCTCCCGGAGGATGTGTCGGATGAGCCTTTGATAGTTGAGGCGGAAGTGGAAGGTCATGTAGTACGAAGGGTTTATGTGGACCCCGGTGCTTCAATGGAAGTAATATATGAGCATTGTTTTGAGCACTTATACCCCTCCGCCAAGGCCAGGCTGAAAGAAACCAGCACGTCGTTGATAGGATTCACGGGGGAGTCCGTTAAGCCGTTGGGGAAGATAGAGTTGGAGGTTTGTTTCGGAAGTCAAGGTTTGTCCCATAAAGCTAGGATAGAGTTCGCTGTGGTAAAGTCTCCCTCCCCCTACGACATTATATTGGGACGCTCCGGACTAAAAAAGCTGTGAGCCGTCCCCTTGACTATCCACTCGATGATGAAATTCCCCACTCCAGGTGGCATAGCAACGTTGGTCGCTCGGTCAATAGTTACTCCGGAATGCCGTAAATTAGGAGAGAAGCAAATGATATAGAGAGAGGCAGAGAATGAAACCAAGAATGCTGAGATGACAGGAGAACTAACCGGGAAGGCAAGAGAGGTACAAAACAAGGCGGAGGCATCCGGGAGACTAACCAAGCATACTGGAGAACTAAAGTCTTACAACATTGTGTATACGTCACGGAACCTACTGCAAAAACGAAGAAAAAGGGCTACAATCCGGAAGGCGAGATACGAAAGGAAGATGGTACAGTGCCATAACCGAAGGGTTCGCGCTGGATCATTCAAGGTAAGAATAAAAGTTCAGGTAACTCTATTAAAACAAAATATCATTAGAATGTACCACTATTTCATCCCTGTTAGTGTTTGTTTTTACTATTGGCTAACGAAAGGAACAAAAATACCTTCACCATCAAAGGCAGGTGATCTCATGTACCGAAGGAACAGGGTGAGCAGGAGTAAAAGTCAAGGACAGCTCGGACCCAACTAGGAAGGACCCTACCGGGTCATGGAAACCTACCAAGTTGGATCACACAAACCGTAGGCGATGAAGGAAAAAGAAACACCATTAACGTAGCGTACCACCAACTTTAGAAGTGTTTTTGTAAATGTTTTGTTAATATATCTTATGTAATGTCCGAAAGGGCTTGGTATTGACTACATGAATGACTAATGTAGTTATCCCACCGTCAAAGGGAAGCAATTTTCTCTACATATCGTGTTCTTAGAGTACTTGTCACATTCTGAACATAAGCCAAAAATGATCCCTCCGGCAGGCTCGCGACCTCCGGAGATCAGTGGTCAATGTTCAAAGATGGTTCATACCCAAAAAGGGGTTGCCATATCTATAAGTAAGCCAAAAAGGCCGAATTGCGTACGTCGCCCGAAAATGGTTCATACCTAAAAAGGGGTTGCCATATCTATAAGTAAGCCAAAAAGGCCGAATGGCGTACGTCGCCCGAAAATGGTTCATACCCAAAAAGGGGTTGCCATATCTATAAGTAAGCCAAAAAGGCCGAATGGCGTATGTCGCCCGAAAATGGTTCATACCCAAAAAGGGGTTGCCATATCTACAAGTAAGCCAAAAAGACCGAATGGCGTATGTCACCCGAAAACGAATGAGCTTGTACCTCCGGAGCTATGTAAATAGTGAAGGTCATAAAAAACAAGTGTTATTGTACGTTTGCAATCAAAACTTAAATCAAACGTTAGCTTGTACCTCCGGAACTATGTAAGTAGCGATGGCAACAAAAAATAAGTGTTTGTTATACGTTTGTGATTAAAATATAAATGATACATAATGACACTTCACAAGCAATAATGATATTGGTGGAAAGGTTATGTTTCATCTGCGCAGGAAATAAAGGGATGATGGAGAGGACATGCATGATTTTCGACCTCAGGCTAAAGCCAACAACACAGTACGAAACCATTCGGAAGCAATTAACCAAAATATAAGCAAAAAAAAAATGTATGGCATCAAGACGTCGAATTGAAAAGCCCGGACGGAAGACCCAATTGGAATACCCGGATGAAAGGTTTGACCAAACAGCATATGATGCCCAAACAAAAGACCGAATGGCGCAAGACACCCGGAATCGTTTCACAAGGGCTGTAGGTTACAAAACTAAACGGCCTCGTCTGCTTGAGGAGTAAGTCGTTTCGGAGTGAGAATAATATGATATATATATATAACAATATGCGCATGACGTCATCAATTGTTAGATTGCCCAGTAATGCCATGTCATAATTCCACCTAAGCACATTTTGTTTAAAATTTACGATTTTCTTGCCACATAAGCATTATTTATTTTTTTAAAATTTTGGATTTGCCACATAAGCATTATTGATTTTAGTAGAAAATTCGGATTTGCCACATAAGCATTATTGATTTTGCTAGAAATTTCGCATTTAAAAATTTAATTAAAATTGGCCTTTGCAAGAATTGAACCCTGGCCATTTGATCCACATACGAATACTTCAACCAATGGACCAAGCATTTTTTTGTGATCTACATAAGAAAATATTTATGTCATGCTTAAAAAAATGATGTTGCTAAGCTATAATTATGGAATAGATTAGTATATGCTTTCTTATACATATATATACCCGAAAATATTGTTAATTTTTAGAAGATATACGTTTTTTTTTAGTATATATTTAAAGCATATAAGATTTATTTTGTAGAAGATATACTACATCTTTTATGCCTATAATTAAGTTGTGTATATATCAAAAACTTTTAAATGTCATTGCCTTGGGTTGGGACTATATATATAATTCGTAATGTGCAGCTGATCTTCCACCAAAAATCAAAAACCCGTATCTACGAAACTGGATTCCAATATGCAGCCTCAAAGACACTCTAAACGACTTGCAAAAGTATCCAGGAATAAAAACACACATGCCCCTTCAGAACGTATGTTGTTAATGAGCCATTTGTTTGTTCTGCTGTTATTTCTTACTAATGTTGCATGTATAATTAATCTAATGTTGTCTACATGACTGTTTCTTAATTGGTTATATATTAATGTTGTATGTAGCTTTAATGTATTGTTTGTGTATCTGATTGTTTTTACATAATTGGTTTTTAATTGGTCATAGCAACAGCAATTTTATGTTCTTATTAATTTTATGTGCACATTTAATCTAATATTATTTTGCATGATTGTTATTTAAATTGTTGTAATAGTAGTTTATTTGTAATGCTTCTGTTATTTACACAATTGTTTTCAAATTAGTTGTAGCAGTAGCAAGAAATCTAATGTTTGTCTGTGTATTTGGTTTTTGGTTGGTTATAGAAGATGCAACAATCAAGGATACTGATATGCACACTAATATTCTTCTGCATGATTGTCATTTAAATTGTTGTAATAGTAGTTTTTTTTTAATACTTCTCTTATTTACACAATTTGTTTTCAAATTAGTTGTAGTAGTAGCAATTTGTTTATACTTTTATTATCTGCTTAATAGTGTTGAATGTACTAGAAATCTAATGTTTGTCTGCGTATTTGGTTTTTGGTTGGTTATAGAAGATGCAACAATCAAGGATACTGATATGCATATTGGAAACTCTAAGAGCACTTCACAAGGTACTTTGCTATTGTATAAGTTTACATTAATTGTCTATTAACAAATATGCATTCTGTTTATTGTATGCACTATATACATTTTTTCAAAAGTGTGGTCTAATTTATAACTACTTGGTCTGTATTAAATTGGTGTATGTGTTTACATATGTTGTGTATTAACACGTGTTCATTGTCTTGACAACATTACACTATATGTTCGTGTTTTTGTTACAGACAAACATCCACAGAGGCTGACAATGGTTGAAAGCAAAGAAACAGGCAAATCGGCAACTTTGGTTACACAATCTTCATGTTCTATGTTGGAAAATTCCGTGTTCCAGAGTGACACACCTGGCAGCCTATCCAGGGCAGCTGTTTCTAATGTTATTTCACAATCCAGAGGTAGTATATTCAACAAAATTTTGATTGAATTGATGGTACGTTTATGCTCATGTATTGTCGGCAGGTAAGCGTTCACAGACGGTGACAATTGTTGGGAGCAAGGGAACGGGCAAATCAGCACATTTAGTTCAACAGTCTTCATCTTCTGAGTTGGATAATACTTTGTTTGAGAGTGATACACCCGATGTTGTTTCACAATCTACAGGTATTATAGTAAGTCAAAATTTGTTTGTATCAAAAATATATTGTATTTATATATTTTTAGTTGTTTCAGCATCTAACCCGCCTCCAAAGAGAAAATTTAGTAACACCTCATCATCTTCTGAGCGGCAGTCACTTCGTGAGAGTGGTATGTGTATAAACTATTTGTTACCGTATAATGAATTTTGCTTTTGTGTGTCTAAACTATCTGTTACTGTATATCCAATACTTTGGTTGCAAAGAAGATCTATGATTGTGTACTTGGATTAGAGTTGGGCTTTATTCGAGGTTTTTGCAGTGGTGGTGATTTGATTATGAGTCGAGTTTGAGTTGGTAGTGAGTTAGATATATAGTTGGTTGTTCGGCTACGAATAACAGGGCTTGGTAATTTTGTTAGTTGTAGGTTTTGTTTGATGTTTTTGTGGGCTATTCAGTGATGCTTTTAAAATATTTGTTACCGTGTAATAAATTTTGAGTGTACTATATTGATAAACTATGCTTGCTTATGATACATTACGTTAAATCTATATCAATTAAACAACAGGCCCTGGACAAGCATTGAAAAGAAGAAGCAAGACTCAGACCGAGACATTTGAGACCCATTACACCTTTGAGTCTCCTTTAGGTATTAATTTGAAACCCCCAAGAATGCATACATATATGTATACAATAATCTGTTTTACACTTCTTTGCAGGGGAAGCAAACTCAAGTGCTGAGACTAATAGATTGTCATATGTTAAAAATAAACAACGGGATTTGAGGTATCAATCAACCTCTTCGGCCGTACCTTCACAAAAAAGCAAAAAAAATGTGATGCACACATCGTCACATGGAAAACTTCCGACAGGTTTTGTACCCAGATTATTAGTAGTGCTTACTTTAATATAATTGGTTTATGTACATTACATGGTCGTAGTATATTTGTGTGATTATAGGTGGAAATTCTCAGGCAATGAAAACCAATAGAGAACGAAAAATTACTCTCATTAAAGACATCAATCCAATGAATTTAAACATGGCTATTAGTGTAACACCCCAACCCAACAAGGGTAGAGGTATTACGTTATGGTGACTAATCAGAACAAACACAAACATATGATTCAATAATACAAATGGAATTCAAGGTTACAAAAGGTAAATCTGAAATACAAGGTACAATAATAATTTCTAAGTTTAAAAAAAATGAAACTCTTCTAATTGTCTCTAATCCAGCACATCTACAAAGCAAAGTCTTCTAAGTCCAGAAATACTCTCTTCCCATAACCCAGCTTCCTACTAACCTGCTTATTACCTGCTGGTATGTGCTTAAACACATACCATTTCTAGACCAAAACCGGACCCAAAATGACCAAAAACCCGACCAAAATGCCAAATATATTGTGTTTTTGTGTTTTTACATATGCAGGCACGGATATCGAAGAAAAGGACAAAATCAAGCAAAGAACCGGGAAACCGAGCACGAGATATGGAAGTGTTATTTTTAGCCGATGCCGGGAAGTAATTATGGTCAACAAGTCAACCCAAGTCCTCCATCTATCAGAAGTCGTCAACATTAGCCCTTGGATTCAACTTTGAAAAAATGGCAAGATCAGTCCCTCAAAAATCCAGAAATTACACCTTTAGTCCCTATGTTTAAATTCCTTAACCCTTTAAAAAGAGTTAACCCGGATCACACATTTTAATAAACCCACTTTTAAATAAATAGCCCAAACCATACTTAACCCAGCCCACCTAAAATATTACCGGCCCACTCCTTTACCCGTTCGACCCGATCCAAGAAACAATAACCCGGTTAACCCTATCCTCACCTCAGTCAAAAGAGTAAAAAAAAAAAAACTAAAAACACACACTTATCTCTCTCACAAATAAACCCGCCTCCCAAAATTCACCCCCAATCCCAATAGTTACTATTCACCCGCAACCCTAATATTCACCGTACGAATTTAACAGCAATTAAGGGCAAAAGGGACAATCATTGGCCCTTCTAGAAGACTCTGACAAAGGGAATGACACGTGGGAGCAGTTGATTGGACCGAACACGCACCAAAGATGATCGTACGGCCAGAGATGAAGGCTTGGTGATGAAGGGTAATCTAAGGGTGGATATAGCTGTGGACACACGAGGATCGCCAGCGTGGACACTCCAGAAGGATCGGCCATGGCCTATAAATAGCGGGGATCACTCCTCAGAGGCATGCTTGTATTTTTTAGATAGAAATGTTTTAATTTTAATTGTTTTATTGTTATTTTAAATTTCAGTCGATTTTAATTTTGGTTGTATCAGAATTTTATTTTTGTAATCGTTAATTTTGATTAATGAAAAATTTTATTTCAGTTTTGTTTTAATTAATTGTCTCATTATTTTTATTCTAGTTATTATAATTGTTTTTTTTTATCATCATTCAAAAAAAAAAAAAAAAAAAAAAAAAAAAAAAAAAAAAAAAAGAAGTCATAGTTGAAAGTCAAAGAAGCTGATAAGCTGGGATAAGCTGTGGTATTAAGCTGTTCAGAAAGGAGCTTGGGGTTATTATTATTGGCTGATAAGCCTAGGTAGTTTTGGGTTGATTTTATTCTGAGATCATTTCAGCAGGATAACTTGTAAGTCCTAATTACTAATCTAGCTTATTTAGCTTATTTAGTGACTGCTTATTTAAATTTGCTTTCTGATTTTTAGTTAATAGATAATTGTGATAAATAGATTGTAGAATTAGTTTAGGATTGGAAGCAAATAGTTTAGAGTAAATGGCAAAAACAGATTGAGATAGGGTGAGGTTTGATTAAGGGTTCAAGCTGTTGAGGTGCATTATTTAAGATTTGATTCAGCTTAGTTTAGATAAAATTAGCTTATTCAGATAGGTTTTAAAAGAATTTAACTTAGTTTAGTGTTTTAGATGAGTTAGTAATATCTTGAGGTTCAAACTGCCTAGACAAGCTCAGCATAAGCTGAGCTCATCTGAATTTACTTTTCGGCATTTTTTAGGTACTTTGAGTTGTTGAAAGAAGATTGCAAAAGTTAGGATAAATTAGAGTAGCATTGCACAAAATTTTGCGCCATTTTGCTCTACCTGCTGTCACAGAACAAGCACCACAGCAGACTCAAGATTATAACTGCTGATCTAAGCAATTTTCTGGCTTATCTAGAGAAGTTAAGGCCTTCATTTTTGATTTTTCAAACAGCTCACATAATAAGGTTTAAAATCAAAATCTGGGATTCAGGTCTAGTGCTTATTTAACTGCTTATTTTTGGATTATAAATCTGCCCCAAATGCTTATCAGATCTGTCAAATAGTGAAGCAGAACTTGTGGTTTTTCACTACTGATCTAGGCCAAATTTAACCCAGCAATTGAGTATTTGTGATAGGGCTTTTTAGATATTAGTAATCTTTGCTTGATAAGCTTTCCAAAACAGTTTTCATTTTTAAAATTGGTTAAGTTTTGAGCTTTTTATAAGCTCATGAAAAGTGCTTGTTAATTTGTTTCTGATAGAGAAAATTAAATAAGTTTCTGAGTTTGTCACTTTTGGTCCCTTAATTTTCTGATTTAGTTTAAATCGTGCCTAGGTAGTTTTAGTGTTAAATAGTTTGTTTTTTGGCAATTTTAGTCCCTGTCTTTTATTAAATCTATAATAGTTTCAGTTTTTACAACTTTAGTCCCTCAGCTTTTATAAAACTTTTATTTTTCCAAATTTTCTTTTATAATTTAGTTTTTCTAAACTACATTTTCAGTCCATTAGTTTTTTTTACTTTTGCATTTTAGTTAAATCACCTAATTAGTTTTAAATAGTTTTAATTCATAAAAATTATTAAAAAGTCAAAAAAATATTTTTCTTCCAAAAATTTTCTTTTATCAGATTTAATATAGGAAAATTATTTTTATATTTTTAGGTTTTAAATTTCACAAAATCATTTTTATTTACGTTTTATAATTCGTCGCGTAACGTTTTTAAATTCAAATTTTCGTTTTTAAGTTCATATGCTTAGTTTAATTGTTCATTAGATTAATTAGTTAATTTCTTTTATAATTTCATTATTCGTAGTATAAAATCACAAATCAATCACTCTTTTTCACTCATTCACCACACGTATTCGACACGTTAACGACAACTCGATATTCGACCTTCGTTGGGAAACGACCCGGGGAAAACGCATACGTTGCGTTTTACCCTTGGAAAATAATATACTACTAAAATATCGAATCACCTGCCGCACACGAAAAGAAAACGTGCGGCTGAGCTTAAAAAGCTCAGTGAACAGATACATATACAAAGCAAAGAATAACGAAACAGAAATATAATATGGCAAAGGAAATGTCATAAGGTATAAACGAAACAAATGGATAATAAGAAAAGAATAGGATAGTCATCCACCACGAGCCCAGAAACAGATCACATTATATCGTAACCATCAATCTTCAAATCATATAGAGGGGAGACCTCTCAGATAATCAGATAATATGAGGGGTGTCCTCATTCTTCAAATGGAGTAGCTAGCTCCCAGAAATATGTGAAAGGCATGTATTGCACACAGTACCAGTCACCAGACAAATCATATCAAATCATATACAGTTAAATCCACTAAACAGAACAGATCTAGGATGCATCCATACGCCCCCCCCCCCCCCCAGAAACATATATAATCCATAATCAAAGTAATGCGCATATCATAATCAGAATGGGGACGTGGCGGAACATCACTCTACCGCCCTAGAGTCATGCCATTGGTGCATCAATGACACGGACATGGAACCCCCATGCCTAGTGAAATGGCTCGGGTATCAAACTAAGAGTCAGATATCATATCATAATCAGAGGGTCATATATCAAAGGTCAAATCAGATGGTCCATAACAGATGGTTCATAGCAGGTGGTTCATAACAGATATATCAGGTGAAATACCAAAGGTCCAAATCAGAGTGTAATCAGAAAGGTTCATAATAAAAGGGATCATAGCAATGGCTTTGGAAAACTTAAACGAATCAGAATCAGAATCATAACCATGAGATAGGACACCCTTACTGAAAAAGGGCAGAGTATCTGTACCTTAACGAAATACGCAAGCAAGAAATGAAAATCAAATCAAGTAGGAGATCACTCCCTCTTCACCCGATCTACAAATAAGCACAAGTTCTCTTATAAGTTCATAGGACCGTAAGGTTTCATTCTTGTTCTCATTCCATATTAGGTGACTTTATGTTATATCATTCCCGTATGCTAATTCAAAGTAGTATAGATGATCATATTCATAGTTCAAGATTCTTAATGTCTTTTACAAAGTTTTAGTGTTCATATAGTAGTTTTCATAATTTAGGGTTCATTAGGTAATTAGCATAAGTTTAGGGTATAATATGAAAATATCATCAAGTTACAGATTTTTACAAGTCATGACCTTTGGTTTTAGCCAAATATCCATTTACACCCTTTAGGTTACACAATAAACACATCACACCCTTTAGTTTACAATTTTACCCTTTTATAACTTCTCACAGTTTTATATACGAAATTGTTAGGTTTTCTATAATTCATAAACCATACAAGAACTCAGTAATAAATTACCCAAAAATTCCCAGAGATGCCCACATGTCTTAAGTATTTTACCAAATTTTTCCAGATTTTATTTAGTAGCATAACTATGGATTAAAATTCACCTAAACCAACTCGTCCAGACTTCTGACTGATTTTACTATACGAAAAGTTATTAGTTAGAAACCTTTTAAGAAAAATTCACAAAAATCTACAAAAATTCTAGGAAGTAATAGACATCTTATATGTTACCCAGTTCAAAGGAAACCTTCTAACTCGACACGATTTGAAAATTAAAAATCTAAAACCCTGACTGATTTTCCAGACTCACAAATCCGACCAGACACATAATTTTATAAAAATCAAAAAGTAACCTTCCAGGCCTCTAAAAATTTCAAACTAAATTTTCCCAGGTAGCCATTTCATTGAACTTAGTTTTAGACTCTTAAAACACCCAAAAACACTTCGTTAACAATTATTTACAGGCGTTCAAAGTCGAACATTTTTCTGGGTCAGAAGCAGTCATCACAGAAATATGTGTAATTTAGGGTTTTAGTCATTCTATTTCATTAATCCTTAACACCAACGATTTTAGGTTGATCCAACACATATTTAGGTTAATAAACACAGGTCTTAACATATCCCAATCGATTTATTTCATCACGCAAACTCCTGTCCGATTCACATACGAATTTAGGTTTTGTTAATTCTATGATTTTATGTGGTATTTTATGTACATACTTTTCGACTATAAACAAAAAGGACAAAGCATGAACAAAAGATACGATACCCTTGAAGACACGACGAAGAAACACGAATACAACGAGATCAAACACCACGAATCTTCTCCTTCCTTCCTTCCTTCTTGGATCGAATAACAGAAAACACAAAGGAACACATGGTTTGATTATTTTTTTGTTCAAGAATTCGTATATATTAGATTAGTTGTATATATATTTACCTTAACACCAAAATCTCCTTGTGGTTTATACTTTGGATCGACAATAGCAGCAACAAGAGATAGAAGCCGAAGTTTTGGAGAGGTTTTAGGGTTTTTCAAATGTGAGAAAATGTTCGGTATTTGGGAATTAAAAACAAACCGTGTATTTGAGGTGGGCTAAACAAGGCTTGGATCATTTTATGGGCTTGGTATCAATAACATTTTAATGTCTTCGTATTTCTTTTACTTAGTTCTTAGCCGAAAGTTTTGATTAATTGGCACAATGCGTGTCGAAATTATTTTGTGAAATGGGAACATTTATTTGTTTGTGATTTACTCATAACGTAATGTTTTTATTTGGAGCTTAATTCGTTACGTAACATAAGTCGTACTCATTTTAGGTTAAAATACAAACAATGATGTTACTTATATAATTCTCATAAGTTCTCAAACTTTTAATTCGAGGGCATTATTGTCAATTCATATTGTTTTAAATTTGGGGTTTTACAACTCTTCCCCTCTTAAAAAGAAATTTTCGTCCTCGAAAATTGAAGTCGCAAGGTTAGACGGAGTCGTAGCAAATCGCAAAAGATCGTTACAAACATTCTCACGCCAGGGAAGGTTCTTCCAAAGAATGTTTACAAACGGAAATGAAACGAAACAGAAGACACAACGGACAGCGAACGGAAATGTACAAGACTTGTTTCTCATGATTCTCCATTGTCCATCTATGATAGCTTCGGGTTTCTCAGAAAAGGCATAATGTACTGAGTTTGAATCCAAGATGATAACGTACCAATATACGGATGATAATCGAATTCTCTAGGAATATGTACAAACAATACGTAGGGTTTACATCGAATTGATTAGGCGAATTAGATGAGAATACATCGAATTGTAGCAACCATGAGGTGATGCAAATGTGTAATTCTTCAGCTTCTCAAATAGTCTCGGCTTCCAAAAGCGCCTTCCAAAGGTATTCTCATAAATAAACAGGTCTTGTTATTCTCAGAATCCAAAATCTCATATCTTAACTCATGGCAGATCAAAATGAACAGACTTAACGAATGCGAAACGTATATATAGCAGAACAGAGGCATATTCTCATATAATAACAGATCGAATCCATACGGACAGAAAGCATATCGTTAGATATCATCAAATGGCAGAAGGCCATATAATAGAATCTACGATCATCATCGGAAGTGAAGAGATCAGTAAATCGCACGTCGAGCATCCAAACGTATCAAATCGAATATCCAGAACAGCAGATCAAATGGATAGGTAGAATGAATCCAAAGTCTCACTAAACGCGGATAATCTCATTCAGATATCAGAAATTCTAAGGTTCTAAGGCACTTCTCGAAATATCCTATGCCCACAACGAGTGCACGCTATATGATGTAAGTATTATCACGTTGATCAGGCGTCATAATACTAGCATCATATAAATATGCCCCCATGATGGTCATACTTTATCTCAAGTCGTGAACAACACAACTTATCTAAATCTACCTAGTCCACCTACAGTCTCAGGGTCACCAAAGTCAAATATCATAACTAAGAGAACGAAATTTCTCGAAGAGTAACGGAAATTCGAAAATGTCCATCAGAACTCAGGTACATTGCTAATAGCGCCAATACTTCATAACTTATCGAAATTAATTCAACCCAAAATAAGTGGTTACTTCAACGTCCGTCTATTCATAATATCAAAATTTCTTCCATAGCTCGTCCGAATTCTCATACAACTCATTATTCAACAACCGCAGAATGAACATAGAACGGAATTACTAACAGAGAACCAAATCATTCGAAGGACCTCATTATCAAGTAACGGAATTTAAGTAGGTTGAGAGGAAACGAATACGTCGTCGATAGCTTCATTCTCTCCAACGTCATCTCGTCTACACACAAATGCCTGCTTCAAAATTTACCCATTCTTATTCCAAATTTTAGGGTTCTTCCAAGTTGGAGTAGTTTGACGCTTGTCTATCTTATCCCACGGCGAACAGGAACTGCAAACTTGAGTTTGATTCCTCAAGCCTTCAGTAACTCTTCTTGATATGGTGACGTCGTAACGGTAGTCTCTGACACGATCATTGTGCATCCCTTCATCTGCAAGCCTGCTTCTGCTCTCAATTCATCTTAGTACAACTAAATGAATAGAGAAACAAGACTGTGCGTCTTCGACAGGTCTTCCAGCATAGCTCCAGGTGACGCGTTGAACGATTCGTCTCCTACGATCTGGTTGTCTTGATGCCCGAGCTGAAATCTTTACGTGTTGCATGATGTGTAGTCGAGTACTATCCCAGTTCCTCTCTTCTTCTTAGGCGCTTCATCCATGGTAATGCTCGTCGCAACCGTCTTCCACTACTCTTCCACCAAGTTTCTAACGCTGATAATTGTCTTCGATCTTGATCCTTTCTGTGTGAAACTCTGTCTTCACATTATATAGGGTAGTGTTGCCTACTAAGAGCTCTGAACGTCAACCGAATTTCTCTTCTAGAACAAAGGCTCATCCTGCCAATAATCTCTATGTTCTTCTTTCGTTCTCTGAACATAACACAATGTCATACTATGACAATTTGTCCAAAACACACGAAGACATGATCATTTTTGCCAATACTATTGGCATCACTCAAACTCATAAGGTTATAACGAGCGCGAGGACCGTCTCTGAAATCGTTTAGGGGAAAAACTTTCACATACACCTCATGTTGCCTTCCTTCTTCTTCAAAGTAAGACTGAACTACTTCACAAAGGTTACTCTCGGTTAGTTAACCCCCTTCTTAGAAGTTCTTGTGGTTGCTGCTTCAGCCCTTCAAATTTAGCACGATGCAACGAGATACGAAGTTTCAAAAGAAAGACCAAATCAATCATTGATGTGCGAAAACGGGTAACGATTACTGATAGTGGTACGGTTAGGTGCACAATAGTCGATACGTCGTCACATACTTCATCTTCATAGACCAACAAGAGTACTTCAAGAGAATCACTGAGGTGAGCAAAATTCATATTACACCTGAAATACCGGAAAATCTTCGTACAACGGAATATTTCTAATGGCGGAACTTTCCAAGGGTGAATAGTAATGGTTGTCAGGAAAATTGATAATCATAACGAAATAGGGTAAGATAAATTGTTAAGATCACATTTCAGATACGGTAGTCTATGGTAGCTTTACAAATAGTCATCCAGTCCATACATAAGAGACCACACAATAAGACATGTCAAGATCAAAAGATTCATAGAACGAATACAGTCATCGAATCAGACGGATAGTTCATATATCGAAATCCAGCACATGTTTCAATAAAAGTGTTGAGATGGATAAACGAATGATTCAAGTGTGGGGATTTGTTCAGCTTCTTAGCATAAGCAGTAAGTAGGATGTGTATTATCAGCAATACGAACATCGTATATTTGTCAAAAGTGAGATGTACAGAATATCCGTTATTAGCATCATCATGCTCAGTTAACAAATCCATACAGAGGTAACATAGCATCATATCCTTCCAAAGGAAATGGTTGGCAGAACAAGATTCGTCATTCAAAGGAAAGGAACATAACTTCCTATATCCATGGTTAATAATTACCAGAATTCTCATAGGAGTAGTAACGGATTTATGCAAAGTTAAGTAGTATCGGACGATACATTCACATTCAGCATAAGCAATGAATTCACAAAATGTGTCGAACACATTATGGTTGAATGGCTTACGACATGGTCGGAAAGGTGTCAAACAGCTTGTCAAACAAGTCGGAGGTGGAGGTCAAGATCTGGAAATGAAACTTAAATGGTGTAAGGTATCCAGGTGGGTTTTTCGAGGCATTCCACTTACTTGGTTTCTAAACTTTAAGTTACAAAACTTCTAAAGGCAGAGGCACGAATCAGAGTGATGCGGAAGCAAATGATACTCACATATATGTCTTAGTCTACCCATTCCTCACTGGTCAAATTTAGGTTCCTATAGGGAGATCCTAAAGCAAATCTTACAGGTTATCTTATGAGCGCTTACAGGGAAACTTAGTGGTCCTAACTTACACAGGCCAAGGGTAAATGTATTACGAATCGCAGCCTGTCGCTCTGATACCATAATTGTAACACCCCAACCCAACAAGGGTAGAGGTATTACGTTATGGTGACTAATCAGAACAAACACAAACATATGATTCAATAATACAAATGGAATTCAAGGTTACAAAAGGTAAATCTGAAATACAAGGTACAATAATAATTTCTAAGTTTAAATAAAGTGAAACTCTTCTAATTGTCTCTAATCCAGCACATCTACAAAGCAAAGTCTTCTAAGTCCAGAAATACTCTCTTCCCATAACCCAGCTTCCTACTAACCTGCTTATTACCTGCCGCACACGAAAAGAAAACGTGCGGCTGAGCTTAAAGAAGCTCAGTGAACAGATACATATACAAAGCAAAGAATAATGAAACAGAAATATAATATGGCAATGGAAATGTCATAAGGTATAAACGAAACAAATGGATAATAAGAAAAGAATAGGATAGTCATCCACCACGAGCCCAGAAACAGATCACATTATATCGTAACCATCAATCTTCAAATCATATAGAGGGGAGACCTCTCAGATAATCAGATAATATGAGGGGTGTCCTCATTCTTCAAATGGAGTAGCTAGCTCCCAGAAATATGTGAAAGGCATGTATTGCACACAGTACCAGTCACCAGACAAATCATATCAAATCATATACAGTTAAATCCACTAAACAGAACAGATCTAGGATGCATCCATACCCCCCCCCCAGAAACATATATAATCCATAATCAAAGTAATGCGCATATCATAATCAGAATGGGGACGTGGCGGAACATCACTCTACCGCCCTAGAGTCATGCCATTGGTGCATCAATGACACGGACATGGAACCCCCATGCCTAGTGAAATGGCTCGGGTATCAAACTAAGAGTCAGATATCATATCATAATCAGAGGGTCATATATCAAAGGTCAAATCAGATGGTCCATAACAGATGGTTCATAGCAGGTGGTTCATAACAGATATATCAGGTGAAATACCAAAGGTCCAAATCAGAGTGTAATCAGAAAGGTTCATAATAAAAGGGATCATAGCAATGGCTTTGGAAAACTTAAACGAATCAGAATCAGAATCATATCAATGAGATAGGACACCCTTACTGAAAAAGGGCAGAGTATCTGTACCTTAACGAAATACGCAAGCAAGAAATGAAAATCAAATCAAGTAGGAGATCACTCCCTCTTCACCCGATCTACAAATAAGCACAAGTTCTCTTATAAGTTCATAGGACCGTAAGGTTTCATTCTTGTTCTCATTCCATATTAGGTGACTTTATGTTATATCATTCCCGTATGCTAATTCAAAGTAGTATAGATGATCATATTCATAGTTCAAGATTCTTAATGTCTTTTACAAAGTTTTAGTGTTCATATAGTAGTTTTCATAATTTAGGGTTCATTAGGTAATTAGCATAAGTTTAGGGTATAATATGAAAATATCATCAAGTTACAGATTTTACAAGTCATGACCTTTGGTTTTAGCCAAATATCCATTTACACCCTTTAGGTTACACAATAAACACATCACACCCTTTAGTTTACAATTTTACCCTTTTATAACTTCTCACAGTTTTATATACGAAATTGTTAGGTTTTCTATAATTCATAAACCATACAAGAACTCAGTAATAAATTACCCAAAAATTCCCAGAGATGCCCACATGTCTTAAGTATTTTACCAAATTTTTCCAGATTTTATTTAGTAGCATAACTATGGATTAAAATTCACCTAAACCAACTCGTCCAGACTTCTGACTGATTTTACTATACGAAAAGTTATTAGTTAGAAACCTTTTAAGAAAAATTCACAAAAATCTACAAAAATTCTAGGAAGTAATAGACATCTTATATGTTACCCAGTTCAAAGGAAACCTTCTAACTCGACACGATTTGAAAATTAAAAATCTAAAACCCTGACTGATTTTCCAGACTCACAAATCCGACCAGACACATAATTTTATAAAAATCAAAAAGTAACCTTCCAGGCCTCTAAAAATTTCAAACTAAATTTTCCCAGGTAGCCATTTCATTGAACTTAGTTTTAGACTCTTAAAACACCCAAAAACACTTCGTTAACAATTATTTACAGGCGTTCAAAGTCGAACATTTTTCTGGGTCAGAAGCAGTCATCACAGAAATATGTGTAATTTAGGGTTTTAGTCATTCTATTTCATTAATCCTTAACACCAACGATTTTAGGTTGATCCAACACATATTTAGGTTAATAAACACAGGTCTTAACATATCCCAATCGATTTATTTCATCACGCAAACTCCTGTCCGATTCACATACGAATTTAGGTTTTGTTAATTCTATGATTTTATGTGGTATTTTATGTACATACTTTTCGACTATAAACAAAAAGGACAAAGCATGAACAAAAGATACGATACCCTTGAAGACACGACGAAGAAACACGAATACAACGAGATCAAACACCACGAATCTTCTCCTTCCTTCCTTCCTTCTTGGATCGAATAACAGAAAACACAAAAGGAACACATGGTTTGATTATTTTTTTGTTCAAGAATTCGTATATATTAGATTAGTTGTATATATATTTACCTTAACACCAAAATCTCCTTGTGGTTTATACTTTGGATCGACAATAGCAGCAACAAGAGATAGAAGCCGAAGTTTTGGAGAGGTTTTAGGGTTTTTCAAATGTGAGAAAATGTTCGGTATTTGGGAATTAAAAACAAACCGTGTATTTGAGGTGGGCTAAACAAGGCTTGGATCATTTTATGGGCTTGGTATCAATAACATTTTAATGTCTTCGTATTTCTTTTACTTAGTTCTTAGCCGAAAGTTTTGATTAATTGGCACAATGCGTGTCGAAATTATTTTGTGAAATGGGAACATTTATTTGTTTGTGATTTACTCATAACGTAATGTTTTTATTTGGAGCTTAATTCGTTACGTAACATAAGTCGTACTCATTTTAGGTTAAGATACAAACAATGATGTTAATTATATAATTCTCATAAGTTCTCAAACTTTTAATTCGAGGGCATTATTGTCAATTCATATTGTTTTAAATTTGGGGTTTTACAATTAGAGGTAGGTGCGTTTCCGTGTGGCATTCACACAAACTTGGTGAGGAGCATGATCCTTACAGTCTAGACTGTGTTCTACAGGACGAGGAGGTAACATGGATTAGGTTACCAACTATTTATGTTTGTATGTATTTTCATTACATATAATATTAATATTTGAATTGTATATACAGTCAAACCGTGTTCAGATTTATATCAAGAAGGAATTCATGTACAAATTTGAACCTCTTTTACAAGTGGGACAATGTTACATAATATCTAATTTTGGAGTAGCAGAAAACGGTGGCGGATTTCCTTTGTTACCAAATCAATGGAAACTATCTTTTTATAAAGGGACCGAGGTCACGCGGATAGATCAAATTGATGACAATTTTGTTGGCTTCATTAATGAGCCATTATCAAGTATTCTGGATACAGATAATCAGTACCACGAACACGACTGTGTTGGTATGTTTTTTTTCAAAAAATGTTTGCATAATTTGACATTATTGAAACGATTTCTTGCATTACTTTATAAGATGGTTTTTCAGATATTGTTGGTACAGTTGTAGCTATTGGAAAAATAGTTACTATCAACGGTGCTGGTACTCCTATGATACGAAGGACAATTGTTGTTGAAGATGCCGAGTAAGTATATTGTGCGCGTTTACATTTTTTTTGAAATAATGTGTGTAGAATAATGTTCAATTGTGATCATGGATTGATTATGCACTATGCTCTGCAGATCTTTAAGAATCGACTGTACTTTTTGGAACAATTGGGCATTGTTGTGGAATGACTATGAAAACAAGCGTGATGAACTTGGGCATATAGACATACTGTTAATGTTAGCAAAAGTGAAGTATTGGAATAGTAAGTTTTACAAATGCATAGTGAATTTTTGGACATGATGTTTATTTTTTTTGTTCGCAGTATTAATTTTAAAATTTACATTTCTCTTTTACCCAACACAGACAAACCGTCCATACATAATGCTTTGTTTGGCACAAGAATATTCATAAATAGAGATGTGCCACAGTTGTTAGCTTTCCGGGAGAGGTGATTACTTTGATGTTGTGCTATATATGTTTTGCTTTTGAATTAACTATATGTTGCGTTTATTTGAAAACTTATTTATACACATTACAGGTACGAAGAGCAAGACGGATATAGTGCAGGGGAGTTTAAAATTGAAGAGTATTCAATTGAGAAGCCTGTTGTCACGCCTGCAAAGTTCATGCACGGCTGCGTGAAGAGAAGAGTTGGATCGATTAGGACAATTGAACCTGTAAGATACAATTAATTGATTCAAATATAATATAAATCTTGTTTTTCACTCGATTAAATCACATTAGTATTGCTGACAAACGATTTTTTATTTAAATACAGGAATCACATTGCGTCGTTTATGCAAGAGTGCATAGTATACAATATGAAAATGGATGGGTCTATACAGGCTGTAAGACATGTAGTACCAGAGTGATACCCATTGTTTCGAAAGTCAAATCACGCTCGAAGAATCCGAAACAGCTGTGGTATTGCAAGAACCACGGGGAGACATATGCAGTTGTTTCTAAGTATGTGCAACAGCGTATCTACATGGATATAAGTATTTGAAACCATATATAACTGTATAATAAATAATGTAACTGTTTACATGTTTTATACTTTACGATGTATATTTTATATTCGTAGGTTCAAAATCATTGTGCGCATATTTGATGATAGTGGAACCGCGCAAGTGGTAATCTTTGACAAGAGCGTACATGAGATGACAAATGTGACCACATGGGAGATCATGGAAAGGGAAGGAATGAACACAGACGAGTACTTTCCGGAAGATCTTAATCAGATTGTTGGGAGGATGTATCTTTTCAAGATTTTATTTTCTGACTTTAACAACGAGAATAACAGTCACATATATCGAGCTGAAAAGGTTACCGAAGATGTTGAGACAATCAACTATTTCAAGCGTGGCTTCCTAGAAGATGAGGTTTGGCCCATTTGTTACTTTAATATACGTAACAATGAGGTATGCTTACAATTACATATATACTAAACGTTTTACATTGTTTAAAATAGGACGACGATGATGATGTGCAGAGTTTGGACTATGACTCTATGTGCTTGGACGATGAAACGGATGCACATTCTCCTGAAAAAAACGCGGTACTGTTTAATGATTTATTTAGTGTCAACAAACACCATTGAATTTTAACGAACAATACATTCTAAACTTTTAATTCCTCCCACAAAATATATCAGGAACAAAGCAACGAACCTATAACTCCGTACACGGACACATTAGATGATATGGCAACATTGTCTGATGATGCCACGGCCGATGTTATAACTCGATTGGAAAATGCAGATGATGGAATGCCAAATGACAATAGCAGTATTCCAGCAACATGTGAGGATAAATTACCAGCAAATGGACTCGATGGACAGGACAAGCATAACGATGATTGATGTTTAATTCGTTTTTTAGAGATGTGTGAACGCTTTAGTTATGGTTTACAAGTAATTATTGTTATGAATATTCGTATCGTTTTTCCCCGCCAAAACCTTTACATTTTATGATTGTTATGGATGCTCATATTATTTTTTACAACACAATGTTTGCAATTTATAATTGTTGTGAATATTCTTATCAATGTCCTTTTTCTTCACTTTTAGTACATATGTACACATTGAAATGATAAAGCAACTAATGTCATTATTAGTGTAGTGAACCCTCTATACTTGTCATTATTTTTTTTATAGTTGTGGATACACATAATAAACTAAAAATTATTCAACTTATACACAAAATAAATTGTAAACAGTTGCAAAATTAAATCAAATGTGATAAGGCCTAAGAAAAGATATGTATCCACTTTGTAAAATCTGTAATTTAACTAAATATTTAAAAAAATTTGTTAGCTGTAAAACGTTTAAAGAAAATATGTTTTCCATAGTCAAAATATAAGCAAAAATATATCCATATATTTTTAAAAAAGATGTGTTTGTTCCAAGATAAAATGCAAATTAATTATTGACTTTTTACCATCCCCAACTTTGTGGTTAAATGCATTTAGATAATCACCCATTCCAACTTCCATACACGTTTTCAAAGTAAAAAAAAGAAAAAACTCTTGCTCTTTGCACGCCTCATCTTTTTTGCAATAATCTGAGAATGGCTTCCATTGCTAAGAAAGAAAATGCTAACGAGATGGCAGAGGTAACAGCTGTAAATAATCCAAGGTAAACCTACTAACTGTATAACTAATCTATGTTAAGATTTCATGTATTTCACAAAAAAATTGATGCTAACATCATGTTTGCACCAGGTTGGATGATGTTGCAGCAAGTAAAGGGAAAGAAGTGCATGAAAACAAAGGTAAATAAACAGATGTTAGTTTTCCTGAACTGCAATTTTTAGATGTAATGTGCATGTTTTAAAAAGGGCTTGAACATCCATGTAGGTGAGGAAGAAAGCATAGAATCTGTTTATGATTGGATGGTTTCAGAAAAACAGGCGATTAAACGGAGGAAGTGGGAGCAAGTCAAGGATGAAGAGGCAAGATTAAGAGAAGAAAGAAAAAAGTATAAGCAGTTTGTGAGAGAGTTTGGTCCTTTTAGGAAACAGAGGAGGAAGAAACAGAAGTTGGAAGTCTATTCTTACGATCAAGTTCATCTTGCTTTCTCATCAGAAGATTTGTAATTTCGTGCTGGCTTTATTTGTTTAAGAATTTAAATTAATGGAATGAACATGTTATTTTACACATTTATACGGCTTTTGATAGTTCTTTTTTTGACCCGTCTGAAGTAAATTTTAACACGAACCGACCCGTTTGCCTATGCACGACATATGAAATGTTCTTATCAGTTGCTTCTTTATTTAAGTATTTTCTTGCAATTTTACATTTTGGTTTGCTTCGACCTGTTAGTAATCATTATCAATGGCTAACGGACAATGAGTAATCAAACCAAAAAACAGTCATTTGTTAAATTAATATATTTAAAGTACATTGTATAACAAATTAGGCAACTTATAATGATTCGAGTTTTCTTATGTACAGTTTAAGTTGTAGAATATAAAATATAAAAGCATGTTTTTGTACAATATAATCGCAATCTTTAACTATAGTAAAAACCATATTCATTTAGAAAAGTAACCAAACTATACTTATGAAAATATAGGCATGAAATCATACATGTATATAGTATAAACACACGAAATAGAAAATAAAAAAAAACGTCCCAACCCAAAACCATAGAGTTATTATACTTACTAAAATAAAACGAGTTGCTCTTATTAAGAGTTCATAATAAAATCGTATGTATATATTTAGGATAAGCACCCAAAATAAGATTTTTAAAAAAAGAAAACGTGTATATTTAAAACATAATATATTTTAAATATATTCACAGACTTTATCTATATTAAAACTTTAGAAGTTAATATTAATCTTCAAACTCTATAAATTAAACCACATGTTAGCTGCTGAGCTTATAATTTCATTTATTGGTGACGAGAAGTAAACACAATGTCATATAAACGATCAAACAAGGTATATACTTATAAGTTATGTATGCTTTATCTGTTACTATGTAAGTTTACATCATTTTGAGTAATAGAACTTTAACAGGTTACTAAAAAAAAGGACTATGATTCTCCATATCCAAGTAATACTTCGCTGAATAAGGATGTACCATTAATTATTTTATCAGATGATGATGAGGTATAATATCTAACTCAAGCATTCATTCAAGTTATACACGAAATAAAAATATCTGATTACGTTCCTCATAATTATAGCCTAGCCATGCTGATATGGTTAAAAAACATGAGCTTCCATCTCCAACCAAGGACATGCCAATTATAAATATATCAGACGATGAAAAGGTATCTTTAATACTATGTCCGAGTAGTTTTATTATCAGCTTGATATGTTCTTGCTTAGCATGTATTTTTAATGGAATTAATCACTTAAACATTTGTTTTATTTTGTTGTTGTTTTTTCTTCCCAGCCTGTTTTACAATCACTTAAACGGCGTAGATTGGTAAAAACAAGCACATCTGTAGACGCCACTTTTGTTAAGGTTATATCTTAGATTGTTTATTTGTATTGTTATATTATGCAGTATAACATGTTCTGACATTGTGTAACACATAAATATATTGAAACTTACAACATATTTTTTTATGACGTGTGCCTTAAACCCACAAGTCTGATGGTGATGGAAATGTTATAAGAGAAGGATCTAAAGAAGCGCACCCAACACACAGTACAGGTCGTAAAAAATATATGTTGATTGATGAGGATACGGATGACGATTTTGAAAAAAATAAAGCAGATTCTGAGGATGGTGTTTGGGTGAACATCGATGATCTTCCTGATCCAATTTACCCTCTAAAAGAATATAAACCTAGATATACTATCCCTGATGAGCTTATCATTGAAGACTCCTCTACAGGTTGTTGCTTGGAAACCAATTGTATAGTTTTTTAAATTTGTATATTACTAAATATGTGTTAAATTAAAATTTATATTTTACTTATGAATTTTTTTATCTGAAATTCTCAATAGGTGATTCAAAGTATACATCCGTCGATGAAGATTATACTGATGTTAATGGTAAAAAACCCAACATACATATTTATAACAGCAGCACAGATGTAGGAGTATATAGTTTTTTGGTATTTGTTTATTTATGTTTTATTTGTACTTGAACATGCGATTTCAAATGCACAGCACTGGATGAGGCTGACATAGTCGACCATGACATGTGGAACGATATGCCTGATATCGACGAAATTGTGAATGGTCAAAATATTTGCAACAGAAATCTCGATGAAGAAGCATGGGAAGTTGGCTCAAACACGTATAGTGTCAGCTATGATTCCGATACCGATGATATGAGTAGCTTTATTAACGAAAGCTCCACTGATTATGAAACAAGTGACGTTGATGATAGTGAGGATGAAATATAATGACACATAGCTAGATTTTCCATAGATTATGTTTTTAAGAGTTTTATCCTATATTGTTTGTCCATCTTTATTGTCATTCAGCAAATAATACCTTATTACTATGAATAATTGTTGCGGTTTTTAAGTTGGTGAATTATAAATTCAATTACCTCTAAAGCTTTCATTATGTTAGACGTATATACATTGTATTGTTCCATTAAATACAAATATAACAAATTTTGACCCAAAAGAGAAGGCCCAATGATATCAAGCTTTTAATAACTGGATATATATATATATATATATATATATATATATATATATATATATATATATATATATATATATGATTGTTTACATAATGTAAACCATCAACATATACTCTTCCCATGGCATCATCAAACCCTAAAACCTTTCATGGTTCAGCCTCACCCAACCCACACACTGATTCACGGTGCGAGGATCAACCCATTCCTCCACAAATCCCCGTGACAGAACCAAAGTTTGCTCATGCACGAAAGCTTGTTGCAGATCTTAAGACAAAAGGTGAGGTGCATGATCAAGAAAATAGAGATCCAAGCACTAAGGTCGATGATGCATTGAGATTTCTTGCATCAGTCTTTGAAGAAGGTGGACCTTCTCAAAGTAGTAGAGGTAAAGTGTATAAGGTTTATAATTCTTTAGAAATAAATTTAATCATTCGTGTTAACTTTATAAGCCCGTTTATCTTTGACTTAATAGAAGAGCTAGACGAATCTGTTTTCCTCAATTGGCTAAAGTTAAATGTTGGAGATCCTCAGGAGTCTCAACAGGTTCTCAATGGCGTCCAAGCGAAACTTATGAAAGCAGAAGCCTTAATTGACGAAATACGCAAGATGGGTCATGAGGTGACCGATGACTACCTTGTGGATCTAAACTTTTTCAGTGATGACGATTGAGATTTCAACATCATCTTACAAGGCGTTGCTCACAGGCTGTTTTTCTTTCAGTTTAAATAGTTGATGAACTATTCTGATTTGAATTTATGTTGCCATTTGATTCTGGATTTGATGTGTTTCGCCTATTTTATTACTTATTATACGTTAATATTTCATATAGTTTATAAAAATGCGTATATTGAATCCACGAAGTTTTGAAACATTCAAGTTAAAGAAAGAAACAAAATATTTATTGAAAAAATATAGTATAGGCTTGTGTATTTTCTGTAAATTAAATATATCTCTTAGCATCAATTTATTTGAAACTAAACTTATAAGATTGGTACAATATGTACATTCTATACTTATCATCCCAATTATATTTTCTATAAATTAAATATATCTCTTAGCATATTCGGTAAAAATATACATGCTATGCTTATCATTGGAATTATATATTCTATAAATTGAATATATCTCTTAACAAATAATAATTCAATCTCGCAAACTGATGCGTGGTTTTGCAACCTTACAACAGGTTTTACCTCTCGAGGGATCTCAAGAGGCTTACAACCCCACCAGGCAGTGTACCTGACCGATGTAGTATAGTGTAGTGGTAAGTACGGGGGATTGATCGTTCTCCACAGGGAATAGTGTTCGTTAGGTATGAAAGACTACTCTAATAGGTCTAAGGGTTGAGGAAGATTCTTTTTGTGTTTTTATATTTTTTATGAAAGCAAGTAAAATCTCGGGTTTGAAGGAGTGGGCGGAATTAGTTGCTAGTCAACTAACCCAAATAACTACAAATGCAAATAAAATAAAATAACAAAAAAATAAAAAGTTGGTGAGAAACTTATGTGTAGAGAAATGTGTTCACTTAGATTTCCTTACTCCCTAACTATCTTTTACCGGTTGATTAGTGTGTATTAGTTGCGTGGATGACGGGTGTATTCCTTAATACCAATCGTGGGGTGGCGTACGTACTTCCCCAACTCTACAAGCTCCTACTTCACTCCTATGTCGAGCCGGCTAGGAAGCTCCTAACATGGGATCACTAGAATTCGCTTGTGCATTAAATACAACCATAAAAACCTTTAGTACGCATTTGGTTCATGTTTCTTAAGACGTTCAAGCAAGTTACCGAATAGGAAGTTAGCCAGTTTTCTTAAGCCTAACATAGATAAACAATCATCCAATACAACTAATAACACACTAATAACCAATAATCAATAGCTAGGTTTCATTAGATCTAAGCAAACACAAGATAAATCTAGCCTAACATGTTAAACAAAAGACAAGAACAAGATAGAATCAAACAACACATAGACATATTGAATGATTAATTGATAACTTATCTTTCAATGTAACATGGAAGATCTCAAGGCAAAAAGCCTTGAAAAAGATGCTAAAATCGTCTTAGGGTTTTCTCCCAAAAATTCCACACTAAGCTCTCCCTTAATGACAAAGAATTGCAAAACTATATATAGATTTTTACATCTGACGGCGTCACCTTATGGAGTGTGACGCCGTCACCTCGCCGCTTCTAGGGTTCCCGGATGGCCTTCTTGACGCCGTCCCTCTTTAGCTCTCCAAAATCCGTTCTGGCTTATCAAGGCTTGACGCCGTCAGACCTTGAACATGACGCCGTCCCTCTTTGAATTAAGCCGTGACGCCCTTGATCAGGTTAAAGCGTGACGCCGTCAGAATTTACATGCAATTTTCACTGGCTTATCATGAGTAAATTTCACATCCACCTTTTCTTGCCAAGCCATGACGCCGTCCAGAGTAAAATCTGACGCCGTCAAAGGTAACTTTTAGGCGATTTTTGAGACTTTGTCGTTTTCTTCACTTTTATGCTCCAAAAATGTCCAAAATGCCTCCTTTTCCAGATTTCTCCTCAAAAGTACCTAAAATGACAAAAGGAACGATTTAGGGCAATATTTGATCAAATAAATACGATTTAGGGCTTAAATGACCCCTTAAAAGCGGTACACTTTTCGCTTCATCAAATACCCTTACACTTGAGATTTGCTTGTCCTCAAGCAAATGCGCTTTTATTCTAATCAAAATACAGGTTAGGGGTCATTTAATGCAAACATAAAAGTAATTACAACAAATAATCGTTCCACTTCAATCATAATAAGCACGGAGATTATAAACTAGCACCTCACAAGTAGTGTTTAGATACTCACATCTCTCAAGTGTCATCAAAATAAATCTCATAAATGAAAACGGATAATATCTCTCACTACCTGTCATAGCAAATAGATTACCATAGGCTTGGGAAAGGATCGAAAACCTCCTCCACTAGGCGTAAGCACCTAAGATAAACTATCAAAGAGGGCTTTTACATGGGTTATAACGTTAGGTGTAGGGAAAAGGAAAACACGGTTTTGTTGGATAAAGGATATTTTACTGGTGGCGAGTTAAAGATCTTGATTAATTACATGTACTATACAATGTTGCTAAGCCAAGACTCGACTCAATCTTAAGCTAGAAACAAAATAACAAAATAACAAAAACATAAAAATAAACATAAAATGAAACGGGATGGTAGTCCGTATGTTTTTTCTACTTTTTCTTTTTCTCATTTTTTTGTATTTTTCTTGATTTTTTCGATTTTTTTTTTTTTTTTTTTTTTTTTTTTTTTTTTTTCATACACTCTTGCCCTTCCATCCAAAATAATACATCATAGGGGCATTGCATTCCCCTTACACTTGAACTTTTACATAACTTTACAATTAACTATTCTAATGACTCGAATTAAGATAATTGAAAAACTTGGAGTACTTTTAAAATATTTAGCACATATGGGGGTAATAAATGATGTTCATCCCCATTACTCCATTACACTAGTACTTTACCCATGAGTCCCAATCGTCCCAAAATAATATGTACAAGGATATGACTCGACTTAGCAACCATGTAATCAACTAGATAATTAACTTGGGTTTAAACAAATGTTGTAACAATAATGCACTAAAATGAGTGCATACAAGGTAGGCTAAGGCGATTTGGGTGTACATTTTAGTGGGGTGTAACAAATTCTTCCTTTAAGTAAAATGCTTAAAGGTCGAAACGAAAAGATAGGCTCTGGGGGTGTACTAGGGGTATCGTGTACTAAAAATGAGTACAACGCAAAGGGTGTGGGAGAATTACTTGACCAATGTTGCCAATGTAATTATAACAAAAAAACACAGGTGTAAAACAATGGGTTAATCCTAATGCCTCTTATCATGTAGTAAATCTAACTACACGAATGTAGTCTCACTTGTGGCCTCGGAATGGTCCTAACGCAAGTTCTAGAATCTAAGTGCTACCGGTACACACATCATAGCATAAATGCTTTTCCTACCAATTCTAGGGGCGAACCTCACATATTTGGGGGTGGAAAATTTTTTTAGTGGTACGGTTTTTGTGCTAGTCATATAACTCCTATCCGTGAGACGCTCATTAAGATCAAAGTTTCACTCCTATATGTTGTAAAAAATTTTAAATTTGACACTAAAATTACCTTAACAAGTATTTCTCTCAGTTTTATTACACATCTACTATTAAACAAACAAAAATCAAGCGTAATTGTATTCTCTAAAATCGTACTTTTACCCTCCCCTTACACTTAAGATGAACATTGTCCCCAATGTTCAAATAACAAGATGTAAAAGTAAAAAGTAAAAGAATGAAATCAAATACTCCCCTGATTCGCTCGGTGGATAATGAAGTAACACGGTTAGATCTTCTTCCAAAGTAATGTTGAAGCTCCATGACTAATGCATCGCCAAAAGCTTGCTCCAAAAACATTTCCTTGTCCAAAATAACCTGTTAAACCTGAGAAAACAAACACGAAAACCTGCATAACATCGACGGGATAAAATCTATATATAAGGATATAATGCTTGTGGAATGATAATTTTGCAGATTCCTGGAGATTATAAGTTGGAGATTTAATAAAAACTTTTTAAAAACAAAACTTTCAAAAATTTCTGAAAATTAAATCTGACGCCGTCAGGTTATAAACCCTGACGCCGTCAGAAATGACCTGACAAAAATTCTCATTTTAAGTTTCCGGAAAATTTCTGGAAAAAACTTTACCTTACTTCCTGGAAATCCTGCAAAACATCATTATGACTCGATACAAGCATTTGACTCAAACAAATACGAATATGTATGTTAATTTAATATTATTACGATTCATGTTCATATGTGTTCTAATAAACCAATTTATATTTCCCTTACACTTATCTTTTGCAAAATACCTTTATATGTAGTTAAGACGAAGTTAAAAACAAAATAAAGCATTTTCACAAATTACTTTTGAACATGAATCAATAATAATAAAAATTAAACATACATACGGAAGCAAATAAAATCAAACAAACAAACAAACACACAAAGCAAATAAATAAAATAAAGCTTGGGTTGCCTCCCAAGAAGCGCTTTTCTTTATTAACGAGTCTTGTAGCTAGACTCAAAGTCACGTACATTACGTTTTTCCGTTTTGCTTCTCAATTGCCCCTCTAATCATCCTAACAACCTCCATATCAATTTTGTATTTAGGTCCAAGGTTTAAGCAATCTTTATAATAAAGGCTTCTCTTATCCCAAACATAGTCCATGCCTTTTTCTTTATCCTCTTCATTGATGTCCTCAATCGCACCAATGTTGTCCATGTCAAATCGAGGCACAAAACGAAATTCATTTACCCGATAAGGCATCCTATATGTGATCCTATCTATGTGATTAGAAAACTGAACCGTGCCTTTCAAACGATCATACCTTAAATTGGATGCCTCAATAAATGGCTTACCTAACACTACGCGAGATAGGCGGCAGTCAACAACACTTGCCAAATCTTCTAAGATCATGAAGTTGGTGACAAAGGTAAATTTCCCAACAAGGATATGCATATCCTTAATCCTTCCAACGAAGTTGCAAACTCCGCCTGGACACTTGGGGTCCCTCCTAGGTTCAAGTGGTGTGTTTATGATTTGGCTATAAAGGCCTGAGGACATAACGTTGATTGGGGATTCACAGTCAATGTAAGCATGCTCAACGTATTGGTACCCAATCATACATGGTATCTTCACATTCCCGGGATCACCTCTCTTAATCTTTGGGTCAATTCTAACAAAAGGTGGTCGAGGGTTATCAACTAGGTTGTTATAGTAAGCAATCTCCTCCTTAGTGGGGTATTCATTGAAACAATCATCCAACCTAGGATCTACCTTCACTTCCTCAATTTTCTCAATCAACTTATCAACCGTAAGATTATTACGTTCTAAGTAATTATCTGAGTATATGGCGGTCCCTAAGTTGTTCAAGGCATAATCAAGCTCTATATCAATCAATCTACTGAGCTCCCTGAGCTCACTAATCTCATTCTCAAGTTGGCTACGCAACAAAACCACTTCGCCAGGTGTAAGGGGTGGATTCGCGTTTTCCATAATGGCAAACTGAATAGTCAATGAAAATCTGTTACGAACAAAAGCACAAAGAAAATAGATAGACTAAAGAAAACCTAGAAAAATAAAATAAAAATCTCACTAGAAAGGAATCTAGTGAGTAGACCTAATAGAAATAACAATTCAACCTAAACAATAACTATTCCCCGGCAGCGGCGCCAAAAACTTGATGCGTGGTTTTGCAACCTTACAACAGGTTTTACCTCTCGAGGGATCTCAAGAGGCTTACAACCCCACCAGGCAGTGTACCTAACCGATGTAGTATAGTGTAGTGGTAAGTACGGGGGATTGATCGTTCTCCACAGGGAATAGTGTTCGTTAGGTATGAAAGACTACTCTAATAGGTCTAAGGGTTGAGGAAGATTCTTTTTGTGTTTTTATATTTTTTATGAAAGCAAGTAAAATCTCGGGTTTGAAGGAGTGGGCGGAATTAGTTGCTAGTCAACTAACCCAAATAACTACAAATGCAAATAAAATAAAATAACAAAAAAATAAAAAGTTGGTGAGAAACTTATGTGTAGAGAAATGTGTTCACTTAGATTTCCTTACTCCCTAACTATCTTTTACCGGTTGATTAGTGTGTATTAGTTGCGTGGATGACGGGTGTATTCCTTAATACCAATCGTGGGGTGGCGTACGTACTTCCCCAACTCTACAAGCTCCTACTTCACTCCTATGTCGAGCCGGCTAGGAAGCTCCTAACATGGGATCACTAGAATTCGCTTGTGCATTAAATACAACCATAAAAACCTTTAGTACGCATTTGGTTCATGTTTCTTAAGACGTTCAAGCAAGTTACCGAATAGGAAGTTAGCCAGTTTTCTTAAGCCTAACATAGATAAACAATCATCCAATACAACTAATAACACACTAATAACCAATAATCAATAGCTAGGTTTCATTAGATCTAAGCAAACACAAGATAAATCTAGCCTAACATGTTAAACAAAAGACAAGAACAAGATAGAATCAAACAACACATAGACATATTGAATGATTAATTGATAACTTATCTTTCAATGTAACATGGAAGATCTCAAGGCAAAAAGCCTTGAAAAAGATGCTAAAATCGTCTTAGGGTTTTCTCCCAAAAATTCCACACTAAGCTCTCCCTTAATGACAAAGAATTGCAAAACTATATATAGATTTTTACATCTGACGGCGTCACCTTATGGAGTGTGACGCCGTCACCTCGCCGCTTCTAGGGTTCCCGGATGGCCTTCTTGACGCCGTCCCTCTTTAGCTCTCCAAAATCCGTTTTGGCTTATCAAGGCTTGACGCCGTCAGACCTTGAACATGACGCCGTCCCTCTTTGAATTAAGCCATGACGCCCTTGATCAGGTTAAAGCGTGACGCCGTCAGAATTTACATGCAATTTTCACTGGCTTATCATGAGTAAATTTCACATCCACCTTTTCTTGCCAAGCCATGACGCCGTCCAGAGTAAAATCTGACGCCGTCAAAGGTAACTTTTAGGCGATTTTTGAGACTTTGTCGTTTTCTTCACTTTTATGCTCCAAAAACGTCCAAAATGCCTCCTTTTCCAGATTTCTCCTCAAAAGTACCTAAAATGACAAAAGGAACGATTTAGGGCAATATTTGATCAAATAAATACGATTTAGGGCTTAAATGACCCCTTAAAAGCGGTACACTTTTCGCTTCATCACAAACTATATAACATCTACAAGGTTTTCCCACTTTCATTTAGTAACGAGCTCAGATCAACCATGGGGCGTTTGTTTATTCCCCCATCAAAGTCACCAGGAAAACGCTCAAGAAGTAATTCCCCACCAAAACAGCTATCATCTAATTCAAGAGGTGACCAGGGGCCTGTAAGGTATTTTCTACCTATACGTTATGTTGATCAGCTTAGACGACATGTAGCATGGTTGGAAGCAGAAATCAGAATTGACGAATAAACAATGCTAAAGTGTAAAGATGATATTGATCACCGACGCGGAAAAATATTGGAGTGCCAACAAAAGATAAACAATATCATGAAACAAATGGAACTTTCGTAGTGAATTTTTTTATTGTGTCTATATTATTTTCAAATATGTTTGAATTGATTAACACTCTTTGATGGTTGCATAATTTTATTATTTGATTACCAATTTGATGTGTGTTAAATAGCTGTGTGCTTTATTGTTTGATTACAAACATAATATACAAATTAGATACAATTCAATTTTAAAATGATAATGATGTTTGATATTTTTGTGTACTATATATATACAATTTAAATTCGTGTACATGGGCAAGTTTATAGGAAACATGTATTTGGAAACTAACCACTTTTCTAATTAAATGTTGTGACTTTCCAATGTCAACTTTATGCCTTTAAATTGTCTAAGAATACAAAGATCCAACCAAAAAAAAAAGTATTATCCTCTCACAGTTATAGATTATCTCCTATTTTCACAATTCCATGGCCTCATCAAAATCAAACAGTGATACAAGGACAGGAAAACGCCAAAGAGATGATGATGTTAATCCAATTCCTGATAGATACAGAGCCTTCGACATATCAAAGAATATATTGGCTAAGTGTGAATCGGGCAAGTATGCAACTGAACGATCATTGATTGATCTATACAACAACCGTATAAGGCTTCTTGAGGAACAAAACAGAAAGGATGAGGAAATCATACGAGAACGCCAAGAGAGAATTGATGTTCGGAATATAAAAATAGCAGAAGAACAGCAGAAAGTTGCTGATATTTACAAAGATATTGAGAACAGTCATGTTATTCCTTAGTTTTTTTTTTTTTTTTTTTTTCCTTTAAGATTCATGATGTTATTTGTGACGTTCTTTTGCTTATTTGAATAATAAAGCTTGCATTTACTATTTTAAAAAGTTTTCATGAAACAATAACTACCAATTGTAATTGTATGCCCACACAGTTTGCTATGCTTGAAGGATTTGCCCTTTGTAGTTATGTAAGTTATGACTTTGTACTGAATGTGATAGCAGTTAGATGAATAGAAACACACAAGGTACAAGTTTTGGATTGCGGTTTGTACTGCTCATATGTCATTGTTGTTGAATTTGATAATTATGTCAACAAAAAATAACAAGGAGGCAAAGACAACACTACAGATAACTAATAAATTAACTTATTGATGTGGTTGTTATGTGTATTTTAAACTATTCATCAAACAGATTAACCAAATGAAGAGCCTGTTGAACATTGTATACGAAAACACTAATAAAACAACTTAATTAAAAAGATTCATCTTCATTGCGTTGGATTCTTCCTCGCGTACTGCATCTTTTGTTTGGGCAAGCAATGCTCCCATCAATTCGAGCAGTACCCGGCGCCTCTCTTGAGTTTTCTTCAATGCGTCAAGTGAGTCCAATGCGACACCACGAGGTCCTAATTTTTCCAAGTCAACTATCATTGATTGGTTCTTTGCTATAACTCTCCTCAGATGCTCGCAACAAGTGTGAATCAATTCTGCACAGATGGCTTCTTCACATGCTTGTTGTACAAACCAAACACGCATGCAGTCATGCAGCTTGGACGATCCAAAGAGGTTGCTTAGCTCCTCTAAAACCTGTAATGGCGCCATTGAAAACGTTTTTTCCAAAAAATGGTTATCCTTTGCCTTTTGATATGCTATTTATAGACGAAATCATGTTTAAAAAAAATTAAAATTCAGTAATTATCTTATTTTCAAGTCTGTGATAGGAGCAATATTTAAATAAAGATGTTGCAATTCCTAATGATAATATTTTGTTAACAAATATAAGCAAATATAAGTTAACAAATATAAGCAAATATTTAAATTAAAATACCACAATTCGGGTGTTAGATGTAAAATACAAATATTTTGTTAACATATATGCTACTATATAGTAGTAGATAAGTATGGTTATGCAATATGTTACTTTTCAACCATTAATAAACACTAATTTCACTTAAAAAACAACTAAACATCTACAAACCTTTTCAACACCATTTTGATATACTATACAACACTGCCAAGTTTACAATATACAGGTTGTGTTATAAACATGGTCACTGTATCAGAAGATTTGGCAATCCGACCAAGAGGAAGACCACAAAAAACACATAGAATAACAGGCAGCACGTCCTATATACAGAGTGTAAGGCCCATTCAACCGACGGGTCAACTCCAAACAGGTAATTACATTGTTTGAAACTACGCACCATCATATTTACAGTATGCCAACATTGTATTGAACATGGGTCATTACAACAGAATATATCCATTTTGTCTATAAAAGAATGTATTAACAGTATGCCAACGTTGCATTGAACATGGGTCGTTACAAAAAAATACAAAAACTTACCCATGGGTAGATTCTATTATAGTGTTTAATATTGGCCAGGTCAAGGGGGGTGCGTTAGATTGGCTAAAGGAGAGTAAGGTCAAACGGGTTGAAAGTAGACCAAAGTATAATTTTAACAAGTACAAATACAAATTGTAAGGTTATTACGGTCAACCTATATTAGATGTATTCCTAAATGAAAGCATTAGTTATTTGTAAAGAAGAATATAACAAATAAGTATTTAAATTGTAGTGTTCAGGTATTTAGTTTTTTCTTATGAGTAACCCATAAAGGGTGACTTAAAAGCAGTTCATTGGTTTACTTATACTATGATTGTCATGGCAGCTATATCAGATGATTTAGCAATACGGCCACGTGGAAGACCACAACAGAAAGATGAACTTACGGGTAACACATCGTATATGCAAGTTGTGAAACCAATACGACCTGGGGGACGACCACCAATATACCCAATCCAAACATGTTATATCATTTATAGAAACTGCATATCATGATAATTACAGTCTATGTTTGCCTACAACAACGAGCAATCAGTTATATTAATGTGTCTTTGTTTTGCAACAGATGTCGGAAGCTTTAGTATCCGGCCAACGCGCACACCTTCTCAGACCAAAACAAACACGGGAAAAGGAATCAACCAACAAACAGGCTGTGAACATCCAACACCAATAAAGAGACCAAGAGGGCGTCCTTTCAAAGACCCAACCAAAACACGTAATACATTTTCAATTTTTTGAACAAGTAGCTAATAAATATTATAATCATTAACTGTTATTCATTCACTTTTGCTGCAACAATCGATAAAGAGCCCGTGTACCTTGGAACCATCCACTCTGGTGTGCACACTTCGAAACGCAAATCACAAAGGCTGCAGGACAAAATAATACCACCTACGAAGAAAATCCCTAGGCGCGAAGGTTTAAACAATGCCACCTCAGCACACAATCACGATGGTCAGATAAACATGTTTAAAGGAATATCTAATGGTACAGACATTAGACAGTTCCCTGATAAAGACAACATTTGTGCCAAAAACAAAATGAATGGTTTTTTTTTTTCCTTTAAAATTTAATTAATTACTTGGCTATTCTCAGATTATCTTGACCATGGAGATCCCGTTTACACGTGCGAATCCTGCGACGCACTGTTGTGGCATGCTGAATCTACGGTGGGATCGACAGCTTCAGGCACTGGATCATACTCTATATGTTGTGGTAAGGGAAAGGTGAAATTAGGAACGGAAGTTAAGAATCCACCACAATTGTTAGCACAACTTATGAATGGTGAACATCCAAAGAGCAAGGATTTTGTTGATAACATTAGGCGATACAATTTAATGTTTTCATTCATGTCCATGGGTGCAAAACAGGATACGTCTGTTAAGTAGGGATATGGACCGTAGTGTTACAGGATTCAGGGAGAAAATTACCACAGGATGGGGAGCCTCTTGCCTGAGGGCGATAAACCCCCTTTTTTTGCGCAACTATATATTTATGACCCACAGAACGAAATATAAAACAGGGTTAATTCGGTCAAGTATTCCACCAATAATTATTACATGAGTACATGTATGTTGTTCATCCATTGTTAGGTAAGCAACACTATATTAGTATAATTGTATTTGTTTTATACTGCCCAAACGATGGCGCAACAACATCAAGTACCTATATCGTCGACCATCAACTGACTATTGACTTACGCGACATGCTGGATACCATTAATCCATTGGTTGCTCAGTTCAGAATGGCTGGAGAACAGTTGGTTAGGAGACATGATGAAACGAGGTTCAGATTGCGCCTTATCGGTACAAGAGAACGAGATGGTCGAAACTATAACCTACCAACGTCTGATGAAATTGGAGGTCTAATAGTTGGTGATTTTGACACAACAGCTAATAAAAGGGACATCATTTTACACCCACAGGAAGGCGGTCTTAAAAGAATAAGTGAATTGCACCCATCGTATCTAGCATTGCACTACCCACTGCTATTCCCTTACGCAGAAGATGGTTACTGGACAGATATATACCACGTGGGTGTTACTGATCGTACACCAACAAACAAGAAAACAAGGGTAACAATGAGGGAGTATTTTGCGTATCGGCTGCAGGAAAGGACGGGTGTTTTCTCGATGATACTCAACGCAAGGAGACTATGCCAACAATTTATTGTTGACGCATACACTATGGTAGAATCTGAAAGAATTTCGTTTATTAAAAATCAACAGAAGGATTTGAGAAGTGAAACATATTCTAAACTTGCGAAATTGGCGGAGCAGGAAGATTCTGGGGTCATGTTACGAGGGAAAAAGGTTATTTTACCGTCGTCATTCACTGGAAGTCCAAGATACATGATGCAAAATTATTTGGATGCCATGACAATATGCAAGGTGTACGGATATCCTGACCTGTTTATAACATTCACGTGCAACCCAAACTGGCCGGAAATTGCACGTTTTGTCGCGGATAGGGGGCTGAAGCCTGAAGACAGACCGGACGCCATAACAAGAGTCTTTAAACAAAAAGTGGACTCTTTAATGAGGGATTTTAAAGACCGGCATTATTTTGGACATTTGAAAGCAGGTACAATCATTATACATTTAATAACAAATACAAAGTAATTGAATCCGTTATTATTAGTTAATTGTATGTCATGCTTAACACTATCAACCTATTACAGCTGTTTATACTGTCGAGTTTCAAAAAAGAGGGCTGCCACATGCTCATATTTTGCTTTTTTTGGAAGAACGTGATAAAATCAAGACAACCCGCCAAATTGATCGTTTTATTTCAACGAAAATACCTGATAAAAAGGAAGATCCTGAACTATACGAGATCGTTACCGATCATATGATGCACGGACCATGTGGCCCACAGCGCCCTACTTGTCCATGCACGGTTAAAAACAAATGTACAAAGAAATTCCCCAAAGTGTTTAACGATTCAACAGTCATAGACGAGAACGGTTACGCACTTTATAAGAGGAGGAACGACGGTTGTACAGTGACTAAAAGTGGTTCAGAATTACACAACGGATACGTGGTCCCTTACAACCCGGGGTTGTTGAGGCGGTACCAATCGCATATTAACGTGGAGTGGTGCAACCAAATGGGTTCTATAAAATACCTTTTCAAATACATAAACAAGGGTCCAGATAGGGCTACAGCGGCGGTAGAAGACCAGGAGATAGACGAAGTCAGTGATTACTATGACTGTCGATATCTTTCGGCTTGTGAAGCAGCATGGAGGATTTACAAATTTGACATACATTACAGATTCCCTCCGGTTGAACGATTGCCGTTTCATTTAGAAGGCGAACATTCGGTCGTATTTGATGCTTCGGAAAGCATTGACTGTACGTTGGATAAGGCATCCATAAATGACACAAAATTCGTACAGTGGATGAAAACAAATGAGACTGATGTAGAAGCGAGGACTTTACTTTACCACAAATTTCCACAACACTATGTATGGAAACAAGAGGATAGAGTTTGGGTTAAAAGACAAAAAGGCACGTCAATTGGACGTGTGCATCATGTATCACCATCAACCGGTGAACTGTTCTACCTGCGAGTCCTTATTAACAAGGTCCCGGGCGCACGAGATTGGATCGATTTTAAAAATTTTGAAGGTGTTACGTACAACACATACAAAGAGGCGTGCCAGGCACGAGGTCTATTGGAAGACGATAAAGAATACATTGACGGGTTGTTAGAAGCCAGCCTATGGGAACCGGAAACTACCTACGGAAATTTTATGTCATTCTTATCCTAACAGATTGCATGTCTCGACCAGAATTTGTTTACGAGAAGACGTGGGAGGTGATGGCTACTGACGTACTACACGCGGAACGAATAAAAAGAAATGATCCAGGTATGAAATTTTCACTGTAATACAGTCTCTTAATACCTACTCAGTTGTCTAACTGATATCATTATAATTCTTTATAAATGCATCACAAACAACTACAATTTACAGCACAACAAATACACATAGTTTACACACACATGTCCTGACGTCTAATGACATTATCCATAATAAAATTTTAGGTTCACAAAAAACATACCTAAAGTACTTATTCATCAGTACCATACCAAACAGGCAGCAAATCAAACGTATAACACTGGGATATTGCCTTAATATTCCTGTAAGAAACGTTCCTGTCGCTTTCCTTTATGCACACCCAACCTTCCCAATAATGGTTGTCAAATTTGATCAAGAACTGTGAACCCATGTTTCTGAAAAAAATTCGAATAGCTTTAGTGAGTTAAACACCAAAAAACCCTGACTAAAAATATCAAACATTTAAAAATACACATTCAAAGGCAAGAAAAAAAAAACACTAACCCAATAATCAGGTGTGGTTGTATACCATAGTTTTATGAAACTAACCCCAAATTATTGAATTTCCCTATTTCTAAAATTACCCAGCAAAACACCATGATACCACTTCAGCCTTATAATAGTGTAATAAACAACATGAGCCATCGATAACAAACCAGTGGTATTCCATAAACCAGTTTGAACCCTCCTATATTTCCCAAAACGTTCACAAAAAAAAGCGCCCAAATACTGTTATTAGAATGAGTGTTTTAGTGCCTTTGGAATGGAACTTTTATTTATAAAACTAATAAATCGAAATGAACAAAAAAAAAAAAAAAAAAAAAACTACCTCACAGTGATGGTCGCTAATTAACCATCCAAATGTGTGTGTGTGTTGGGCTGTTATTACAAAGTTACAGGCATGTGAAAAATAATATATGTCTATCAGTTTGTGTGTTACAATTAAACTAACAAATGCGCATTTAATTTTTGCAGATTTGGAACTTTCAGACGAGCAAAGAAAGAACATATGTCTTACATATATCGAACACATGCTGCTTTGTAACAATAAAAGTGTAGGAAATAACCATATTGATTGTGTGGTTGATTCGGGTGGTCTTGGCTCATGGAAGATTAGATCCATGGTTGAAGTTAGAGAGAAGTTAGAGAGAGAGAGGGAGACTCTTGAGAGAAACCTGGATAAGATTAGCTTGTGTGTGAAATGTTACAAGAGTTCCAACCCTTCCCAAGTGTGGGAAGGGGTATTTATACTTCCTAATAATAGTGCCCCTAGTGGGCTGTGAAGTGAGCTGACAGTGGGGAAAGCCCCGACCCACTCCACAAATATAGATACGACTAATCTAATAAAACTAATAATACTAATAATACTAAGCTTATATAAATAAGCCTACGAGCTATATAAATGCTAATTAGATGCTCGGGGTGACCGAGCCTTCATCTGAATATTTATATTCCTAACAATCTCCCCCTAAGGGAGGTCACCCCGGAAATAATAACTTGAATTCTAGCATTTTGTCTTCTGAAGATGTCTTCATAGCTCGTAGTCTTTGATTCTTCATTGTCTTGAAACAACATGCATTCAGCAGTGATCTTGTGATGACCTTTCTTTGTCTTGGATGATCTTTGAGTATTCTTCGACTTTATCATCCAACATTTGTTTCCAAGTCATCTTTCAGGAGTATGTTTCCATGTGATGTATAAATCTTTGAGCCGACATGTTCACACTATTTGGTGTCATGATCTTTAGCATCAGAGTTTGCAGAAGCCGTGTTAAAGGTCTTTTAGGTTGATCATGACTTTGTTGAGTTACAATGATGATGTAGTGTGAACATGTGGTAGAGGATTGGCATCTTTTCTGCAACCAGCTACAACAGCAACCAGCTACAACATTCCACAGCTACAATCGCCAGAAGTTCCTGCATACGACAGTTAGCAATAAAACGTCCGGTACTTACAGGTTTGGACTTCGAGATTGTTAACAGCATAGTGTGAAAACTCTCTCTAATCCTTACCAAGACCGTTCCTAATCGAAAACCCACAGAGGGCTTTTTAAGATCGAACCGTAGCACATCAACGATTAGGTGAGTCGCTGGAGATCACTCCACGACTGTAGACCGTTAGAAACCGCCGTGACCACTAAGCGTAATCCCCGAGGAATTACCGAAGTGACCTGCTTTCAGGGCTGCTTGATGTTGACCCTGGCAGGAATTTCCATTCAATCATTGGGAATTACATTAGTAAATTCCCTCATAAATGTTCTGGCAGATTGCTAAGATCTGCGTAGGACTCATAAGTTTACAACTGGTGCCCTTAATGTTGAACAACCAGTGTAGAAATAATTCATGTCCCTATGAGATCTTCTTATGCATCTCGTGGCTCTAGACTCTATAGTGCGTTTTGATTTAGTGAGCGGAGGCTGGAGAGAACTGCCACCTTTTCAATATCATCTAACTCGGAGTGAGAGAGACGATAGGAATGTATTGAACTCCGTGACAATTGAAACAAGAATCCTTTGAGGGACCTTGAGTGGCTAAGGAGGGTTGTGCAGCGTATCACTGGGTCCATGATACTTTGTCTTCAATGCCAGCAATCAACTAAGTGATTCTGACAGCATATGCATTGACCCGGTTTCTGCCTAAGTTGTAAGGAGGGCTATTTCTTTTCACCCTTTATCTTTACAATTCTTTTTCATTCTTCAACCCCTTCAGTGCTTACCGAGACTTCATTACTAGTACCTTGTTGGGTTTGTTCCAGTACTAGCTCCATCTCAGTCGGCACTCTTCCCTTAATCACACTTTTCTCCTTTTTAATCATACCTAAGGACTTCTACACTAACTAGTGGATTGTCCCTGGGTAGATCCCTCCGGCTCTGGCGGGATCGTGGGAACTTGAGCCTAACCTAACCATCCTTATAACTCCATGCATTAATTAAAATGGTCGGTCTTTGGTGTACTTCCACGATTGCCAAACCAAATCTTTGAAAAATCTCTCAAAGTGTTCATGATTCTGAAACACATTTTTGCAAACACTTGAGAGTTTTATATTTTCAAATGCTCCCCCTCAACATGTGCTCTAATGATTGTTTTATAAGTTTGCACATGTTAGGTAGAGCTCGCACTTTTTGAATTGATCAACTTTCAGTGAACATGACCGATTCGAGACACGCTTACATCACTGGTTAGACCAGCTTGAAATTATTACCCGTCCTGGTCAAGTTCACAGAAAGTTTCTCGAAACGGTACACTCTACTCAGACACATCCTTTTCGAGACACGCTTACATCACTGGTTAGACCAGCTTGAAATTATTACCCGGCCAGGATATGTCCTTTCGATCAATGACAGTATAGGTTTCGTCAATTCATTGGTGAAGTCTGAGTCACGATCTCATGCTATGCCAAAATCCTTTTTCATCCATTCGCTCCCCCTCAATATGTGCATCGATATACGAAAGAGTTTAGCACATATGGGAGAGCCTACACTTAAATCCAAAACATCACATTTTCATCAGGTTTCATATTTAAATCACATTCTCTCCCCCGATCAAAAATTTCAAACCTTTTGAGATTTGTGATCCCAATTGATTTAAATAGTTTAGAAAACATGGGAGAAAATGTGGTCAGGTTTAACATGTTCTGATGATGAAACATACTTTGCTCCCCCTTAATCTAAGAGGGAGATTCATTGCTCATTTTGCACAAAGTGATTATTATGACACAGATGATATTGACCTTTTTTGCGGAGATGATGTAATCACCCACTTTTCTGAGTTAGTAGTCAACATCAATTATCCATCCACCAACAAGTCTTTCGCAAATGTCGTTGATCCCCACTTGGCGAGACCAAAATAGATGAATGGTGGTGGCGGTGATGACAGTGTTGTTGTTGTTGTTGCTGCCGATGTTGTTGTCGTGGTGAATTTCGAGCCAATCAATAGAGTTTGATCGTCTGATCAGATGGTTAGAATGGGAACTGGTACATTCATTTTGGCTATGGAATCTGCATAAGAATATCAACACAGATATACATACATACAGATACACTATTCCTAGATAGCTACCCTTCAGCAGCTTGCCACATTATAATACCAAGTTCATCTTTTAATCAAACCCCAATCAGGAACTACGTCAAACCACTATCTAGCATGAAGAGCAATTAGCAATCATGAACATGGCAATTCACACGAATTTCAATATTCAATTCAGGATCTTATGAACATGATTCTAACATAATAGCAATCTACCTAAGCGAATCCTGAGAACATATGCACAATATCAACAACCATTAAGCAGCAGAGACAAACAACATTTGAAACTCATTCATTTAGATCATACAAATGCCAGAGGAGTATTCAAAAACATCAAACACAACTGGTTTTCTAACTTCTTTTAGGTTTTGAGTCTTAAAGCATTTTGGGGATTATACGAGGATACCAAAGTAACACAAATGAACCTTCTAGATACATAAAGCTAGGAAACTATAAGCAAATTGCACATAATGTCCTAAACTTTCTAGCAGCTAACACACTTGGTCATTTGATATATTTAAGCAAGATCCTCTTCAACTAATTCCCCATTAACTACAAAACCATTTCTAACAAGTATGATTTAACCAATAAATCCGTTTGATGATATAAAATTTGAATTCACTCTCCCCCTCAATCAATGACCCGTATTCTAGTTGAACCTCAACTAAAATCACGCTTAACCCCACAACTCATCAAACAAGAACTGTCGTGAGGTTTTGTAGTCGTTGATTGAGTGACAAATTTTATGCATAATCCAAGTTTAAACAAATTTCATACAACACATATTCACCAAGTGTCTCACAAATAATTTTCTGAAGAATCATAGAATGAAAACTATTTGTATGCAAAGAAGACTTCTCTTCTTTTTCAAGAAATGATGCACTGAAACGTACATCAGATCGAAGAAACATGGATATAAAGTAATCCATGCCCAGGTGAACATCACCCAGTTGGAGGAACAGCCGTCTTTTTGGCGACGTGCTTTCCCCAGTTTGAAGCGCGGGTTGCTATATGAAGTAATAGCAAGCCATTTAGACATGTTTTAACAATCCATTTTAACTTCTGCTCGAGCTTCATTTAAAGACCCGTGCCATTATTGAATGACATTTCTAAGTCCGTAAATGTTATCGATAAACAGAAGACATGCCTAGGTGAAACTATTTTTGGTATTTTCTATTTTTCAATTTTTATGGTTTTTCTGGTTTTACGTATCTCTATTTACAATTAGCATGAATTCTATGTATCTATTTACAAAATGGTATAAGATGTGAAAAAGAATGTAAGAAGCAAAATATATACAAGGATACGAACCAGAAACCATTACTCCTCAGCATTCTGAATCTTCACCGCATTCATCACTTGACTTGCTGAAGAGCAATGTGAGCACTTTCAATCAGAGAATGATTCTGGCTATTCACTCTCCCCCAATTAGTGCTCTCCCCCAATCTGACAACCTTTCTGATGAACACCCATAATAGGAAGAAGACTTTGGATGAACGCCCGAAATATGAAGAAGTCTTTTGATAACCAAATGCATGCCGTCTTTAATCTTCTAACACTCCCGTCCTAGAGTGACTCCGTCAAAAACCTTAGGCAACTTTTCGGTAGTTTAAGTTGAGCCTCAACTGAAATCTAGCTTAACCTCACAACTCATCAAACAAGAACTGTCATGAGATTAGGTTAACATCAAGTTGGACTTAACCTTAAACTACGGAACAACTTGAACCTAACTTAACTCCACAACTCATCAAACAAGAACTGTCATGGGATTAAGTTAAATATCAAGTTGTAAGAAAAGAGCTCAACATTCTTGAATGTAGAGAAGACTGAAGACTCGACCTTCTTCAAGATTGCCCAATGTGGAGGAATAGAATACCAATCATCTTTATCTCACCAAATGCCTTCCAGTAACCTTACATGTAACCCATCAGCCCGCAGCATACACATGAGAAGATAACCCCCAACAGAGAATGTAGCGTAGACTGACGACTCGACCTTCTTCAGTCTTTAGTATAACATCAAAGTAACAAGTTGAACCACTGATCATCTATAGTATGTATCCATCCTTGGATATTAAGCCCTGATCACGTGAACCTGTTGTGCGTCCTTGATGTACACATTCTCTCTCCCCTGATGGTTACGATTAATCAGCCCATGACGTAACAGTGAAACGTAAATACCAAGGTAACAAGTTGAACCACTGATCATCTCTGCGGTATTTATCCATCCTGGATATTAAGCCCTGATCACGTGAACCTGTTGTGCGTCCTTGGTGTACACATTTCTCTCCCCCATAATGGTTACGATTAATCGGAATCATCATCATGATGTGTACATGTAGCCTAATGACGTGTACATGAAGCATTGACTAGAAACCCTTTGTTACTGATTGTACCAGCCCGTGAGACGATGTAGATTAGCATTCCATGACCATGTTCTTCAACACCTTGATAGACGGAAGAAGTAGTGTTGGAGAGACATGGTTTGCACGACTCCTGAACTGACGTATTCAGGAGTCGTATGACCATTTCTCAATCATCAACCAACATGTAGATTAATATTCACCCTTTCCCCCCCTAAAAAATTGCATATGCCTGCAAACTGCAATTTTTGATGATTGAACTAGTGAATATGAATACCATCAACGGTAAGTAGCTCCACTTGACGGTTCTTGAAGACTAACATGTTGTTTATTCACCCTTTCCCCCCTCAAAAATTGCATATGCTTGTCAACTGCAATTTTTGGTTGAACAAGTGAATAAGAATATACTCCAATGTGCGCCGATCCACTTGAAGACTGAATAAGCACGGAAAGAGCATGAATCTTGTTGATGAGAATGGCCATAACTAAGAAGATTCCTCTTCTTTTGAAGATAAAGTGCACTCAAGCGTACACTTTTCTTTTCTCTGAAGAACGAGGCCTGCACTGATGTGTACAGACGTCATTATGTTGAAGAGCGAGGCCTGCACTGACTTGTACAGACGTCATTATGATGAAGACCGAGGCCTGCACTGATGTGTGCAGACGTCATTATGTTGAAGAGCGAGGCCTGCACTGACTTGTACAGACGTCATCATGTTGAAGAGCGAGGCCTGCACTGACTTGTACAGACGTCATTTGATGAAGAACGAGGCCTGCACTGAAGTGTACAGACGTCATATGATGAAGAACGAGGCCTGCACTGACTTGTACAGACGTCATTTCTCTCTCTTTACTTCTTCTCTCATCTAACTCGTTACCAACCCCATTATCATTCTGTCGGCTTGATGTCGTGACCACTAATGGAGAAAAACCCAATATGATGAACTTGATACTGAAGTAATATAACCCGAACTTGTGACTTAAGCTTGTACTAATGCGTGACAAAGAGCGGTGTAGAGACTTCGTGCAACATCGAATCCCTAAGTACTCTATACTCTTCAACCAACCAACCATCAAGTATAAGACGTACATCACCTCTTGGATATCCACAACTTCGTGTGACACTGAGCACTACAACGTGACTCCTTAAAGTGATAGTTATTTTGCAATAGAGAGAAAGAAGAAATAACTAGATATCCAAGTCCTCGTCATTGTAAATGATGAAAGCTCGAACAAGGATCTCGAAGAATCTTCATCCAACCTCCCCGATATCTTCAGATACTAAGTACACGCACCCATGAAATTTCACTTCAGCCTCAAATAAATAATACTGATCTAACGCCGTAGTCACATCTTGTCGATTAACTGCCCCGATCCAGCCATTTGTGATGTTTTAGCTGATCTTTGATAATGGTTTTAACCTGATCATGGTCAAGAGCGCATAGCCCATCATCAAGGGATATTACAAATCTATGATTTAAACCGAGAAATAAGTTCTTTCGCGGGATTTTACAAAACCAAGAAGAAACCGTGAGACAGTAACAGATTGAATGTGGAATGACTGATTTGTGTTTGGTGAACTTCAGTTTGGGTTAAGAATATCCTGTGAGAATTACAGATCACATCACAACTTTTAACACCTTTGTCCAACAATCCAACCTCGTACACAGATTAGAGACCACTTGATGAAGGAAACCCGATATACCAATGATGGAAACTGAAGTAGAAATCCCCAAATTTGTTACTTAAGCTTGCACTTAATGTTGGAAGAACGGTGTAGAGAATTGATGCTCCAAGCAAATCTCTAAGTGCTCAATACCCAACCAAAGTATGAGACATTAACACCTCTTGCGATTATCGACATCGTCATTAACGTGTGACACTGAGTACTCCAATAACTCTTAAGTGATAGTTACCCTGACAACTGGTAACTAGATAACCCAAGTCTTCAACTTAAATTTCAAGCACGAGCAAGTTATCATTGAAGGTCATGCATCCAACCAACCCCGACTTCAAGATGAAGTAAGTAGACGCCTTCGTGAAATTCATCTTCAATCTCAAATAAGGAATACCAAATGAACTTCGTGATCATCTTGTGCTGTTGACTAGTCAAAAGGAAAAGAAACAGGCGCCAATTCTTAGAAGTGCCCATGACTCATAGTCAGTCCAATCAAACAAAGCTGTCTGATCCAGCTACTTGGATGTGGAATAGTTGTCGTACTGTGTACAGGATTTTACAGTTCTTGAGATTTATCTGAGAAATAAATTCAAGAACTAACTGCACAACAGTAAGCTTCAACCTGCTGTAGACTGAACCACTGAATCCTGAATCGCTACGATCTGACCCGCTGTAACCGACACTGCTAAGATTCAAACCGCTGGAGACTGAACCGATACGATCTGACCCGCTGTAACCGGAACCGCTAAAATTCACATCGCTGGAGACGGAACTTCTAGGAAACTTGCGATAATTCTCCCCCTCAAAAAGGACATGAAATGACCTTTTTGCCAAAGCTTAGAGTCCGTGATGTTTGTGAATTTGACAGGCACACAACATGGAAAGAGACAAATGAAACTACTGCAACGAAGATAGTGATTAAGACTCTCTTGTAGTAACCCCTTGCTTTCCTCATCATCAATGGTTTAGTAGATTAACAATTCATTGAAGCTCGTAATATGCCAAAACCGCTTGATGAAATGCATATGACCTTAAAGTGAGTAAGAGGTTAAGACATGTCTCCAAACAAATCACCTCTTGTCTTTAAGCCTGACTACCTCTTAAGAAGATCTTGAACAACAATCCCATTAGAAGCTTGAGAAACAACAATCACTTGATGAAGCTTGATAAAGAACAAGTCCGCGACTTAAACTTGCACTAAACTATGATTTAGAGCCTATATTGAGCACAACAACGTAACTCCTTTAAATATAGGTAGTGATATATACCCAACCTTCCATCCTTAATTGTATATATCCACTTCGTGAACATCCAAGTCTAATCACCTTAAATTGCAAATTGTGATTTAGAACCTATATTGAGCACAACAACGTAACTCCTTTAAATATAGGTAGTGATATATACCCAACCTTCCATCCTTTATTGTATATATCCACTTTCTTGAACATCCAGGTCTAATCATCTTAAATACGCTCGAGCAAGGGTCATCAAACATCGTGCATCCATCCACCCCGAGATGTTTGTGACACTAAGTACACCAACCCGTGAATTAACAAACCAACCAAGTTACCATAATTTCCCAATTCCTGCTGATCTTGAAGCACAAACTTATCCCAAAAAAAATAGTCAAACCCCGTAAGTTTCATTATTTCTAAACCCAAGTCCAGCCTACTTGTCCAAAATTAATTTCACGGGATTTTACAGCTCTTGAGATTTAAACCGAGAAATCGAATCTTTCGCGGGATTTTCTAAAAACTACAAGAGAAACCGTGAAATCAACCAGAATACCCAAGAGTGAGGTGCAATACCAATCTTCGAAATTCAAGTCACAGAAGTCAAATCACAACATGATCAAATTGCAACAGGCCAAGTCACAGATTGTCAAATTGCACCAAGACAGATTGCAATCAACCAAATCACAATAAGTCGAATCGCAAGTGTTGACTCGCAACGTCATATCGTAACTGGTCAAATAGCAATCCGTCAAGACGCAATAAGACAAACACGCAACTTGACAAATCATAATTAATCACATTGCAATTTGTCAACTGTAACTCAACTCGAAAACATCAAATTGCAGACTCACTTAAATCGTAGGCACTAATAGGACACTGCTGCCAAATCCACACCTCTGAATTAACGAAGACATTCATAAACAAAAAAAAATAGCCATGACATGTGTATAATTGTGAACTCAATTACACTCTTTTATCAATCGAATAGACATAACTATCCATTGCAGTTCATCTTAGCAATGCAACTCAACTTTGCATTCAAATTAGTGTAATCGAATAGGACATTATCATTGCAACTCAACTTTGCTCACAACCCACTAATCAATAGCCTAAAACCATTTAATCAGTTCGCTTAAAAAAACAGGTAAGCGGCCCATTCAAGTCTCTGGTCCAATAAGCTTATCAACATTCTTGGCCCATGTCCATTTCTCTCTTAACCCTAAAAATCCGGTATTTAACTCCCACTTAACACACAAGTCAAACCCTAATCCCTTTATTACTATAATCCGCCCCTTTTCTCTCCTTCATCACAGCACTCAGCCACATTGCACAAACCCTAATCACAAAAAAAATTTATCCGCCCCCTTTACAAGCGACGTGCCTCATCACACTCACAACTCAAACCCCACACACCAAATATTATCACATGATCATTTTTGTGAAAATCACGAAGCCGAGCACAACACAGACCCACCTTTTCATTACTCGTTATTTGCATCATCATCAAAAATCCAGAAGACTTTTTTTTTTTTTTTTTTTTTTTTAAAAAGGTTCAAGATCCTTGAGGGGTCACGGGTAGGTTGCGTATTTAGTTTTAGTTCATGCGTTTTTATAACCGAATCTAAAGGAAGATAATAACATTGTTGTTATTGTCTTTTTCTTTCATTATGATTTTTCGGATAGTTAAATCGAAGTGTATGCTTCGAAAATGATCTATGATGATATCTTCTCTTTCGTATGCTTGACCTTTTGAAAAGCTCTATTTAGTTTGATAACCACGAAAGAAAGAGCAATCTGAGATTATGTTAATAACATCAAGTCTTTTGAGTCCAATTTGTTGATGAGGTTAGGAGAGTGAATCTGTTGTTGGCAGTTTAGTTGTTTAAGAGTTGTTGTGAATAAGAGACTGTGATTACTTTGCTTTATCATTTAAATCCGAGTCATGTTGTCAATTGCTAGTATTGGGGAGTGATGAACGGGTTAAGGTAGTGATAAGATTAGGATTGGTTATGTGTTTGACTGATGTATTTGATTGAAGTTAGTTTGCGGCTGTTAATGGTTGTGTTCGTTGTGGTATGGTCATCTGCTTCATCTTCATTCATATTGTTTCACCTTTATCAACCCAGACAATCCGCATCTGTGCCAAAACACATAAGCCGCATCCAAGTAGACAAACCGAGTTCGTGAAAAGTAGACAAACCGAGTTCGTGTTTAAATGGACAAACCGAGTTCATGATAGTATGGACAAACAGAGTTCGTGACTGTATGGACAAACCGAGTCCAGGGTTAAACAGACAAACCGAGTCTGTAAGCCAATAGACAAACCGCGTCTTTGACCAGTCAAACCTGTCACTTTTGTACTTTTTGTCCTCATTATCCATTTTTGGTTACAGTCCAAACTTCACTCCCAAGAAGACACAAACCGCATACAATGAACACCATTCTTTGACACAAACCGCCTCCAAGAACACCATCATTTTACACCAGCAGCTGCCAAGAACACGGCGAGATTCCGACCAAGTATTCCGCCCAAGAATTCTGTCATTCTTAACCACATTAACCCAACTTTTAAACCCAGATCTGTTAACATTTTATCTTATATGACAAGTTTCCGACTACAATATTCACAAGATGGTACAAAACAACCTCAAAAATATAACATGAAACACAAAACTGTTGTTTTTACAAAGACTTAACGAACCGATGTGTAGTCATGAAAACTTTTAAACCCAGATCTTAAAAATCGTTTAACAAAAATAAGCCGCAACCACAAGCGATACCGTCAGCAGATCCGAGCAACTTGACCTTCAAAACCCCCGAGAAAACCATCTCGTGCGCCTCGTAGACCTCTCACGCGCCGTCAAACTCTTTGTTCTTGTGAGATTTTAGAGATGGTTTTTAATCAGTGAGATGGGTTTTTATCAATATTTGAAGAAAATAATGAAACAAGATGTTTGACTGATTAGTCAGTGAGATGGGTTTTATCAATATTTGATGAAAATAATGAGACAAAATGTTTGACTAATTTAACGTGGGGATTGGATGACAACAAAAGAAACAACAGTATAAATAACAATAAGATAATCAAATGGAGTTACTGTTCGAACAAAATATCAAGAAAAAAATGGAGACCATGAATTGAAGCACACACAATCAACCGAACCTAACCATGGCTCTTGATACCAATTGTAGGAAATAACCATATTGATTGTGTGGTTGATTCGGGTGGTCTTGGTTCATGGAAGATTAGATCCATGGTTGAAGTTAGAGAGAAGTTAGAGAGAGAGAGGGAGACTCTTGAGAGAAACCTGGATAAGATTAGCTTATGTGTGAAATGTTACAAGAGTTCCAACCCTTCCCAAGTGTGGGAAGGGGTATTTATACTTCCTAATAATAGTGCCCCTAGTGGGCTGTGAAGTGAGCTGACAGTGGGGAAAGCCCCGACCCACTCCACAAATATAGATACGACTAATCTAATAAAACTAATAATACTAATAATACTAAGCTTATATAAATAAGCCTACGAGCTATATAAATGCTAATTAGATGCTCGGGGTGACCGAGCCTTCATCTGAATATTTATATTCCTAACAAAAAGTTTGCGGAACATCCCAAACATGCCTTTCCCAAACGAAATGTTGCTTATGGCACATTACAATAGACTCATATCGGATGAGTTAAAATACAACAAAGACGAGTTACGTGAACAACATACCAAGCTCTTTGGTACGCTAACAAACGAACAGAGAGATATATATAATACTTTAATGGACGCTGTCAACGAAACAAAAGGAGGCATGTTCTTCGTATACGGATACGGGGGCACGGGTAAAACGTATCTTTACAAGACCTTGTCCACAGCAATTAGATCGAAAGGAGGTATAGTTTTAAATGTCGCATCAAGCGGTATAGCCGCGCTTTTGTTGGAGGGGGAAGAACGGCACATTCTCGATTTGCAATTCCCATCAATGTGGTCGATGATTCTATGTGCCACATCCCAGCAGATAGTGAACTTGCTGAGCTTATAAGGACATGCAAACTAATCATATGGGATGAAGCTCCAATGACACATAGACATTGTTAAGAAGCCTTCGATAGGACACTAAGAGACATATGTAGGCCGCACCTATCAACACCATCTAGACAAGTGTTTGGAGGAAAAGTGGTTTTATTTGGAGGTGACTTTTGCCAAATCCTTCCGGTCATCACGAATGGTTCAAGACAACAAATCGTACATGCATCAATAAACTCTTCATAACTGTGGGAGCATTGTACGGTACTACGACTGAACATCAACATGAGGCTCAGAACAAGTAAAAATAATTCCGAGCGTAAAGAAATCCAAGACTTTGCGGACTGGATACTGTCAATTGGAAATGGAACAATCGGAGGTAAAGAAAACAAAGAATCGACAGTTGAATTCGCGGACGGTATGCTCATCCCGGATTCCGAAGATCATGTTGGTACTATAATAGAAGAAACTTACCCAGATTTGCTCAAGAACCTTTACAGTCCGTCCTATTTTCAAGAAAGGGCCATCCTCGCTCCAACTCATGAACTTGTGGATATGATCAACGACAGGATGCTTAAACTACTCGATGGAGATCCAACAACCTATCTAAGTTCCGACTCAATTGGTATTGCTGATGAAGACACGACTTTCAATCCAGAATTATACACGTGTGAGTTTCTTAACAGCATTAAGATAGATGGACTCCCACGTCATTCATTGAATCTGAAAATAGGCACCCCTGTTATGTGCATGAGAAACATTGATCAAACAGCTGGGTTATGCAATGGAACAAGGCTACAAGTTCGCAGACTCGGTACTAATATAATTGAGGCTAAGATTATATTAGGCGGAAGTGTTGGTACTGTTTGTGCTATACCACGTATGGTATTAAGTCCATCAGAAACCAAAATCCCTTTTAAATTTAATCGAAGGAAATTCCCAGTATCACCGTGCTTCGCTATGACCATTAATAAAAGTCAAGGCCAAACATTGACGCAAGTTGGGCTGTTTCTCCAACGACCAGTGTTCTCACGCGGCCAGCTTTACGTGGCAGTATCTCGCGTCAAGAACAAAAAAAGTTTGAAGATCCTTTGTTGTGATGAGGATGGGCAATACTCAAAATCAACGACGAACGTTGTGTATAAAGAAGCATTGTTTCGCATCTAAAGATTGTTGTTAAATTATACAGTTTACCGTTAAACAGGTACGTTACTAACCTTTCATTAACAATGGCTATCTGTTTGTTGTCGCATCTTAGCAGTTGCACATATACATTCTAAGCGATTAAACTATCTTGCTCCATGTAAAGTAACAGAAAAATTAAACAAAGCAACATCTGTTGATAAAACGAACATTTTTAGCGTTCACAAAATTACAGCATATTCAGTTGATGCTGTCAGAAATGTTACTGCGGTTACCATACATAGAGTATTCTACACCCATAAACATAGAACAAAATAGGCACACACCAGTGATTACATGTCTTGTGTGTGGAGTTACAACGCTACTGCCATACTGAGCCAAACACGTACGTGTTTGTCTATTCAAATGTCACAAACCAGATATGAACCAACATCAGTTAAATGTACTTAAGACCACCACAACCAACTGCAAAGTTAACACACATGAAATACTGGAATCTCATTGTTTTCAGCCACTACAGTTTCCACAATGGTGTTCACCAACTTGAATCGAAGCAACCTCCTATACCTGCACCCACACATGTCTGCAAACGCCTTGAAATTCCCATTCAACATGACTGCACGTTGCCTGTTCGGCCTTTGAGAGTCGTTGATCGTGGCAACCTTGACAATGAACCTCTCATCAGCGTGCATAAGAATCGCCTCCCTATATCTGTGCATTTCATGATCGGCGGAGAAATCTTTGGGTACAGACTGTTGAAAAAATATACTTTGTTCAGACATTATGGATTAACAAGATTTGACAAATTATAACCAATCAAAATTAGATTTATACAAATTTCATTGTTACCATGTATCCCTCAAATACTTACCACGTGGTAAAACTCCAGCACCGTCCCATCAAGCATAACATAAAACACATGGTTCTCATCGTTATGCTGCGTGTGTCCTCACCAGGTGCATCTATGCTGAGCTCTCTCATCTAAGATTACATTTACAAACACAAGGTTAATCGATATAATACGTATGGTGGTCTGTTTCCTCTAAAAATATGTTTACCAAGGCAATATTAGTCAATGTATTTCTAAAAAAGATTCACGGGTGAAAGTGTTCAAACCTTCCATTGCATAGCTTGGTATCTCACGCCCGAGCACCCTCAGCAATGTTGGCCGGACAGTCTCCGGATACACACAGGTACCATTGTGTCGGAAAAGTGCCAGATTCAACTGATAATCACCTAAATTAGTGAACACCATCGGCTGACCAATTTCGATTCCAAAATCAGCAACAAGCTTATCCCAAGCCCCACCAAACAACCTGTTAGACCTCACAACACTGTTTACGTCCAGCTGCACCCTTTCATTGTTCACCACAGCACTAACACCATTGGCATGAACTGTCAATGTGTCATTCCATAAGTTTTGTAAAAAATCTCCTGGAAGAACCTGCACTTTCAGCATGAAAAAATAGCGCATGAACAGAATACATGGAAATTACATTCAAAATGTGTGGCAACATTTTTCCGTACAGATATCTACTTGATTTCAATTTTCATTTAGATGCATTAATCCCAGATGTGATACAATTATTTTATAAGATTTACTTGGGTATTTTTAAAATCCCACGCATCAACAACATTCACAAAGTGTACCAACGTTGTTGTTTTCTCAAAATATATACCAACGTTGTTGACTACGGATATCTACTTAGTAACAGGCTTCATTTATATTCATTATATCAGATTTTCGATGTAGTAGTTTTATACCATTTATTTTGCCTTTTTTAACAGCATATCAAACCCAAACATATAGCCAGAAACGAATACTGTACCACTGTCAAGCACCTATTAAAATCTTATGAAATACAATTACCATTTATTAAGAACAGGCACATGTATAAGTCAAACCATTCACAGCATCCACCCACCTTTTCTCTGTTTAAGCATTGTATCCCTTTTTTATTACAAACATATACAGACACACTTCGCAAATATAGACTCCATGTATTCACATTAAACACCTTTGCATATTAACCATCGTTCACTCTAAAATAAACTTAATGCCAGCTATCAAAATAGACATAATTAAACACGGCTGTAACTCAATTTACTTTATAACAAACATATATATTCTCCTCAGCTTACGTATTATAACATTTTTTAAATATTTTCCTCTGCTTACGCATTATAACACTATTTTTACCGTGATCGTTTCACGTCGACAGTCTCTTGCATATTAACCATAATCTACACTAAATATATTACCAACAATGTAAAATTTTGTCGATATTTCATAATATGTTTACATCTATGGAAACTAAAAACCATGTATATAGGGCGGTAAATTCCTGAAACGTACCTGTCCTCCATCACGGAATATAGCCAAGCACCTCACATCTCTGTTCCTCACAGCAAGACCTTCATAACCAGGACCTTCGGTACCGTCCACGTTGTATCCAGTAACGTAGAAAGTACCCAATGCCTCCTTCACGAAATGTAGCATTTTGATTGAGGGCGGGATGTTATCCTCTACAAACTTTCTCCACTCATCTCCGTGAACTTGCATATCACCATCCATAAGCCTTATCAAACATATATACCTGGATCTATTGTTCCTGATAAGAAATATGTACTCTTCGTCTTCATAAAATCTCTCGGCAAATACCGTAGGCAACCTCTATAAATGCAAAACTTAAGTCACTTATAATGCTAAGAACACATGTTACAATTCTAAAAGTTATACATTTAGGGAAGAACAAAATCACTTGCAATTCCATATTTACAAGTAGTCCAGCATACAAACCTGGTATTCCGGATTTGTTTCTTCATTAAGGCGAACCATAAATTGTTGATCCATTTCCCTGCTTTCAACCATAGAGTATCAGTACAACGATTGGAAAGCATTGACATTCATTATTAAAGGTAACACACACGGCCCTTAGAACAATTACTAATTCAGACAACGAGATACACTATCTTCAATGACTAAAAAAACATACGCATCCAACATCGTAATGTGCACAGCCCATAACATCTATATATCTCAGGCCTTAGACTACCCTATTTGGCCACAGTGTACGACAATGCGGGGGTATGACAAGAAACACACGTAGTATCAACGATAACAACACCGGAAACCGTAAGACACGGAAACGTTTTTCACCAATACGGACCCAAATACACCCATTCCGGGAAAAAACATATTCACAAAATGATTAGTTTGACTTCGACAAAAATAACATCAAACATGAAATCCCAACAACTTACAACCCCCATAATCAACGACCCAAACAATCTATAACAAACAGATTTCATGAAGATATACCAAAAACCCATTTTCCTGGCAACAGTATTTTCCTTACCAACTATGTTCTATAGCCACAACACCCTATAGCAGACAGGTTTCATGAAGATCTACCCGAAAACATGATCCTACCAGCAATATTTTTTTTTTTGCTACATTCTTAATATAGGTAATCAACAGGTCCTACATTAAATACTTAATCAAGTTAGTTAGATCATAAGGCAAACAACAAAGATCCACACATGCAGCTACAGATTACTAACTTAAATATAAACATAAATAAAATACAAATAGACAATCAAACGAGTTGGGTTTCATTCTTTCAGTAAGTAAATCGATTAACAAAGGTTACCAACATGTGAATGCAGATATGAGATCAAGATAGTATGATTCACCTTTTTTTTTTCTCGAGCACTGATATTTTGGAAGGTGGAAGTTTGTTCTTATCAATTTGTTTGTGTTATCGATAATCCAGTTATGATTGTTCTGGACAGGATGCAATCAATTACATTTGAGAAAATTAAAAGATGGCACACCAAGACTATAGGCATAGCTTAGTAATTAGTATGCTACAGAACTTGCATGCATTTCTAAATGTTACACAATCAAAATGTTGTAATGTCAATAAACTGGATTTAACAAAAAAATTAAGTAAATGCAATAAAAGACCTTAACAAATAGTAATTACTATCATAAACTATACACTATATTAAACTATACACTATATTAACTATACACTAACTACAAAACATGACCCCCCATCTTCCCAACGTCGGTTACTCCTACAAAAAATTTCTTACAAAATAATTTCATAATAAATAAAGTCATCGAAATTAAGCTTACAAATCATGCCAACCCGTCGAGCTCCCTAAAAATGGTTTCATAAAAAGTACAACTTACAAAATAAAATTACAAGTCATGCCCCCTGCCAAAAAATCCTTACAAAATAATTTCATAATAAATAAAGTCATCGAAACTAAGCTTGCAAATCATGCCCACATAAATGCCACCTCAATGCCATGTAATCATCCTTAAATGCCATGTCATCAGAATTAAAGTCACATAATCAATTTAAGCAAATAAAATTCGAATTAAATCCGTCCAAAAATGCATGCTACTGGATTCGAACATAGGTTGTCAATAACATTAACAAGCATTATAACCACTAGAGCAACACATTTTTTTGTTATATTCTGGAACCCAAATCTATAAACAGTATGAGAATAACACATAAACATTACTAAAAAAAAGGACGGTTAATTCATCTATCCCTACAACTTACTTAACCCTAATCAAACATATAAACATACATAATCGTTCATCTGTATGCATATGTTGGTTTTTTTTTCCAGGTTTTTGCATGTTAATCGTCTTCTTTGAACACATGTGTTTGTAATGAATCTTAAAACAATGATTTCTTGGTGAGTTTTATTTAGTTTCAATGATTGCTGATTGGTTTATTTAAGTTTTTTGTTTAATAAGGTTATAGTTATGTCTTGATATCATTGTCATTCGTTTGTGTCCCTATGTTGATATTTAGATTCATAGGAAGCAGAGGCAAAAGTGTGTTTTTGGTGTAGGTTCGTTCATCTCTTTCAGGCTCCAATCGTTTCATATTCTTCACATCATAAATTAATCAGGTAATCTGTCATATTGCTGCCTCTAACACAACAGGTTTATCACTTTTAAAGCATGTGGTAGTGAATAAGTTTTTCTTTTTGTATTTGTTCAATCATGGAATAATGGTTCTTTGTATACAGTATGGGTTCTTATTTTGATTATAAGTGTTTGATAATAATTGTTGCTTTTTGTCTAGGGTTCTTTGGTCTAAACCGGGGATTTATAAAAGTGTTTTGATTCATTACCGAAAAATGGCTTAGTGAAAAATGGTCACTTTAAGTTTTTTTTGGCTTATTTTGCATCATTAAGCCATTAAATAAGCTCATAAGCCATATATGAGCTTAAACAAACACCCTCTTAGTTGGTTACTGAGCTCACTTTTTCATAAAAGATATTGATATATGGATCAATAGTTCGCGTAAGTTACTGATTAATCGGTTAAAGATTGAAATGTGAGTACTATTTGGATGGGATTGGATCTTGATAATATGATGTTAGCTGTTTTGATAAAATGCCATAGTGAAATAGTTATTCGTTTGTGAAATATATTATTATGATAAGTTAACGGGTGCTTAAGATGTGTGGGGTGTTTGATTATATAGTTTCAGGAATTCTATGAGCTATCTGCTAAGTACGAAGGCAAACGTGACCTTAAGAAGCTTGAGGAGCTTGGAAGTGTTTTGACAAGTTTAGATCGGGGGATTCGATTGTCATCGAAAAAGCTTTCTCTCACATGCTTAACTTGGCCAGTCTAGCTAAGGAAGTTCAGATTTGGTATCATAGGAGAATCAAGTTGAAGAAGGGTGACTTTGCTGATGAAGTGAATGCAACGACTGAATCTGATATTCAAGGAAGCTGGTATGAAAACTGCTAAGTTAGAGGACGAGAAAGAGTTTGAATATAGAGAAACATGCTGATGTGGAAGCTCAAAAGAATTTGGAAGAGAATCTCCAGGAGTTGGAGAGTAAAAGCAAGAACTTGAGTCACAACAGAAACAAATGCAAAATAGGCTCAAGAAGATTGTAGGATTGGCAAACATAATGAAGAGCTCAAAAAACTCAGAGAGGAGCATAATGACGTCTGGAAGAAACTTCGAGATTTCAAGTAAGTGATTTCACATTTTTCTATTATAGACTTATATATTTATTAATTCAAGTATTCCCGAGTCTTAACACCTGTGATACTTATGCAGAGAAAAATATGAGATGTTGAGGATAAAGATAAGTTAATAGGAGAATCAGTTACGTGAATGGAAGGCTGTCAAACATGAAAATGATGGGGATCCAAAGTTCCCACTGCGTTTAGAGCAGTGATATCATTACATTTCAAGTAAGTGTGTTTGTTGTAAATCATTAATATTTTCAACTAATTGTTTTATACATCAACATCGTAATTTGCCTAAAACTTTTTTGAAATGCTTTTGACTGTATTTTCCAACACATTGTTCTTGTTTCAAGTATCATTGCATTTCATTCAAAGTAATCAAATTTGTTTTCTTGAAGTGCTTATTTATAAGTAGAAGCATAAGCAGAAAGTGACACAATTGCTTGATTGTTTTGATGGAAGCAAACGCTTTATGAGTATACGCGTGAATTAAACGCTTTTTATTAGCAACTTGTGAGTTACTTACTACAACTACTTGTGACCGTTTTAGGACCAGACCAAATAGGACAAGGGTTAAAGTTCCTGAGTTTAATGTGTGTTAATCCACTGTTGCATATATGCAGGCTCAAGTGTTATTGCGATGTGGGTTAAATTATTTGTGAGGTTTTCAATAACCTTAATGGTTTTGAGAAACTAATATGGCCTTTGTGATTTGTGAATATGTTAAATGTAATCCTCTCTACACTTGCTGAAAGTTTATCATTTACCACTTGATGCTTATGGTGTAATGGTATTGTTCTTGGTAAAAGATTGATTTTCATTCTTAAATAGTGTTTAATCCACAATCCCAAACACCCCTATACTAATCTTGGGAAAAATTTGAAGTTTTCACAAACACACGTATTGTTTTTGAAAAAAAGAACGAGTTTTTATATTTGGATCATGTTTTGTTAAGCGATGCATCTTCCTGTTTCCAAAATGGTTGGCGGGATTTTGAATGGAATAACAAGGTCATATATATTCTAGCTCAGAATCAAAGATAGTGGTAAGATAATTAACTCATTAGTTATTTATAAAGGAACAAAATCTTGCAATTGTTGGCAACCTGACTCATTGATATTAATGGTGTTGTCCTAAACGACCCTTTAAGTATTTAAGCTAGATAACTTTACATGTGATGCGTGCGATGTGTCGTTGCGGTTTAGCAGTTTTAATGCCTACTCAAGTTTTAAATTTATATTTAGCCGACTTATCAATAACACACACACTTAACGAGCAGTGTACCCGGTCAGTATGAAGATAATGGTAAGTAGAGTGTCGATTACTAGGAGTGGAACGTATTATCTAGTTATTCTAATCAGTATTTTAATATCCTAACGCAAGGGGGTTTCAGCCTGAGAGACTGACACGATTTGTTTGCAATTAAATAATAAAATAAACCAATAGGCACGAATCAGCAAGTAGCACACACGTACACAGATAAATACTCGAGACAATAAGAGGGCTGTCCTTATAATTAAGTAGATTGTCACTTGTTTTATTGATAGCTTTATATGAAGTGTATGTAATTAACCCTTTCTCGTTGGTCCTATTCTTATCAGCGAGTAAACCCTTAATGATTACTTATGTCTAAAAGTTATTCCTAAGTGATCAATTTAGAAACAACCGTGGGAGCCACATTATGTCCCGCAGTCAAATGCCCGCAAGCCACTAATAAACACAGAGGTTATCAATGCACTAATAAGTAGTAACCAAAGACATCAACATATAAACTTTAATTGATGGGAAAGCAAGTATTAAAGGGAGTGCAATCTTTCGTTGTCACATTACACAAGCCACCAATCCTGATGAATTAAAGTTTGCTAACACAATAAAACAAAACTACTTAATGAATTAAATACATGCAGCACCTTCTTACAGCTCTTGTATCTTTGATTTGGGTGTGTCTTGTGCTGCCTCCTTGACTGAATTCGTCCTTTGTTCCTCCTGTTCGGTCTTCGGTTTTAGGTTTTTCGGAACTTGTAATTCGTCTGGTCTACGGGGTATTTATAGTTTCTGTCTGAGGGAAGATGCGGCGTATCTACTAAGTAGATGCGGCGCATGTACTTAACTTCGCGTGGGGTCCAAGATTATAATATTCAGGAATATTCGTACACCGCCAGAAGATGCGGCGTAACTCCATGTTTAGATGCGGCGCATGTCCTCTTGTATCTTGGATCGTATCTGATGATATCTTGATATAGATGCGGCGCATGTCATGAGTGAGATGCGGCGCATCTGGAGCAGATTAGTCTTGATCTTCTTCATTTCAGTAGACTCTTCACTTTATGCATGTTTTGCTCCATAATTAGTCCAAAATCGCCAAGTTTCACCAAATGCTTGTTTTCAACTGAGAATTACAAAAGTAAACGATTAAGTATCAATCCTCATACATAATATAGTAAAACAAGTCAAATTAATAGGATAAATGATAGTAATAAAATGTACTTATTTGAGTTTATCAAATATCCCCCCACTTGAACTTTACTTGTCCCCAAGTAAACCTTAGAATTTCTTTTATGAAAATGTATCCTAAGAGATGTTAGGATTTATTTTTATATTTAAGCATGTATTCGTTCATTTCATAATCACACAACTAAACACTTTAACGAATTAGAAGTAAAATAAAATAAGTCGATAAAAGCAAATCTAATCGTTTAACTGTCCAGTCGCGACGAATATTCTATCATAAGCTTGGCAAGTATACACATCTCCACCACTAAAGCTAAGGAATAACAAGTCTAAAGCGGTAAAAAGGGTTTTTAGGCTTAAGGGTTAATTATTCTCTTTTCACTATCGATCTCAAATTCCAGAAAAGGCGACAAAATCACAAATACATGATCGAATCCACGAACACGATACTTGCAATTGCTCAAATCCTTAACTCGAATAGGCTAAAGATAGGTCCAAACTTCACCAATAATAATATATCAAAAAGGGCGACAAAATTATAAATACATAGCCGAATCCACGACTACGATACTTAAGATTGCTCAAATCCCTAATCTCAATAAATCAAAGGTTTGGTTGGATAAAGAATAGGGTATGGATAATATTTGGGATATAAATTGGTGTAAAAATGAAAAATAAACAAAACAAATAAATTAAAATCCTAAGTGTGGTTAATCACTATCCCAACCATCCCATGAATAAGACTCATATCATCGAATAACTCACGCTTTAACACTTGAAACACACGCTTTAGGTAGACACGAATTATACTCAACAAGATCTTAATCAAAGAATAAACCTTAATTGGCGTTCCCATAACTGCCAATTCCCATTCAATCCATAAATATAGTACAACAAATAGTGGCCATATGAACCACTTACATAACTTTACATCGTTGGCTTAAAATAAACATCCAACTCTTCTTTCTTTCTTTTTCTTTTCTTATTTTTTCGATTTTTTTTTTTTTTTTTTTTTTTTTTTTTTTTTTTTTTTTTTTTTTTTTTTTTTTACTTGAAACATAAACATAGATGTGTAAAATTTCACCACATCACTATAATGATAATTCTGGATAATTTTTCCATACTTTTCATACTTTCAGAAATAACGGTAATAGTGAAAGTAGTAAACACACGAAAAATAAACTCAAAGATATACAATATTTACTTTCACTCCAATTGCATTGTGCAATTTCCCGACCTAACCAAAGATAATGAATTACGCACGCGAACACAGGTAATGTAAGGAAACACACTTTGCCTATAGCAATTAACCAACCACGGATTCTAATCTACAGGGTAGGCTAAGGTTTAAGGTGTAACGAAACATTTTAAACATAGGTGTAAGAAACGAAAGGAATGGCTCTGAGTGTTTTTCTAGGGGTATCTTACTCTAAAAATGAGAGTAACAAAAGGGTTTATACGGGGGTTAACTAACCAGTGTAGTTAGCTAATAACACATAACATATAATAGGCTATTTGGGTGTAATCCTAGAATTTTACCAATTTAGACAAGTCATTCCAATTATATAAATAATACTCATTATGGTGGTCTCGAATAGTATACAAGCCAAGTTCTAAAGTTTACAAGTCACCGGCACACTCATAGATTTGTGAATTTTGAAAAATCACAATTTTTTGAAAATAACGTCATGTGTGCAGCTATGCAACTTAGATCTTAAACAAAAACATGCTAAAAAAATTTTAAGTTTAATATATTAAGCACATTTTAAGCATAATTTTTGAAAAAGTTTAGGACAAGTAAATGTTAAGTGTTCTAATTCTCCAATCCCCCCACTTAAGTTAAACAACGTCCTCGTTGTTTGTATAAAAGGTTAAAAACTGGAAAATAAAAGAATTAGAATAGAAAAACTCCCCTGAGATTTGCTCGGTATGATCCTCCATTTGTGTAAGAGCAAAAATCATCTTTCTTGTGGATTAGAACGTTAAAGCTTCATACTTGATGTATCCACAGGAAATCCAGGAAACTATAATACCACCAACACTTTTAAAACACACCTGAGATAAGAAAGGTTCAAACTTGCATAATACATTAGTAGTTAGGAAAAATAAAACTTAAAAATTAAAACTGAAAATCATCAGGTCAGTCGATGCGCCGTATCTTATGGAAGAAGATACGCCGTATCGAGCCTGGAATTAATACGGATCAGAATAAAATATGCGCCGCATCCTTAACCAGGGATGCGCCGCATTGAAAATAAACTGATAAAAAGTTTTAAATTTCGAAAATAAAAATGCAGAAAAATTAAAATAAGATATGACCATTGCAGGAGATGCGTCGCATCTCAGAATTGAGATGCGCCGTATCTTCGTGCGGCCTGGACTGACTCGACACAGAAAACAGAATAATAAAAATTCTCCGGGTTGTCTCCCGGTAAGCACTTGTCTTTATTCCAGAGTCTTCAAGTTAGACTCACGTTCAGCTCATTACTTGGTCCTGGTCACGGTCCATCCTTCTTCCTTCATCCGAAAGATGTTCCCATATAGTTTTGCGACGTTTTCTTCCGTTCGGCTTAATCTTCTATAATTCTTGGTCTTCGTCGCAACATATTCTTCATCTGGACCCAAAGAATATTTGATGATTTTAAATTTTTCGGAAATAATCATGGGTGGCTCATTATAAGGAATCCCAAGTAGTTGACACTTTCTTTTGGTGAACTCTTCCTCGTCTTTATCAACAAACTTAAAGTAAGGATCCTTAATCAAATAGTCGTCTAGTTCCTCAATCAACGACTCATTATTATTATCATCTTGAATCGCCTCCCATTCTCTTTCCAAATCATATTGTAACCGTCGACTAAGCTTCGTGAAATCATCAAACTGTTTATGCACCCATTCCCAGAAAGTAGTATCCGATGTTCCCTTAAGTCCTTTCAAGCGTTCAATCCTACCCTTTTCTTGTAAAGCCTCCGATTTTTGTGGGCAGTCTTCAACATTATCGTACCACTCATAATCTTCAAAGGTTACATCGTTTCCAACCCGTTTCATCCCAATTATACTTCCCCCATTACAGGTTCCGTCACTTTTATAATCACAGGTCGGCCAAACACTACTCCCGTCCTTGAAAACGAAGGGTGTACAAGTGTGATTAATGTGCGCAAATTCCCATGGTTTATCCCAAACCCATGGTACTTGGTCATTCCATTCATAATACCAGGTGTTTTTGAAATCGTCAAAAGTCTTAAATCCTGGTAGATCTCCAGTAAGCACATCATCGTCGACTTGAAGAAGGTAGTTAAATTCCTTGAACTCCTTGCACAAGGGTGTCTCATAATCGAACACATCAATGTCAATTCTGAAAAGTTCTTCAATGCCCTCATTGATTGTTGAATCATGAAGTGACGACCCGTAATCGCTTTCTACTTCTTCATCTTCTCCTCTCATCCAATATACCCATAACGCATCCTTAGTAGCACGATCCATGCTCTTATGGTTATTAAACTTACTAGCTAACCATTCTGAAAAATCAACATCGTTAGGATCGTGGTTAACGTCAAAGCAAACCTTCCCAATCATATTCTTTTTTATCTCCATGAACTCGTTAAATTGCTTCTTAAAACTCCGAGTCAACCATGAAGTCATAATCTGCTTGACTTCATTTGCAGGGGCAAATTCCGGACTACCATATTTGAGTTCTAGCCAATCATTGAGGGAGAGGTCTATCAATCTTACCAATCTGCCATGAAATAGTAATTCCGCCAAAGCATAATTCATGTCATTATCCTGATAGTTCTCATTTAATCCCCAGTACTGTTCGGAATAAGGCATGTAAGAGATTTGGGCATTGCCTCCACCACAGCTGTTGTTGCTTTAGTCCATGTATGCAAGATAGAATTTCCCATCATCTTCTTCGATAGTAGTCCAGTTCAATCCTTCGGCTTCAATGATAGGCCATAAGAGCGACAGTTCTTCTCCAGTGTACCTCACAAATACATCATAAGAGAATACCTCTTTGTCAATGTTGCATAAACGCATGAATTCCTTAAAAGCAGCTTCAAGAGGAGTCTCCCAAGAGAATAAATCTGCATCGATCATGAGCACATTGAATGAATCTGAAAACAAGCATTCCTTAGCAAGATATCCGTTAACTGACATGTCTTCCATAGCAAAATCTGTCATCCAAGGTAAAATCATCAGTAGGATTTGTTCGCTAGAAGAGAAATTAATGAATATAGAAACGGATATATGAATACAAATAGCTGATATCTGCAGACGATGCGCCGTATCCAAAAAGATGGATACGCCGTATCTTATAATCGTTAAAATTTAATCAGACTTTATTCAGAAAATAGATACGCCGCTTTAGAATTTATGAATGCGCCGTATCGAATTAATCAAAAATCAGCTTTTCTTATTAAAATTAAATGCGTCGTATTAACGAAAGTTAATGCGCCGTATTTTCGTTACGTTTAAAAATAAATATCGATTTTTGATTCAGTAAGATGCGCCGTATCGACAGAGATCGATGCGTCGTATCTGTTTAATAATTCGCAAACTGTTTTTAATTAAAATAATAGATACGCCGTATCTGCTAAAGCAGATGCGTCGTATTACGTTAAAGTTTAGAAAAAAATTTTTTTTTATTAAAATCAGATACGCCGTATCTTCAAAAGAAGATGCGTCGTATTACTTTATCGTTTAGAAAAAATTTTCTTATTAAAAACAGATACGCCGTATCTTGGGGAAAAGATGCGTCGTATCGAATTAATTAAACGCGTTGTATTTTAAAAAAAATTAAACGCAATACGCCGTATCTGAGAGATCAGATGCGCCGTATCGTTTGATTTAGCACAGTACAACGATAGCAGAACAGAAAAATACGAAAAATAAAAAAAACAAAAATAAAAACACACAAACGAAAATAAAACACACAAAAATAAAAGAAAACAATTAACACACAATACAACAAATATGCAAAATAGTACAATGATGCAATTAATCTAATAAAAAGAAAAAAAAACTAATTAAAATACTAATTAAATTAACAGATAATAACAATTCACTCCCCGGCAGCGGCGCCAAAAACTTGATGCGTGCGATGTGTCGTTGCGGTTTAGCAGTTTTAATGCCTACTCAAGTTTTAAATTTATATTTAGCCGACTTATCAATAACACACACACTTAACGAGCAGTGTACCCGGTCAGTATGAAGATAATGGTAAGTAGAGTGTCGATCACTAGGAGTGGAACGTATTATCTAGTTATTCTAATCAGTATTTTAATATCCTAACGCAAGGGGGTTTCAGCCTGAGAGACTGACATGATTTGTTTGCAATTAAATAATAAAATAAACCAATAGGCACGAATCAGCAAGTAGCACACACGTACACAGATAAATACTCGAGACAATAAGAGGGCTGTCCTTATAATTAAGTAGATTGTCACTTGTTTTATTGATAGCTTTATATGAAGTGTATGTAATTAACCCTTTCTCGTTGGTCCTATTCTTATCGGCGAGTAAACCCTTAATGATTACTTATGTCTAAAAGTTATTCCTAAGTGATCAATTTAGAAACAACCGTGGGAGCCACATTATGTCCCGCAGTCAAATGCCCGCAAGCCACTAATAAACACAGAGGTTATCAATGCACTAATAAGTAGTAACCAAAGACATCAACATATAAACTTTAATTGATGGGAAAGCAAGTATTAAAGGGAGTGCAATCTTTCGTTGTCACATTACACAAGCCACCAATCCTGATGAATTAAAGTTTGCTAACACAATAAAACAAAACTACTTAATGAATTAAATACATGCAGCACCTTCTTACAGCTCTTGTATCTTTGATTTGGGTGTGTCTTGTGCTGCCTCCTTGACTGAATTCGCCCTTTGTTCCTCCTGTTCGGTCTTCGGTTTTAGGTTTTTCGGAACTTGTAATTCGTCTGGTCTACGGGGTATTTATAGTTTCTGTCTGAGGGAAGATGCGGCGTATCTACTAAGTAGATGCGGCGCATGTACTTAACTTCGCGTGGGGTCCAAGATTATAATATTCAGGAATATTCGTACACCGCCAGAAGATGCGGCGTAACTCCATGTTTAGATGCGGCGCATGTCCTCTTGTATCTTGGATCGTATCTGGTGATATCTTGATATAGATGCGGCGCATGTCATGAGTGAGATGCGGCGCATCTGGAGCAGATTAGTCTTGATCTTCTTCATTTCAGTAGACTCTTCACTTTATGCATGTTTTGCTCCATAATTAGTCCAAAATCGCCAAGTTTCACCAAATGCTTGTTTTCAACTGAGAATTACAAAAGTAAACGATTAAGTATCAATCCTCATACATAATATAGTAAAACAAGTCAAATTAATAGGATAAATGATAGTAATAAAATGTACTTATTTGAGTTTATCAACATGTGACTGTGAGGAATGCTTAGATGGTAAGAGTCAATAAGCTGAAATTAATAAAGCTCATAACCATTAACAAAGAGAGATTAAGAAGCCCATACGCAGTCTGAATAAGTTAATCCAAACACCCCTTTCGTAACTTAAAAATTTCAGGATTGCTTTTTTCTTTTAAAAACATTAGAGTTAGCACTTGCATTATGCAATATGAAACACCCTCTTCAAAAAACTTTCCATTTTACCATCAACAGCAACGACAATAACGACGTTAGGTTATAAATTCACATGTATTTTGGTAGTTATATTATAAGTATGTTACTATTTTGCTGCATACAAGATATACTTGGTAGTTTCACTTATATTAACCTTTAACAATGTGTTTTTGTATTACGTATTAATCGAGGGCTAGAAAAAGGATGTAGTGGTTCGCAAAGGAATAATTGCCAGTGGCGTGCAACGGCTCAGAGTGAGTAAAGTTGTTGGTTCCTATATATTTTGGTTCTTACATTATAAGTGTAGTTTTTGTTGATAACCAAATTCATATCGGATTTCCTATTTATTGGTTTTTCTTATTTTGAAGATTATGCGCTGTTATCAGATACGGGTGTTGGGGGAATTTACTTTTGCAATTGAAGCCAAGCAAGTGGCTGCATAGGAAGCTGACAGGCCATGTTTGTTGTAGACAAGCCTAAGCAAGAAAAGCGAAGTGCTATCATCAGGTCAGACTTTCACACATTTCAGTTAAATTGACTCAATATTGTCAATTAAGAAGGTTAATGAAATCGGGGTTGTATGTATGAACTTACTTAAAAAGTTGTGTTTTGATACTACTAATAAGCAAGTCCTAAAATGGTTGTTTGTTTAGAGGGTGCTTGGATAATTTTCTGGAATTGAGTGTGTTTATTGTGTTATTGAGTAACAAATATATGCATATTCATTAATATTTGGGTATAAAAGAACTCTTTCTTTATGTAATTAAAGTGTGTTTGGGTTTTCTAATCTTAGAGCTTATCTATGTATGTTTAAGGGAGTGTTTGGGATTGCTTACTTATACATTCGTGCATTTATTGGTGATTTAAAAAAAATAATACACAACGTATAAAAAACCTGTGACATGCTTATTGTTCAAATAAATTAAATTATTAGACACTAAGTATTTTTTATTAACCCAACCTATCCCGTACAATGATTATATGTTGTGATCCGCCACCCGACCTGCTTCTTAATTCGATGTCACAACTCTCAACCGTTTGCTATATGGGTGTGTCTATTCGGGTTATGAAGCTCTAAAAGGTCAAACGGGTAAAATATGACATTAACTTGGAAGGAAATGGTTTAAGTGAGTCAAACAGGTAGATAGTCACCAAAAGCATATACACATAAAGCTCTGATGTTGTAGGAATAATGCAGCCGGTAGCATACCCGTTTGACTATCTACCCAAAAATGTATATACAAAACTGAGTCAAACGGGTAAAATCGTGGGTTGCCCTTCACACTTACTTCATTTCCAATTGGTGATGCATTTTTCACATGTAAAATATTTTACTTGGGTTTATTACATTCTTTTTGGCAGTGGGACATCTCAACTGAAAAGTTAAATGTTTAACATGATACTAATACGTCCAAGGTTAAGACAACAATATTGGTTGTATGAGAAGGTAAGTTAAAATTAACTTCTTCAACTTCATCGTCTGTTTTATTAAAGTTAAGCTTTCAAGTTTAGTGGAATCTCTCTCCTTTTCGCTTCCTACATGCCACTATGATGTCATGTCTCATTTTGCTATATTGATTCATATATAGCACTAAATACCTGCTCAAATGCCACTAATTTGTTTAAAACTAGTTTACTATTGACAATTAAGATGAGGGCACTCAAACATTGATAGACAAACAGGTGAACAAACTGTAGGACACTATAATATTCATTGTTTCAAACTTCATTTTTACCTTTTTACACCTACTAATATGCTATTATTGCTCAATTCCAGGAGAAGGTATTTGTAGTATCAAATAAAAATATAAATATTCAATACTTCATGTAGTTTTAAGGTCAGATCTTTTGAATGTTTCTGATACTTATTTTTAAGTTAACAATTAGAGTTTTTGGATTTGTTGATGATAATCAGAAAGTCCTAGGTTCAATTAAACTACAAACCATCTCTTAATTGGAATTGGCCACATAAGTACATGATAAAGAATCGGCATTTAGGACTGATGGACCAAACAATGTTTCTCTATTCTCAGAAAATTAGCTCTCAACAGCTGCTAATTAACTATGCTAATGAGAGGCTGCAACAACACTTCATTCGGCATCTTTGTAAGCTTGAAAAAGAGGTAAGAGCCAATGGTCTTTTTGTAATCATATACGGATATTTTATTCCTTAGCTTTATTTGTAAAAAGGCACAAAATATCAATTATGAATATTTGTTTAGTTGTTCTAAAATATTTTTGCTTTACTGCTGCTACTTTAATCATGAGGAGTATGAATTGGAGGGGATAACAACAAGGTCTAAATGAATTTCAACCTTAATGTTAGTTTATGCAATATTCCTCATCTATTTTTGGTCTTTTATAGACTAATGCCATACATAATAATTTGTAATGATGAACCAATAAACCTGAAATCAGTGGGACTCGAAGCCAATCTCAGTTAAACGTTATGCATTGAGGCTGGCCACTTTGTAAGTTCTACTCTTTTTACACCCAGTTCACGATCAGTTACGTCACATAAAGTAACTGAAAAAGTTTCACAAGTTCAAAGTCCATCATGAGATAGTCTCACATATTATAAACCATAATGAGCTACCAATACTGTGACTTTCAGATGCCACTAAATCAACCATGTGTAACGTTGGACATCATCAAACATGGACCCATACATCGACTAATTACGTACCGAACAACAGATAGTCCCGAGATGAACAACAGACAGCGTTATCACAGTATCGACATCTGTACGTAAGCAGCTCTTCAAGGAAGAAGACAAAGATCGCGAGACCGGCAGATCAAAGAAGCAGAAACATGAGTAGTATCAGAAACTATGACCGGAAGAAGCTTTTGCAAAAAACCCACTACTACTGTTGTATAATATGTATAATAAAAACTCTTAGGTAGTTTAAAATTTCCGTATATGTAACACCTACAGTAGCCGTATACCTGGGCCTCAGCTTCGTAGACGGCTTACTTTTAGCGACATTACTCCACGTTATGTATAAAAGGGTTGTGTTAAAACTACCATGCAATCTGTTTTTGTGCATACCTGTTTAATGTCGTACATACGTAAGCCCAAAAAGAAAGGCCGAGTAAAGATAATTTTGCCAAAGAATATAATTAGGGAACATATTCATTCATTTTGCGGAACACAGTCGCTATTACAAAGACATATACAACAAAAAATGAATGAATATGTTCCCCAATTATATTCTTTTTTGGACTGCGGAACACATTCATTTTTGGACTGACGTAATAATCAGTTGATTTACGCCACCCATCTATAGAAACTACTTTACATGTAAGCCCAGTATATATCCATCTTCGTTTATATCAAATCGGATGAAAAACATGCAGAATGATGAAAGTGAGTTTTCAGACTGCTCGAATTGGTATAAACTGAACCAGATGCATAATTTGGTGACTCAAAGTAGTTTCAATAGCTGGGTGGCCTTAATGAAAAATGTTGCATACTTCGTGACCTCCTTATACAGTCCCTAAATATGAAATATCAACAAAGACATTTTTCTGCAAGAATTTTTTAGACTAACAAACATGTAATATTTTGCAGATAAAACCCGTGAGAGATATTATAACGGAGGCACTACTTCTATGAAAATTTATTGCAAAAATGATAAGGAACTGAACCGTGAGTTCTTTCAAATAATCGAAAGAAGGGTTTCAGACGATGTTGAAGTCGTTGTCAATGGTAATTTGCAAAATGAAGAGGAGCCAGTAGTCAATGACAATGATACGCTGGAAAAGTCAAAGTCAGAAGGGAGCTATAAGCAAGATGGAGAGATCAACTTGCAGGACCGTGTTTTGGAACAGGGAGGTGGTGGTCGGTTTTCTAGAGACGAGAAGTTGATAATAACGGAAGTTGATTAGGAATTCAGAGGCAGTTACTACAGTTGGAGAGACAACAGGCACATATCATGAACATGTAACAGGTTACAGGTATGAAAATTATTTGCAGGTTGGGTCAGATTTGCATAATTTTTAGCTTGTGCAGGTCCTCTAGCTACTTTTACTAAAATATAAGATGTGTAGATTTCATTAGACAATTAAATATGTGTACCAGGAGTATCGCAACACTCATTCAAAAATTTAAGTTATTGTAGTCATAACTACCATATAATTAATTAGTTTGTTAATTAAAGAAAGGACATGAAGTGTTTGTTGGTCAACAAGACCTGACCCGTTTCACCCGATGATGAAGCGAAAAGTGTACCGCTTTTAGGGGGTCATTTAAGCCCTAAATCGTATTTATTTGATCAAATATTGCCCTAAATCATTCCTTTTGTCATTTTAGGTACTTTGGAGAAGAAATCTGGAAAAAGAAGCATTTTGGACGTTTTTGGAGCATAAAAGTGAAGAAAACGACAAAGTCTCAAAATCGGCTGGAAAAGTACCTGTGACGGCGTCAAGCCCCAGTGTGACGCCGTCAGCCCTTGATAAGCCAGAGAGGATTTTGGACGATTAAAAGGGGACAGCGTCAAGAAGGCCATCAAGAAACCCTAACCGCGGCGAGGTGACGGCGTCAGCTCTATAACGTGACGCCGTCAGATCTGTTTTCCTATATATATTTTCATAATTTTTAGTCATTAGTGTGCAACTTTGTGAGGAGAAACCCTAAGACGATTTTTCTACCATTTTTAAGGGTTTTATACCCTTGGATCTCCCATGTTCAATTGAAGATAAGTAATAAATTAATCATTCAATATGTCTATGTGTTGTTTGATTATATCTTGTTCTTGTCTTTTATTTAACATGCTAGGCTAGATTTATCTTGTGTTTGCTTAGATCTAATGAAACCTAACTATTGATTATTGGTTGTTGGTGTGTTATTAATTGTATTGGATGATTGTTTATCGATGTTAGGCTTAAGAAAACTGGCTAACCTCCTATACGGTAACTTGCTTGAACGTCTTAAGAAACATGAACCAATGCGTACTAAGGTTATTATGGTTGTATTTAATGCATGAGCGAATTCTAGTGATCCCATGTTAGGAGCTTCTTAGCCGGCTCGACATAGGAGTGAAGTAGGAGCTTATAGAGTTGGGGAAGTACGTACGCCACCCCACGATTGATATTAAGGAATACACCCGTCATCCACGCAATTAATACACACTAATCAACCGGTAAAAGATAGTTAGGGAGTAAGGAAATCTAAGTAAACACATTTCTCTCCATATAAGTTCCACAACCTTTTTATTTTCAGTTATTTTATTTTATTTGCAATTGTAGTTATTTGGGTTAGTTGACTAGCAACTAATTCCGCCCACTCCTTCAAACCCGAGATTTTACTTGCTTTTATAAAAATATAAAAAATACAAAAAGAATCTTCCCTCACCCTTAGACCTATTAGAGTAGTTTTTCAATCCTAACGACACTATTCCCCTAGAGAACGATCAATCCCCCGGTACTTGCCACTACACTATACTACATCGGTCAGGTACACTGCCTGGTGGGGATTGCAAGCCTCTTGAGATCCCTCGAGAGGTAAAACCTGTTGTAAGGTCGCAAAACCACGCATCAAGTTTTTAACATGCAATTTCCATGTAAGATTGGTTATCATAGTTTTCATGCTTATCTTAACTCATCTTTGCCTATGAACATTATCTCTCGCGCTAATTATAATAAAATCATGGTAGATGAGCTAGAATATCAAGGAGATAACATTGTTGCTAGGATTGAGCCACTACACGTATTCGTAGGAAGTTTTGTGTATTTGGTGGATTTTATGGTTATGGAGAACTTAGGAGAATTTATTGATAACAAATTAACCCAAGTCATTTTTGGAGAACCCTTCAAAAGGTTGACCAACCTTGACGAAAAACTTGTGGACGGGTTAATTACATTCTCGGATGGGGATGAAGATTTTGTTTACCAAATGCCCCGATCACATCCTAGGTTTAAGAACTTCTCCATTGAATCTTGCAATAGACTTTTGCCTATTGACTTGTTAAGTGAGAATGATAAGAAAAAGGGGCTCAAATATCCACATGAGAAAAATAAGAGATATTATCATGGATGTCTGGAGCTGAATGATGAATACAAGAAAGATGAGGCAACAATTAGATGGCTCACACTCGGATACGTGAGCATAAGCGACACTAGATAAGCCTGACTTTGAGTCTAGCTACAAGACTCGTTAATAAAGAAAAGCGCTTCTTGGGAGGCAACCCAAGCTTTATTTGCTTTGTGTGTTTATTTATTTGTTTGTTTGATTTTATTTGCTTCCGTATGTATGTTTAATTTTTATTATTATTGATTCATGTTCGAAACTAAATTGTGAAAATGCTTTATCTTGTTTTTAACTTCGTCTTAATTACATATAAAGGTATTTTGCAAAAAGATAAGTGTAAGGGAAATCCAAATCGGTTTATTAGAACAAATGAACATGAATCGTAACAATATTAAATTAACATACATATTAGTAATTGTTTGAGTCAAATGCTTGTATCGAGTCATAATGATATTTTGTAGGAATTCCAGGAAGTAAGGTATAGGTTTTTCCAGAAATTTTCCGGAAACTTAACATGAAAAATCTATCAGATCATTTCTGACGGCGTCAGGCCTTACAACCTGACGGCGTCAGGTTTTAATTTTCTGAAATTTTTGAAAGTTTTGTTTTTCTTCCGGAATCATAAAAAGTTTTTATTAAATCTCTAACTTATAAACTCCAGGAATCTGCAAAATAATCATTCCACAAGCATTATATCCTTATACAGATTTATCCCACCGATGTTATGCAGGTTTTCGTGTTTGTTTTCTCAGGTTTAGCAGGTTATTTTGGACAAGGAGATGTATGTGGAATCTAGCTTTTGGCGCTGCTTTAATCTTGAAGTTTCAACATTACCTTGGAAGAAGATCTAACCATGTTACCCCTTTATCCACCGAGCGAATCAGGGGAGTATTTGATTTCATTCTTTTACCTTATTTACTTTTACATCTTGTTATTTGAACATTGGGGACAATGTTCATCTTAAGTGTAAGGGGGGGGGGGGGGGTAAAGTACGATACTTTAGAGAATGCTATTACGCTTGATTTTTTTTGTTTGTTTAATAGTAGATGTGTAATAAAACTGAGAGAAATACCTGTTAAGGCAATTTTAGTGCCAAATTTAAATTTTTTTACAACATATAGGAGTGAAAATTTGGTCTTAATGAGCGTCTCACGGATAGGAGTTATATGACTAGCACAAAACCGTACCACTAAAAAATTTTCCACCCCCAAATATGTGAGGTTCGCCCTTAGAATTGGTAGGAAAAGCATTTATGCTATGATGTGTGTACCGGTAGCACTTAGATTCTAGAATTTGCGTTAGGACCATTCCGAGGCCACAAGTGAGACTACATTCGTGTAGTTAGATTTACTACATGATAAGAGGCATTAGGATTAACCCATTGTTTTACACCTGTGTTTTTGTTATAATTACATTGGCTACATTGGTCAAGTAATTCTCCCACACCCTTTGCGTTGTACTCATTTTTAGTACACGATACCCCTAGTACACCCCTCAGAGCCTATCTTTTCGTTTCTAACTTTAAGCATTTTACTTAAAGTAAGAATTTGTTTACACCCCACTTAAATGTACACCCAAATCGCCTTAGCCTACCTTGTATGCACTCATTTTTAGTGCATTATTGTGACAACATTTGTTTAAACCCCAAGTTAATTATCTAATTGATTACATGGTTGCTAAGTCGAGTCATATCCTTGTACATATTGTTTTGGGACGATTGGGACTCATGGGTAAAGTACTAGTGTAATGGAGTAATGGGGAAGAACAACATTATTACCCCCATATGTGCTAAATATTTTAAAAGTACTCCAAGTGTTTCGATTATCTTAATTCGAGTCATTAGAATAGTTAATTGTAAAGTTATGTAAAAGTTCAAGTGTAAGGGGGATACAACCCCCTGCGATGTATTATTTTGGATGGTAGGGCAAGAGTGTATGCAAAAAAAAAAAAAAAAAAAAAAAAAAAAAAAAAAAAAAAAGTAGAAAAAACATACGGACTACCATCCCGTTTCATTTTATGTTTATTTTATCGTTTTGTTATTTCTTTCATTAGCTTAAGTCGAGTCTAGTCTTGGCTTAGCAACGCCATATTGTACATGTAATTAATCAAGATCTTTAACTCGCCATCAGTAAAATATCCTTTATCCAACAAAACCGTGTTTATCATATCCCTACACCTAACGTTATAACCCGTTTAAAAGCCCTCTTTGATAGTTTATCTTAGGTGCTTACGTCTAGTGGAGAAGGTTTTTGATCCTTTCCCAAGCCTATGGTAATCTATTTGCTATGACAGGTAGTGAGAGATATTATCCATTTTCATTTATGAGATATACTTTTATGACACCTGAGAGATGTGAGTATCTAAACACTACTTGTGAGGTGCTAGTTTGTAATCTCCGTGCTTATTATGATTAAAGTGGAATGACTATTTGTTGTAATTACTTTTATATTAGCGTTAAATGACCCCTAACTTGTATTTTGATTAGAATAAAAACGCATTTGCTTGAGGACAAGCAAATCTCAAGTGTAAGGGTATTTGATGAAGCGAAAAGTGTACCGCTTTTAGGGGGTCATTTAAGCCCTAAATCGTATTTATTTGATCAAATATTGCCCTAAATCGTTCCTTTTGTCATTTTAGGTACTTTGGAGAAGAAATCTGGAAAAGGAAGCATTTTGGACGTTTTTGGAGCATAAAAGTGAAGAAAAAGACAAAGTCTCAAAATCAGCTGGAAAAGTACCTGTGACGGCGTCAAGCCCCAGTGTGACGCCGTCAACCCTTGATAAGCCAGAGAGGATTTTGGACGATTAAAAGGGGATGGCGTCAAGAAGGCCATCAAGAAACCCTAACCGCGGCGAGGTGACGGCGTCAGCTCTATAACGTGACGCCGTCAGATCTGTTTTCCTATATATATTTTCATAATTTTTAGTCATTAGTGTGCAAATTTGTGAGGAGAAACCCTAAGACGATTTTCTGCCATTTTTAAGGGTTTTATACCCTTGGATCTCCCATGTTCAATTGAAGATAAGTAATAAATTAATCATTCAATATGTCTATGTGTTGTTTGATTATATCTTGTTCTTGTCTTTTATTTAACATGCTAGGCTAGATTTATCTTGTGTTTGCTTAGATCTAATGAAACCTAACTATTGATTATTGGTTGTTGGTGTGTTTATTAATTGTATTGGATGATTGTTTATCGATGTTAGGCTTAAGAAAACTGGCTAACCTCCTATACGGTAACTTGCTTGAACGTCTTAAGAAACATGAACCAATGCGTACTAAGGTTATTATGGTTGTATTTAATGCATGAGCGAATTCTAGTGATCCCATGTTAGGAGCTTCTTAGCCGGCTCGACATAGGAGTGAAGTAGGAGCTTATAGAGTTGGGGAAGTACGTACGCCACCCCACGATTGGTATTAAGGAATACACCCGTCATCCACGTAATTAATACACACTAATCAACCGGTAAAAGATAGTTAGGGAGTAAGGAAATCTAAGTAAACACATTTCTCTCCATATAAGTCCCACAACCTTTTTATTTTCAGTTATTTTATTTTATTTGCAATTGTAGTTATTTGGGTTAGTTGACTAGCAACTAATTTCGCCCACTCCTTCAAACCCGAGATTTTACTTGCTTTTATAAAAATATAAAAAATACAAAAAGAATCTTCCCTCACCCTTAGACCTATTAGAGTAGTTTTTCAATCCTAACGACACTATTCCCCTAGAGAACGATCAATCCCCCGGTACTTGCCACTACACTATACTACATCGATCAGGTACACTGCCTGGTGGGGATTGCAAGCCTCTTGAGATCCCTCGAGAGGTAAAACCTGTTGTAAGGTCGCAAAACCACGCATCACCCGTCCTGAAAATGACATGTTTTAATATAAGCATGTTGTGACACGTTACCTAACCTACCCATCTTGCCCCCTCTACTAATATATATTTAGGCCGAGTTTAAGTTGTCAGTAATGGATGATCTCTTTAATAGTTCCCGGTTGGTTGGTGGCCAGGTTACTAAAAATTCAAATGATCCGTTTGGCAAACTCATTCGAATAACACCTGGTGTAGGCAGATCTATTGGCAGAAGTTGTAACCCACGGTATTATAAAGATGATAATGACAACACTATATCTTTTCTGCTTTTTGCTTTTGATATTCTGCTTCTTTTTACATCTCAGCAACTGCTTATGTAATACTGCTGAAGAAAATAATATTGTTGGGTGTGTGACGGTGTTGCAAAATGATTAGACTAAAATAGCTTGTGTAGTCTTGAACCCGGTGGGCCCCTTAATCGAGTTGCGTTTGTAAAGTGGTAAGTTCAGAATTTTGCATTATAAGTTGTTCTTGATCTTTTCTGGTGAAACTATATATTTTAGTAACCTAATATACTAAATAATAATTATATGCACCAGCGGAAACTGGGATATAAAGAAAAAAAACCCCAGCAATGCAAACTTTAAAAATGAAGTTATCCCCGTACTTTATGGAATGGATCAACTTGAAAGGACATACATCTCAACTTTTACAAGAGGGTGAGTACACAGCAATATATTTCATATGTTCACTTTGTTTTGTATATTTCATCTTTAACAAATGAAGAGGGATAGTTTGCCTTTTGACTGCAAATATATTACTTCTCTAAGTAGTAGATTGGTTTAGATTTTCTAAAATTGGGACACCTATTTTTATAAATCTCTAGACACCGATCTTATAGTGTATATTTTTTTAGTTATGATAAGAGGTAACCCTTTTAACCATTTACGGGTAAATTGGCGAATTTGGTTTATGGTTTGCAAACAGGTCAGTTGGTTAAATGTTAGAAATTGATTAAAATGGACTCGGGTTGAGAGTTTGCTAGCGAGCGCACGTCATTTAACATAAATTTTACTTGCGTAAAATGTTTTAAGGTGTTCATTTCAAAAGTTAGATGATTCTCATTTTAGTTGCGGACGTCACCTTAACATGTTACACTATCTTATATAGTTAATGCATTTTTATTTATAATGTTTCTTATATATCATATCTTGAATCCATTATTACCATATTCTAGCTTTACAAGAATTAATATTGGTGAAAACTTTTTTCAGTGGAGAAAAGGCAACACCTGAAGCTATTGCAGATGCCATTGCTGAGAATAGAGCGGAAATCGTGCATCTTCCAGCCACCATGGATCTTGATGACGTAACGAAAGGATATCTCAGAAATGATTGGCATGCAAAGCAAGTGGGATTGTGTATTCATGTTTAAGGGTACATATAAGACTTCGCCTTTATTTATCTGACCAAAAGTTATTAGGTTTTATTTAGCTATCTGGGCGTGATTAGGGTTATATTTTTTCTTATTTTCATGTTTTATGGTTTTTTTTTAGCTTTTATGTTGCTGTAACTTGGAAACGGTGAAATTATTATTCTCCAATTTTTAAACTGGTTTTTTTTGGGTTGTTGTGCAGGAGTAAAAAATGTTTACTGGATTCGTCGTCTCAGACAGGCAGCTTCTCTAAGGTCAAAATGGAATCGCAACAAGTTCAGACCATGAGGAACGTAGCAACAACAGTTGTTTCATATGTCTTTATATAATTAAAAATGTTGTTGGGATAGTTTGTTTATAATGAATAACATAATATTTTTGTTTGTGTTAACAGAGATCAGGACGTGTTGAGGAGAAGATAGAATTGCTTCAAGCAACACTTTCAAGGAAGGTAATGACGTATATGGAAATTGATTGAAGCTTGCTAGATCACATGGGAAAAGGATTAAAATCATTGTAGGACAAGAGTATTCGAGGTATAAATGTACAATCTTCTATAAAGTTTTAGCTTATGCTTTTTGTTGAAACTTCATATATTTTGTTTCACGTGCCAGAATTGTGAGGGACATTTTCATCAAGGTACTCTTATGTCAATAGGACCAATGAATGCCACAAAGGCTCCATTGACAGAGCTATCTATGTATTTGGGATGGGATGACACAACACAACATTCTTGCTGTCATCAATTGCTTGAAATAAAACTTCAGAAATCTTGCTGTAAATATCAGATATACAAATGCATCCACCACATTCTTTATATTTCTTCATAGATCGAAAGTATATCCTTATTAATTCTTATGTGCAAGTATTCTTCATTCTTAATGAAATACAAACTTAAAAAAATGTTTACATACTCTTATCCATTAACTATTACATTATAACTTCCGAAAAAAAAAAAAAAAAAAAAAAAAAACATACACATCCCTTAAAAATAAATTTAATTTCATATAAACAGTTCAATAATTAATGATCCACACCAATAACTAATACCTTAGTATACATATATCTTACTATTCAAAAAGTAATACACTCAAAGAATTATCACAAGCCATGCCTGCCTCGGCGGGCTTATATGCCAATAATCATTCTCTTTAACCATAAGAGTTAATGTTTAAGACCATGCATGTTCATTTGAGTGACTGAATTATTTTGATTACTTCATTTGTATTTGTCATGATGTTTGGATTTAATTAGCTGTATGGTCTCTCAATGTTGTTTCAATGTAGTAATAAATGGATGATGAAGCCATGGGTTGCAGATAAATTGATGACTCTCTTGGGATATTCCTAAACCGAGTTGGTTGAATACGTGATTAGTTTATGTAATTTATCTTCCAAGTTTTATATTTGAAATATGGTTTAAACGATCATTTATCTGGCACATACTTATTTTCTTTTATCCCTAAAAGTTACCTCACCTTCTGATATATTCAATAATCTAACAGAGATGGGTGTGTCATCTTCGAATGATGCGAACGCGTTTGCTGAAGAAATCTTCCAAAAGGGTTGAGCGCAACGCATGTGGATATAACAAAACTAAATAAAATTGACGTCCTTAAAAATAATTTTCCGTTAACTGACACCATAAAAATTATAATTATAAGTCATGCCCGCCCATCGGGCGGGCTTCGAAATCTATGGTTTAAACGATCATTTATCTGGCACATACTTATTTTCTTTTATCCCTAAAAGTTACCTCACCTTCTGATATATTCAATAAAATCTAACAGAGATGGGTGTGTCATCTTCGAATGATGCGAACGCGTTTGCTGAAGAAATCTTCCAAAAGGGTTGAGCGCAACGCATGTGGATATAACAAAACTAAATAAAATTGACGTCCTTAAAAATAATTTTCCGTTAACTGACACCATAAAAATTATAATTATAAGTCATGCCCGCCCATTATATATATATATATACTAGACTTCAAAGCCCGCCCGTTGGGCGGGCATGACTTGTGATAATAGTTTGGGTTGTTTTTGTAGTATTTAAACTATGTTCCAATTTTGTTACACGAAACACAATAAAATGTAGTGATGTATATGTAAAAACAATAAAATATAGCCACCCATATTTGTTGTTTGGTTGTTTTTTGTTGTGAATATTTCGTCCTTTATTATTTGTACTAATACGAAGCATTTTATTTTCTTTCACGCCGGAGGCATATAAGTGTATCCAACCTAAACTTGAATAGCTTATATTTGACAATGAAAAAAGAATTCATGCACTATCAGTTTTACAAACTATCCGTTTTACAACAATAACTAAGTAAACAACTACATATGCTCTTTTTACATAACTATTTTTAGTTTGTTACTTTCAAGAGAATAACTATTACTATTAAGTTTAATAAGCTAAATTACATTTGACAATAAAAATGTGTATCCGGAAGAAGAAAACATGAAACTACAATGTTGATCTTATAATTTCAGTTACTATTTTTCATGTAAATAACGGGCATGACTTGTAATTATAATTTGGATGGTTTTAGTTATTCTAAAATTATTTTCAAGGACGTTTGTTTTTTTTTTTTTTTTTTTTTTAATATCATAATTATAAGGTGTTAGATGGTGTTAGTAAGTGGTAAATTATTTTTAATATCGTACCGAGCCACTATTTATTGGGTTTTTATAATTTTACTTCTGATGGTGTTACTTAACGGAAATGTGTTTTTTAAGTATGGTGTTTTTTATCGTTGTTTAAAATGTATTAGTGTATGTTTAGTCGTATTTTTTCTTAATAGTTGTCGAAGCCCGCGCAACATGTGCTTTTGTTAATGTGATCTAGGTTGGACTCCATCTGAATGTATTCTATCAATGTGTTGAAAATAGCATATACAACTTGGCACACTGATAAAAAAAACTCGTCTGACCAGTGCCTTTTAACTGTAGTAACCCATCTTAATGCGACCCGTCTGACCCGTATTTTTTTAGTGGGATGACCCGTCTGACCCGTGTATTTAACTTGACCATCAATGTGTTGGATTAGCATATACAACTTGGCACCTGATACAAAAAACTCGTCTGACAAATGTGACCCTTTTGACCCGTGTTTTTTAATGGGATGACCCGTCTGACCCGTATCTTTAACTTGACCATCAATGTGTTGGATTAGCATATACAACTTGGCACACCTGATACAAAAAACTCGTCTGACCCGTGCCTTTTAACTGTAGTGACCCATCGTAAAGTGACACGTTTGACCCGTGTTTTTTGAGTGGGATGACCCGTCTGACTCGTGACTTCAACTTGACCTAATCATTAGGTTGCCAAATCAAGAGAAGGGAGAAATACAAACCTTATGATTGGCATTCCAATGTCAAAACTGGTTCGAGCACCCACTACATTGTGAATGTTACCAAGGGCTCGGTATTTCTTATTTCACTTATTACAGAAAAGCATGCGTAATGAATAAATAATTAAAAAAAAAATCCTTGTAATTTACTAAAAAAACATAGAACAATGTTTTCCAAATTTTCTTTTGGATGGTCGCTTAAATTGTTTGAATTAATCAACATAGTCTAAGCACAATTCTTAATGTTTAAATAAAACGTTAAACAACAAACTACCTTCTGGCTGGGTAACAACATTAGAATCATGTTTTCCAGATCTTCTGCCTCGTGTGTCACTTTCAAACATGGAACTATGTCGAGTCTTAACTGCTACAGAATCATAAACATATACGTCTTGTTTTAACATAACCTTGTTATGGTGCAAAATTTATAAAAAATCAATACTTTTAAGGAACACAATACCTAATGATCGAGATTGAAAGTGACTTATGATTAGCGTTTGAAATTGCATATATAAATTATCAGATATTTAAAAAAATTTACTATTTTTTGATATATTATATACTTCTAAAAGACATATTAAAATACAAAATGAGATGCATATAAGTCAAGTGGGTATTCACTAATTCACTATTATGATTTTTTTTTCTTTTTATCATGTTCGTACTAAATCGATCCATTATTCAACCATTTAATCCATTATCCATTCACCTTCAAACACAAAAACAAAAATAAAAAATACGCATTAGCTTATAATCTATAAATGTGAAACAATATTTATCAAATAAAACATTTAAATCTATACAAAGATTAACTTTAATGGAGATGCTTACATCAGAAAGTATAAACTCTCACCCGCCCTACCATATGTAAATCTTCTCTTAGCCAATTCTTAGTTACATTGCACCCATTTAAGATCTCTATCAACACCACCCCATAACTATAGACATTGCTCTTTTCTATTATGTTCACCATGTGACCATATTCTACAGAAAATAAACGTAATTATACTAAAAGATACAGCTGCTCTAATTGTTAAAGGTAGTCAAAACCGTTTAGGTGCTAATATCTCTGATGTGATTAGCACTACAGAAACATATTCTCACCATCTTTTTTATGTCTTCACATTGCATGCTGGTGAGATCAGCTAATGAGAAGGGTGCTAATATCATCATTATTCAAGTTTGACTTTTACACTTATATAACATTCAAAATATAGACGTTGAAAACTGACTAACAAACTCTCTTTTATTATACCCAAAACCAAATTATTTGAAGCTCATTAATTAAACATGTTACTGCATTTCAATTACAACATCTGATACACATATCCGTTAAATTCCAATTAAATAACCATCTTACCTTTTTTCTTGAAGTATCAGGTTTATATCAGTTGTCCATGATCAAGCAAACTGGACTAAGTTCGAAATTAGATATAAATCGAGAAGAATATAGTAAGCCCATTGCCTGAGAAACTTTTCAAAATGCTCTGGCTAATAATATAAACCTCGAGGGTGATGATAACAATTAAAACATACATAACATTAGTTGAAAAATATACAAATCCAAGTCATTTAAATGTATCATTACTGAAGGAAATATTAACAAATTTAAAAAAATAATAATAATAAAAAAAAAAATAATAAAAAAAATCCTACGTTGCGATGGACTTATCACAACTTGGAGAAAGAACAATGGGGGTAGATACATCTTCCATATCTGAATCTATTTTATCTATAAATTACTTGATAGAGTCAGCATCACCAGCTAGAGCCCTAAATGATTCGAGTTCAGTATCATGATTTCTGTTTATTTGATCTGTCATCGTCGTTTCAGATTACTCTACTATCTAATATACATCAAAAATATTAATCATTAAACTCAATGCATGTGTGAATGCTATTAGATAGTATGTATGATACGGTAAATTACCTCTATTGGCGCATGTAATGGGATTAAATGAACATCATTTTCATCCAAATCAACTTCGTTCACCACAAAATCAGAATACTTGTAAAAAAATATATGTTAAATCCGTTTTTTATAATAGATTTAAAAACGATGAGTAATATGTTTATTATCAATGAAAAGGTTCAAAAGATAACAAATCTTTTTCGTTGATTTTAGCATTTCCTCATCGGGAGTTGATATTTACACCGTTTTAATTGATGAGGACACCACAATTATGCACATATTACATTGTACCATACTACCATATGTATTAGGGGTGTCACATTGTGGTGTTCACATCAATATTTGTGGTGTAAATAACAACTCCCTTCCTCATCAAATACGTCATCTGCTACATAAAGTTAACTATCTTTGACATTGCACATGATTCAAGTATTTGTCTCTTAAGAAAGACTGTATATATGCATCAGCGAGAACTGATCCGCCATTGTTGGTGTTACTACCACTCTTTCTATGAGGTCTTGCTTCCTCAAGCATACTTATCACATCTCTCATGGATGGTCGATCCTTGGGAAGCTTTGCAGTACAAATTAGGGCTATTCTGAGTCCTAACAACATCTCTTCTTCTACATGTTTGCAGTTTCCTACATTCTCATCTACTACTTCTCTTAACGGTTTTTTATCCTGTATTTTCCTCCTGACCCATTTGACAATATCGACTGAATCCCCAAATTCTGGCTCTATTGGTTTTTTTCCCGTTATCAGTTACATTAGAACTACCCCGTAGTTGTATACGTCACTCTTCTGATCGAGCTTTAATGTGTACCCGTATTCTGCAATAAATAAAAATTACTCGTTAATTAACCCGATAAGGAAAACAAAAGATGTGAAAAGAAGCTATAAAACTCACCAGGGGCGATGTAACCGTAAGATCCAGCAACCATCGAAACTGTCTCATTTTTCTTCACCATCATCTTTGCCAACCCAAAATTTGCAATCCGAGCCTCCAGATTCCCGTCGAGCAAAATGTTATTTGGCTTCACATCACGGTGGATCACGGGAGGGTGACAATCGTGATGCAGATAAGCCAGCCCTTAAGCAACACCAACTGCAATATTATATCTCGTAGCCCAATCCACCAGTAATCGTGCTTGACCATGTAACGCTTCACCTAGACTTCCATTTGTCATGTACGGAATTCCTTTTTCTATTCCTTTTTCTTATAGATGGAGCCGTAAGCCTCTAAGTTTACATGACACCTGAAACATAAAATAGTATACTGAATAAGAACTTGATTACAGCATAATTTGACTAATCTACGTATACCATAAATAAACTAAACATCCGTAAAAACCCAAAACTGTCAAGTGATAACCCGATGGGCGGACATGCTTAGGCTTGATCCCATGTTTCCTTTTGTAATGTGTCTCACGAGTTCTAAAATGTTTGAGTGGTTTATCCCTTGGATGGATGATAAATGTTATTTCGATATCCTAGTGTACAACAATAGCATGGTAGTCTGAACATCGTTGTTGGTTGTGTTCCCCTTTAGGATTCCTGGTGCACAACATATAATTAGTTTGGTCTAATAATCTACTATTACATATATATTCATGGTAATTATGTTACTTTGTAATACTTTAAATATGAACGATAATAGTTTATAGGATTCTTAGTGCACAAAGTAATTATTCCTGATAGCCTTAAAATTTTGGTGCCCAATAGTAGCATGATCAATGTTTGTTAAATTATGTTACTTTATCATATCATTACATATATATTCTTTCTGCATCTGGCATGAACATGCTAATTAATATTTAAGCAAATGAAGTTTTCACCTAGTGGTCAGATAACAAAGTGCTACATAATAAAGAGTGTGTAACAGGTTGATGTTAGTGGCAACATAAGCATGCTTAACTCTAAGGAGCAATTCCATACAACCCTTCAAGTAGTTTAATAAGATATCCCAAATAGCCCTTAAGAACTGATGTATAAAATAGATTATCTTTATGATAAATACCTCAGCCTCTAATAGCAGTTTTAACATGAATACCCAAACAATCTGTATAAATTCTTAAGCCTAAGAAGCAATTCCAAACAGCCCTTTAAGTAGTTTTCTCCTTGAATTTTACGAAAAAGAACACTTAAATTAGTGACTGCCACCCGTTCTACTTTAATTATTTTATTATGGGTCAAAATGGGGTTTATTGACCCGTGAAACTTTTTTTCTGATTGTTAAACTATCTATGCATAATGAATGCAGGTAAATAAGATTAGTACGATCTATAACTTAGAACTGAGTTGAACATCATGGCCCTTATTTATGTCGTTAGCTCAAATAAACAACATAACTAATAGGAGTATATGCTAATGAAGGATCACTTACCAAAAATCCTAAAAGGTTATAATGGTATGAAGGTTGCTTCTTTAGATTGAACCCGCTTTGTTGTGCAAGCTAAGATGCGACACTGTGATCAAAATAGTAGAGAACAACAATCATAAAATATGATTTTGCAATTTAAAAGATAAGAAAATAATATTCTCATTAATGCAAGTTATAAGGAAACCACCTTAGCAAAGACCCAATTTGTATGCGCACCAGGAGACCATGGATTTGGACTATAAAGTCACCTTAATATTCCTTCCGGGACACTGTTAGATGATATGTATGATAGACCCCTTGGTCCAAAGTCTATTTTCAATGGATAAAACTCCCAGCTTGTTTCTTAAATCAAGGATCTGGATTATTATTGAAATAATATTGTCTTTGTGATCTAATTATCAAACTATTAATTTTCCCAACAGTGTATTGCAAGTCAGTCATGACGAGCTTGTTTTGGCTCATTACAGCTCGAGTCACTTTGAACTGTGACCTACACACCCATATTGTCCTACTTTAATATGCCTTATTTATTACAATTGAATTCTTATGGGGCATTTGTTTTACCTTATTGCAAGTCAGTCATGAACAGCTTCCAAGTTCTTCTGCAAACGTCCAAGCAGACCCTGTTGACCCGTTATAGATAATAGATAACCTAAATATACCTACTCAGAAGTAAATGTGTGAAAACCGCACCTCAATATCTTCCATCACTCCTACTATAAATAACGTGGATATGTATACTAAGTTAAAATCTTGAGTCATTAAATACCTTGATTGTGCTCAAATAAAAGTAAAACTGTTAAACCCAACTACTATAAGAATGTAATTACTTGTTATCGGTAGTTGGTGATGTCAAATCTGCAACCACAGTTTCACTTGACTCGCTAGGATCCTCGCAGTGACGCTTAATCACAGATGCTCCTTACACTCCATCTGCAATACGTATACATAACCAACATAATTAAACCATGATCTATTAAGGGGAGTACTCATCCAAACTTCTGCCTATATTGTTGTTTTCATTGTCATTTGTTGTGTGTTCTAGCTAAAGATTTGATGCATGTATCATGAGTTGTCTTATACCTTAATATTAATTGGTCCCGTTTTAGAATGTGAATCTAACTAATGACACCTTTCGGGGCAAGAGTTCAGTGAACTCTCATCTTGATCCGAAGGATTCATGTCGTATCATGAACGCTTGCTGGAAATAAGTTCAGCTTCTACCAGGCCTGAAGCTCCAAATCTATTAGACATCATATTGCAAAAATAATTCATCCCAAACCATGCAACAACATATCTCAAAATATTAAGATGAAGAAAGTTCAGATTTCTCGTGATTATGATTGTCAAATACTTACTAATCGAATGATAAAAACAGGTATTAGGGTTTAGTAGTTATAGCCAAAAGCACTAAGAACTGTATCCAAACTTTATCATAATAACTGGTATACCTGGAGTTTTCAGAGTTCTCTTGCAACGAATATATCGCTCCCTATTTAATAAACACAAAAGAAAATAGATACGCGAATACATACTGTAGTCAAAGCTTTTAGTAGAAAAATAGTACTTCCTTTCCAGAATATCATCCAATTTTGTAGTTAGATGTCAAATGGACTATGCCTAACATTAAAAATGGACAACTAAATGCGTGTGAAAATGTATAGTTATAAAGATAGAATATTACTGTAACAAACATGTTACGGGACTATGTTATGTGAAAATCAAATGACGTAAGGTTTAACGTTTGAATCAAATGACAATTTCTTTGAGTTGAGGTACAACTGAACTCACCGGATTGTCGAGTCTTTCCAAAGATTCATTTTCCATAATTTCACCAATGCTACACCATCATAAACCAACAATAGATATAAAACTGATGACAAAAACTTATAAGCATACAGAAACACAGAAATAGGCTTGCCTTTGCTTCAGCAGCATCTCATTCTGTGCATCGACCGCGGAAATGTTGGCATCAGACTTTCTCATAGCTTGGCTTCTCGCAAACATTTTGCTCCATCTAGACAAAAGAGTTTTTGCCCTTTTTGAGATATCTGGTCTTCAAATCAGACAATGAGATTCAAATAGCAAAAGAGCAAATAAGAAAAGCGACTACATACATAACAATGGGGAGAACATCATTCACATGTTTCACATCCTTGGAACTCAATAAATACCAGAACACCTTCCACCAAATACTTTGCAATATTAACCCAACTATCATGCTAACAACTCTGCAACAATTGAACATGGAAGCAATGATACAAAACGTGAGAAAGAAACTAAAGCAAGTCCTATGTGAGCACATATTAATGTTTGAACGTACTTGAACATATCAGCGTAAAGTAATGCTGGTGGCTGTTGATCAAGCCTGGATATGAGCATGAAACTGAAAGAAAAGAATGACATAGTTAACCCATGTTAGTTGAAGTATCTGCCTAATGTTCAACAATAAAAATAAAAATAAAATAAAATAAAATAAAAAATAAAAAAAAAATCAAGGATTGCAACAAACCTTCGTAACCGGGTCTGTTGACATCTTTATTTCTTCATTTGTATCTACTCCTGCACATTCCAAAGAGTCAATGCATCAAGAGGCCATATAAGGAAACGTTGTTGTTCAACTGATCGTAAAGGTTTTGAATCAAAATTACTCAATGTAAAGTGTGGCATACCTGGTTTGATGTTGGATTTAAGGTACTAACAAAAGAACCTGGAGCTACTGAAATCATTTATCACTTGTAATCTGCTGGTGCACGAACGTGCCATGAGTGAAACACTTATAAACCTTCATGATGATGCTTTAGCAACTTACGATAGAAAGAATGGTAATGAATAATAAAATCCTGCTTGAGGCAGAGTAGATCCATTTTACTTGGCCACCTACAAATTAGAATGCAGAAGTTAAGTTAAAACACAATCAAAACTTGTTTATTGTCATCAGTTTTATGAAAGATATGTACTATGTTTTATTTTAAGAATATCTTTAATAACATTAAACCTTAAATTAATAACTATAATATAACAAATGATAATCTTAGATTCCATGACTTCCAACCATTTCAGCTACTACAAACAAAAGTATACCTTTTTAGACTTTTTTCACACCTGCAGACCCCATATTAGATATCGGAGTATTATGAGCCGATTTATTTTATATAATAAACGTTACAGATTAAGTTACCCAAGTTTTACAACATTTAGTTACTAAAGTTCCTAGAAACACTACAACAAAATGTGTAGCATCTGACTTTACCTAAGTTCTTCTACATAAGAGATGCTACAGATTAAGTTACCCGAGTCATACTACATTTGTCTACTTAAGTTCCTAGAAACACTACATATTACATCATTTTTTACACTGAAAAAAAAAGGTATAGCGACTGACTTCATGGATGCTACTCATGTTTCTGTATCTTGGTATCTGGTTGCTCCGTGTTCGGTTTGTCGTCTTTGAAGAGACCTTTGTCTAGGTTTTTCTTTTTATTACGTGTTTTTTACTGCATCGTAAATATCCACCTATTTGAACTAATCAGAACTTAAAGGGTAGAGATGTGTATATATATTATCATAATGTGTGTTACTACATTAAGAATAAGAGATCACTCACCGAGCCATCAGAAGAACTAATCGTGGCATCACCATCGTCTTTTTTTTTCCTAGTTTAAGCGCTAATTATTGTCGAACGTACAAAAACAACAAAAAAAGGGCACAAGTACCTGTGGAAGAAAGCTTTTTCGGAAGCCAAAATTTGTATCAATACCATTTGTAAACAATGTCTATATGCCACTTCCCTGCTCGTTAATAAACATTCAACGACTCATACCATTTGTAAAAAAAAATCTAGCATTCACTAATTTATCGATAATTATAAACCTGGTCAATAATAGGAAGATAGCCACCAACATTTGGTTGTATTGTACCATTTGCAAGTATTCCACCATCACCTCCTACACCAACGTCAATATCATCTCGACCCATCATGTAAAGAATATCGTATATTTGATTTACCGCGTGCCCGGCATTTGTCCATGAATTTGTCTTTATTGTTATTGCCTGCACACGCATATGATCACATTTTAAAATGAAAAATTGTCTTGAAGTAGTCGATTCAGATATGTCGAATATTGTCATAATTAACGACTATATTTCTGACCATGTTATTACGTGAATAAAAATCTACTCAAAAGAAAAAAAAACAATAACATTTGCTTGAATGAAATGCGTGCGTGTCATTCGAAGATGACACACCCATCCGTTTTAGATCATTCAATATATCAGAAGGTGAGGTAACTTTCTGAGATAAAAAAAAATATGTATAAAATAAACAGGCTAGACATGCTAAAAGATGCTTATGAAGTCTGGCCAACTACCAGGACCAAATTCAATACTGGACCATTTTCGTCCCGTGTCATCTCATACCATTTGTAAACGAAAATCTAGCATGCACTAAGTTATCGATAATTATAAACCTGGTCAATAATAGGAAGATAGCCACCAATATTTGGTTGTATTGTACCATTTGCAAGTATTCCACAATCACCTCCTACACCAACGTCAATATCATCGCTGAACGAAGTAACTCAGGCATATCTACAGGTAAAAGAAAAAGTCAATGCTTATATTTAGCTAATTTTAAGTTTATTCAGGATGAATTTATACCTAAAACTGAAGCTTTACTAACTTCTTCATGAAAATAAATTTTAAGACGCGGTACTAATATTGGAGCAACCTGTTTATTTATTTAGCTTTTATACTTGGTAAGTGACTTATGGAGTCTCAAACGACACTGTCATCAAATACAAAGAAGGTGCTTAATACATGTCAATTGCAGGGGAGGATAATACTCACTGAACATCGAGAGCAACTGAGAGCTGACTGTGATGTTCACATAAAAGACCAAAAGAATTCCACAGTTCCCAAGAATCATTAACCTCTACTACCTGTAAACCACAACTGATAAATGAGTATATTAAACAAAATTGGTCGACTAAGAATAAGAGATCACTCGCCGAGCCATCAGAAGAACTAATCATGGCATCACCATCGTCAGACTTCGCCAGAGGAATCCTAAGCCACAACTTCAGAATAGAAACGAAGCATCAGTATATACAAAACAGGAATGTGTGCATAACTAACATTATATTAATATTTATATATATTCAACCTTTCAAAAAAAAATTATATCTTCAAGGAGATGCAAGACGTATAAAACAGAACCTTTGATAGGTTTGTGCTCTTCTTCCAGTTGAATCAACTTAGCTGCCACTTTGTCTTTGTTCTTCTTACCTGCAGCGCATACAAAAGGTTGATAAAGATCTCCAAAACATTGTGGTACCTGAATAATCATGACAACTCATCCTGCATGAAGAGGTCATAGACATAAAACACAACCAATCAACATTCTTATTTATCTAATACATAAACATTAAACAGCTCTAACACAATATCACAGTGATTACCTGGACATGAACCGAACGTACCCTAACTTCTTTATTCGTGTATTACTGCAGTCTTTTGCTTTAAGGTTTTTTACACTCGTCTCTAATGATTCATAATGGACATAGAGATATAACATCTTGAAATCATTGATAGAAAACGTACCTTTGAATAACCAAATCGTGACAAACACAACATCCGTTGAATATCGCACTGTGTAAATAAAAGAGACAATCAAGGTTCCTAATGTTGATTTACACAAATAAAGAACAAAAACAATAACAAACATCATTCTTTATAACATGTATGAGTACCAAGATATGATCATAATACAAATAATAATAATTCAAATAATAATTACGTGTTTAACATTCATATTAGGGCTGAGGAAAAATTAGGGTTTGGGGTGATAAAATAATAAAAGTCGGATATATTAATTATAATAATATGTTTTTTTTTATCTTTAATTAGGATTACCTAGCTTGTAGGGATTCTCCTAATCATCTAATATATTTGTTTGCACAGGTTTATAGATTTGGGCTTGCAAGATATAATCAAAAAAATGTGTTGGTCTAGTGGTAATCAACTTTGTTGATGTTACCAACATCTTAAGTTCGAATCTTGCAAGTGGCAAACTTTAAAAAAAAATTGAATTTTTAAAAAAATAAATTCCGGATTTTAAATAAATAAAAAAATATTAATTTCGGTTTAAAAAAATGCATGGAAAAATTTTGCCACGTGGCATGCTTACTGGGCATTAATGGCTGCTTACTGGGCATTAATGGCTGCTTACTGGGCATTTAAGGGCGCTTACTGGGCATTATGGCATTTGATGACATCATACGCATATTGTTATATATTATATGTAGATATAGAAACATGATACATTCCATAACTAGCAAAGCAACCATACGGACAAGTATAAAGATAGACAAAAAAGCGTATGAATCGTTTAAGTTACAAGTCATTACAGTCATCCGAATCATGTCAAATGTTTTCAAACCTAGTCCAACGGCCTTACATCTTCCAAATAACTCTTAAAGTAACAAGATTGAAAAAGCTTCATTAGAAATCCGGAGCAACCTTCACCCGTAGTCAAAACGGAGGTACCCAGATTTCCATAACGATCAAGTCTTTCAGGGAGCGGACGCATCCTCTGCAGCCGTGGAGTCTCGGATGGGAGGGGCTTGGGTCTCAAGAACTCCGGAAATAGGACGGTAGAAGCCTCGGCCATGTCCGTCTCAGTCGTAAGGGGTGGTGCTGGGTCAGGGAACATGTTCATTATTTCCGCAAGGGGCTTGTGATAAGCATTGCTGATCTTCTCAACATAGGGATATTCCGCGGTGAATAGCCCATCGTACAGAGGTTGAAACTTTTCATCGGCCTCCATATCCAAATTGTCCACCTCTTCCAGAACTTTAGCCAAATTCTCCGGCGAACGATCCAAGGAGAAACCCTCTAAAAATCCAGATTGGGAAGATAGGCTGAAGGGAACGGCCAGGCGTTGCTTATACTCATGACTATTCAAGAGCCGGCGGACCATCTCCAGAATAAATTCTTTGACAACCTTGAAACGTTCCATCTCCGTTTAGCCCAACCTAACAGTCAAATCCCTCTGCTCCTGACGAAGCCCTGAGTTCTCTTTTTCCTCCTCGCTCAGTTTAGCCCGGATCTTCCCCAACTCAGCTTCCAAAGCGCTGATCTGCTCGGCAGAAACCTTTCTTTCCTCATCCACCAACTTCTCTAACTCCGAGACCCGACCCATTAGCTCCGACTCTCTTACCATACAGTTAGTGTGCTCAGACTTCAGTTGTTTAAGCTCTTCCCCCTTGCCTAACACTCCCACACTGTTGATGGGCCCGGTACAACTCGCTGTTTTCATTAAGGAGGGTCTCAAACCGGAATAAGAGGTCCGACTGAGCTGTGGCTCCCATGCCCAGCAGCTTCCAGGCCCTCTGAGTAGCCTCCGCATCACCCAAGCTCTCAAGAAATGACTTCTCCCGAGGAGTAGGCAGGTTTAACATTAAATCCCGACAGATTTTCCAACTGGTCAAACGGTCGTCCTTCCTGACCAACCACTCCGGTATAAACAAAGCTTCCGGTTCGTCCTCACCAGTAACCTTTTCCTTCCCACGGCCAGAAGCGGCGGCGGAGGAACCTCCTGAAAAATGAATGGACAACACAACAGTTACTACCGTAATATATATAAAAAAAAGAAAGGAAAGGAAAGGAAAATGCACACGTAAACATGTATGAATGGCTTACCGGTGTCAGCAGCCCCAGACGTGAAGCCCGCGCCAATATCCTCATCGCCCTCTGGCTGCTTCCTCGTCTCCTCCGGACGTAATGACCGGATGGGGGCGGGAGCAGGAATGGGCTGCTCCGAAGAATCTAGATCCACCACATCGACATCCTCGTTCGGTCTGCTTCGCTTGACCGGGCGGACCACACCACTTCCCTCCTCTCCACGATGGACGCGAAATCTGGTCTTACTGACCCTTTCTCCCTCCTGAGACTGAAGCGCTTGCCAGGCGGCAGCTTGCTCCTGTTTCCTCCGTTTGGCCTCTAGAACCTTTTCGTCGGCCACCTCAACCCTCCTCAGTTCATCGGTTTTATCCGGAATGTCAGCATTTGAAGGAACCGGAGTAGTCACATGCATCTCGTGAGTCTGACCCTCACGGTACTTATCTCCCTTCACCATGGAAGCTCCCTTTCGGAACTTGGGCTTGATCAAATATTCCGACATAGTTAAAGCTACAAGAGATCAAAGACATAAGTTAGTCGGAAATAAGCATGCATATACACAATAATATATAAGAGACAAACAAGAAATGGCTATACCCCGTCCCTCGGCATCCCTTAGCGCCGCTCGATAACCGGGGTACTCCCAGTTAGAAGAAAGTCCCACAACATAAAGAAAGCTCGGAGGAATATGAATCAACTCAATCACATTTGCAGCTAGCCGATTGGCATCCTCCACATTAAATTCTCCTTTCGGAAAAGGATCCGATATATCCGAATTATGATGCCTCTAGGGCATCGCAAAAGGAATAGCCCGCTTATCTATCAGAAAAAAAAATATATTTCCAACCTTTCAAGCCAGTGAGAATCTCCCTGAAACATACCCTTTTTTCCCGGCCACCTCATTTCTCAAAGGAAAACCAATGACCTTGCTTACTTAGCTTGTAGAAAGCCCGAAACAAATGAGTAGTAGGATTGATGTGTAAGCTCCGACAGTACACCTCAAAAAGGGTCGCACGGTGCAAACCCAACGGAACCAGCTGAGAGAGATGAACTTTGTAATATCTGATAACACCCAACAAAAGGGTAGAAAAAGGCACACTAAGGCCACCCTCGTAAAAATACTCCAAATACAAGCCGATAGCATTATTCGGTAACTCGTCCATTGTCATTCCCTTCGGAGGTAACCTTGGGTGTAAATCTTCGGGTATACCGAATTCCATTGTTACCATATACACTGCCCCTTCATCCATCCGATAAGTATACTTCTGAATATCAAACTTGGGTAGAAATTCCCTAACTTCTTGAGTATCCTCGTCATGAATTGAAACGGGAGAATCCGACATAGCCTAACCGAGGGAAAACGGGATATAGCCGGACAGCAAAGAGAATACAAAGTAAAATACAAGGTGTGGATGGTTCGGAACGTACCTTTTAAGTCGAATGAGTTAGGTAGAAACTGCTCGGATTGATGCACAAATGTCGCTCGAAAAATATGACCGGAATGCGTCTCATAGAAAAGTGAAAGATTACGGTGGTAAAAAATGACACAAATGACGCTATTTATAGGTGAAAAGAAAGGGTGTGAAATGTCGCGCCTGTCCAGGCGCCAACATGGCAGCGTTTCACCCACGCGATGGTTACGCGCACACGTGTCAACATCCTATGACCACAGTAAAAAAATAAATAAAAATAAATAAATAATAATAATAATAAAATAAAAGGGGCGGCGCTCCTAAAAATGATACCTTAATGACTTTTGGCGGGTTGTGTTCAAACCTAGCGGATTAAGCCCTTCGGAAATACTAAAATAGAATTCTAGAAATTTGCAAAGTATCATACCATCGGCATAACCGATACTATGATACTGGGGGGGGGGACATGTTGGCGTATGTGTCCGGACGGCCAATCTTGTTCGGCCATCCGAACGACATGACGACCTCCGGATAAAGACCGAAAGGCACCTAACTCACCCGGCGAGGACAACCTCAAGCAATAGGACAAGTGGCATCACCTTTTGGACGGATGGCAGCAATAGACATCGCCGCCGCCGCCCCAGGATTTACGGGATTGTGTCTGCGACACATACCCAGAAAATCCGGCGCCGCCATTTCAGGTACCAAGGCTGGGTAGTATAAATACCCAGCTCATTTACTACTCTCAACCAACTTTTAACCACCCACATTTATTCTCAATTACTGTTTAAGCCTTTCGGATTATCCAATACTTACTTTGTAAAACCCTAAATTCTAAATACCTAATTTTACGTCTAATTTGAAATTTTCCTAAGTTATGGATACGACTAATTATAAAACCGAAAGTAACTAAACGAACTTACCGTTAATCCAAATAATTAGAACAAAACATCATCATGGAACTTTTGAACATATTTGAAATCCAAAATATTTCTAAAACATAAAATAAATATGAGGCACCAATTGCGTTACACGAATTATTGTTTCGGGCCGTATACTTTTTGTTATGCTACAATGACCCAACCAAGGACCCAATGAACTTAGCCCACACACCAAATTCTGCCCTTTTGGCCCAACCCGAAGCCCACAAGAGAAGAAAAAGGGGACCGGTGTTTTTCCCCTCCTCATTTTCACGGCACACAAAAAAAATTTTAAAAACCCTAACCCTATACAACCATTCGGCCGCCCCTAATTTCCCCTCCCCATCTCCTTCATTTTTCCAATCCGTCATCAAGGCAAGCAAGAAATTAGTTGGTGCTAAACGTGGGTGTGATCGTGTGTTGCTACAAGTGGTGATTTTGGCTTATTTTGATCCGAGAGAGTGAGGGAGATCGAGTGATGCATGTGAATCGGCCACTTGTGTTCTTGTTTCTTCCGTTTGATCTTCAAGGGTAACGCGTATCACCTTAATTTTTGTTTTCCTCCATTTTGATCTTGTCTATATCATGTAAAATTGTCACATAAGGAGCTATATGAATCGGCCAAATGAATGTGTACATGCAACCATAAAAAGTTCACATAAAATCATAAATCATCACATGAAATAATGAATTTGTAATTAGAGTGTTGATAGAATTCGTGGGTAATTTGATGTGGGATTTTTAGAACATGTTGTAATGATGTTAATAATTATGTTGTATGAATTATGAGGGTCGTGGTTGTGTTTGGATGCGTAACTAGGTGTTGTAATGGTCAAATTGAAACCTTAAAATCTGGACAGTAGGCATACCGGTTTTGTGAGTGAGTTTTGGTCATGTTATAGAATGGTTTGATTCGGTTTCTTTTCATAAAAACTTAGTTTTATGTCTTGGTTAAGTTCTCCAATTGGTTTGGAGTGATTTCGAGTTGTTTTGGTCGTGTTTTTGATTTTTGTGTGATTAAGTGTCAAAACTGAATTCGGGTGTCTGGAAATCAGTCGATGTTTATGATTTTTCATTTTCAAACCATGAGGAGTTGGGTCATGAAACTTTCCAGTATTTAACTTCTATATGTCTAGTAATGTCATGAATTTTTGGGGATTTTTCCTGGATGTATTGGTGGGTCATTCAAGTGGATACTTTCTGGGTACTACAGCAGATACGTTTTCTGGGTAGTCTGAATTGGAGTATTTTTCGTGTGGGGTTATACTAACTAATAAATTCTGGGAAAATTAGTGTAGGTTCTAAAGACATTGAAGTACCTGGGTGAATTTTTGTGGATTTTATTTCTGAGTTCTAATATGGTATAAAAATTCGTATAGTAGTGGTCTATTTAAGAATAAAAGCTGAAAATAGAACTAAAAGCTAAAATAAGCTTATCGCTTAATCTAAAAGAGTTTAACTTACCTAAAGAGGAAGTTTACTAAAAATAGAAGGTTACTATGATTAGAAAGTTACTAAAAATAGAAAGTTTCTAAAAATGGAAAGCATACTAAAAAGAGTAACCTAATTCATATGAACTTAAAGTAATACTTGATTATTAATTCGTATAGGTTCCGTGAAGCGGGAGTGACCCGGTGTCTCGTGATTTGTCTTTGGTTGTTTTTGCTATCGAATAAGGTACAGATATTCTAACCTTTTTCAGTAAGGGTGCTTTCATCCTCATGACTCTTTGATCTTGATCTTTGATTCGTTATAAAATTCCCTTAAGCCATTGCTATGATCCCCTGTACTTTGATTCATTCGTTTGATATGCTTCGTTGGTATGATGATCCATTTGACATTCATTCATTATGATCCTTGTGATATAATACTTGATATAATTCGTTCGTTACCCTGTGATATGAGTATTCGAATCACTTGATACTTTGAAGGTTCATTTGATTTTGTAACTGGATGTGAAAACCTTTCTTAATTATATCATGGAAATGTTTTGAGAAAAACTATTTTAAAATGATGTTTATGAACGATGCGATACCACTTTTATATGGAATTTTACTAAACTTTTATGAAAACTACTTTTAAAGACTACCTTTATGAAAACCGTAATTAAAGATCATTTTTATGAAAATCATTTGATAAAGATTTCTTTAAATGAACCATTTGATTATGAACCTTCGATTATGAACCTTTGACGATGAACCTTTGATACTTTGATGACTTAGACATTTGACTTTGATATGATTTGACTTTTGACCCTTCAGTTTGATACCCGAGCCAAGTTCGTTTCCTAGCCATGAAGGTAACATGGCTGTGCCATTGATGCACCAATGGCATGACTCTAGTGTGGTTGAGTGATGTTCCACACCGTCCCACTTTGATTATGATATGCATAATTTGTATTTATTATGGCCAATATTATTGTTCGGGGGCGTATGGATGCATCCTAGGTTCGGTTCGTATTTAGTGGATTTAACATGATATGATATTATATGATATGTTCGGTGATTGATGCATGGGTGCAATCCACGTCTTTCACAAGTTCGGGAGCTAGCTACTCCATGGTTACTATGATATTTGATTTGATTTGTTTGGGCTCGTGGTGGATTACTGACCCTTTCTTACTTTGATTCCATTATTTATACCTTATGCTTTCCCCATTGCCCATACTATATATGTTCGTTCATTTGCTTTCGATTTTCGTTTATATATATATATATATATATATATATATATATATATATATATATATATATATATATATATATATATATATATATATATATATATATATATATATATATATATATATATATATATCTGTTCACTGGGCTTTTTAAGCTCAGCCGCATTTCTTTTCCTGCGGCAGGTTTTAGTTGGAAGCTGGGTTATGGGTGGAGAGTTCCTTGGACTTAGAAGACTATACTTAGATTTGCTATCCTGGATTTAGAGATGACTAGAAGAGATTTGCATTTCAGACTTAGTATTTTGTTATTGTTCTCATTTGTAACCTTGTACTTCGGATTTTTCCTTTGTAACCTTTAGAATTCATTTGTATTACTTGAGATGTATGCTTGTGTTTGCTTTGATATGTCACCATAACGTAATACTTCTACCCTTATCGGGTTGGGGTGTTACAATTATGGTATCAGAGCCCAGGCTGCGACTTGTAGTACATTAAACCTTGACCTGTGAAGTTTGGACCATTATGTTTCCACTGTAGGCGCTCATAAGACAACCTTTGAGAATTTGCTTTAGGATTTCCCTATAGGAACTTAAGTTATTACCGGTGAGGAATGGGTAGATTAGGACATCTATGTAAGTAGCATTGCTTCCGCATCACTCTGATTCGTGCCTTCGCCTTTAGCTATGCCTTATAAGAACATTTGTTTCAGAAGCTAGAATGTTTTGCAACCTAAGCTTAGTAACCAAGTAAGTTGGAATACCTCAGAAACTACATGGATACCTGACACCATTTGAGTTTCACTTTCTGATTCTGAGTTCCAATTCCGATCTGTTTGATAAACAGTTTGATACCTTTTCGACCATCCCGAAGGTCATTCAACCATAATGTGTTTGACACATCCTATGAATTCATTACTCATGCCGGATATGAAATGTATCATCTGATACTACTTGAATTTGCATAATCCATTACTAATCCTATGAGAACTCTGGTAATTATTAACCAGGAATATATGGAGATTTGTTCCCTCCCTTCGAATGATGAATTTTGTCTGCCAATCAGTCCCTTGGAAGAATATGATGTTATTACTATCTCAGTATGGATTTGTTAACTGAACATGATGGTGTTGACAACTGATATCCTATACATCTTACTTTTGACAATTATACCATGTTCGCATCACCAATGATACACACTCTACCTGTCACTTGTACTAAGGAGCTAACAAGATTCCAACACCTTGAACAGTTCGCTTATCTATCTCAAATACTTTGATAAACCATGTACTTGACTCTGATATATGAACTATCCGTCTGACTTAACGACCGTATTCGTTCTACGGATCTGTTTACTCTTGATATAATTGACTTTGAGGTCTTTTGGTTATGGATTGGATGGCTCTTCGTAAGGCTACCATAGACTACCGTATTTGAAATGTGATCTTTAACAATCTGCTTCACCCTACTTTTGTTATGATGACTCTCAACCGCTTAAATCTGCTAAGATTAATGTTGCTATGGAAGCACAGACCCCGATCTCATTTGATTGTCAAGTTTCTCCTGACACCTATTAGTATCCACACTTGGAAGCTCTGGCATTGGAAGTATTTTGTTGTACGAAAATTTTCCGATGTTCTCTGATGAACCTCTTGGTATTCCCTCCTGCTTGGGAGTAGAGTGGGCATTGGACTGATCTCAGTTGATGAAACCATGGTGTCATAGATGTTGAAGGAACTGAAGGAATATGATTTTGTTCACCCTAGTGTTCCCTTGGGGATGCTCCTGTTGGTTTATGAAGAAGAAAGAGGGAAGTATGCGGCGGCGTATCGACTATCGTGAACTTAACCGTATCACTATCCGTAATCATCATCCATTTCCGCGTATCAATGGTTGATTTGGTCTACCTTTGAAACTCCGTATCAGATGGCCTCATTTAGATTTGAAGGACGGAGGAAGCAGCCATAAGAACTTCTAAGAAGGGGGTTATTTAACCGAGAGTAACCTCCGTGAAGTATTTCAGTTTTATTCGTGAAAAAGGAGGTAGGTGACGTGAAGTGGAGTGAAGTTTCCCTAAGATGATTTCTGAAGCTGCTTTTGTACTCGTCACGATCATTATGAGCTTTAGTGATGCCAATTGTATTGGCTAATATAATCATGTTTCCGTGAGAATTTGGACAAATTGTCATAGTATGACATTGTGTTATGTTCAGAGACGAAAGAGGAACATAAAGATTATTTCTGTACTAAGTTAGAATGACCCTTTGTTCTGGAAGAGAAAATTTGGTTGGCGTTCAAAGATCGTAATAGACAACACAACCATGTATTCTGTGAAGACAGAGTTTCCCACATAAAGGACCAAGATTGAAGACCGTTATCGGAGTTAGAAACCTTACAGAAGAGTAGTGGAAGAGGTTCACGACGGGTGTCACCATCGATGAAGCATATGAGAAGAGGAGAGACGCTGAGAAAGGACTCGATTATACCTCATGCAGCACGTGGAGATTTCAGCTAAGGCATCAAGACAATCAGATCGTAGGGGACTAACTATTCAACATATAGCCTGGAGTCGACAGTAACGGTGTTTACCTAAAAACCTAGAAGACAGTATCTGCAAGACAAGCATGGCGGCGAACATAGAAGGAGAATGAAATCAAGTTGGCGAATTTCAAACTGTGCTAGAAGACCTGTCGAAGACACGCAGACCTGCTTCTCTATTCATTTTAGTTGTACTAAGATGAATTGATAGCAGAAGCAGATTTGCAGATGGGAAGATGCACAGTGACCATGTCAGAGATTCACGTTACTACACCACAGTTTCAAGAAGAAGTGCCGAAGGCTTGAGGGACCAGACTCAAGTTTATCATCCCTTCTCACCGTATGATCAGATGGACAAGCGTAGACAGACTACTAGGATTTAGAAGAAATTTTGAAATCATGTATTTGAGTGGATGATTTTGGAATAAACATTTGTGGTTAGATGAGTTAAGTCTGCGAAGGATGAAGTTATCAATGACGTATTCACTTCTGCTTAACCCACTTAAGTTTCCGTTACCTGATGATAAGATCTTTTGTATGATTCGGGTTCTCTATTAGTAATTCCGTTCTGTGTTCTTTCTGCGTATATTGGATGACTATTTTGATATGAGAATTTTGATGAATTGTGGAAGACCTGACGTTTTCGACGACGTACTTCATTTGATGCTTACTAATTCCGTTACGTTATTTGTAAGTTCTGTTTCTCTGATTTTGAATTTGTAATTATGATCGATTCGGACCAACCCTAGAGGATAGAAGGACTGTTAGGTGGTTAAGATAAGTTGCTTATTTCACGACTTGAGATAAAGTATGGTCATCATGAGGGCATATTTATATGATGCTAGTATTATGACGTCTGGCCAACGTGATAATACTTACATCATATAACGTGCACTTATTGTGATCATAGGATATCTTGAGGAGTGCCTTAGAGAAGCCCTAGATTTCTGTTACCCGTTGGCGACTATCTGCGAATAGTAAGACTTTAGGTTCTTTCGACCTATACATTTGATCTGCCCTATCGCCGTACAATTTGATATGTTTGGATCCTCGAGATATGTTTGTTGACCTCTGTATTTTGATAATGATCTTAGGTCGTTGTAGAGCTTTCTACCGTCCGATGTTATCAATTGAATTATCTTCCATTTGCATACATTCCAGTGTTACTATAAAGGAGTACACCTATGTTTTGCTATATATACGTCTCTCATTCGATGAATCTGTTCATGATGATCTGTTATGAATTAAGATATGAGATTTTGGATTCTGAGAAAACCAGACCTGTCTGATTATGAGAATACCTTTGAAAGGTTATATTGAAGATGAGACTATTTGAAAATCTGAAGAGCTAAGCATATTTATCACCCTTATATTTCTGCGATTCGGTACGTCCTCATCTGATTGCCTAATCAAATTCCACAGACGGTATATCCGTCAAATCCTACGTATTCCCTGTATCTCTTCGGAGAGAATATGATTATCATCTGTTACGTTTGGTATATTATTCTTTTGATCTGGATTCAGTATGGTATGTCTTTCTGAGGAAGCCGGAGCTATTTTGATCAACAAGATAGAGTCATGAGAAACAAGTCATTCACTTTTCCGTTCACGGTCCGTTGTGCTTTCCGTTTCGCTTCACTTCAATTTTCGAGGACGAAAATTTTCTTTTAGAGGGGAAGAATTGTAAAACCCTAAATTCTAAATACCTAATTTTACGTCTAATTTGAAATTTTCCTAAGTTATGGATACGACTAATTATAAAACCGAAAGTAACTAAACGAACTTACCGTTAATCCAAATAATTAGAACAAAACATCATCATGGAACTTTTGAACATATTTGAAATCCAAAATATTTCTAAAACATAAAATAAATATGAGGCACCAATTGCGTTACACGAATTATTGTTTCGGGCCGTATACTTTTTGTTATGCTACAACGACCCAACCAAGGACCCAATGAACTTAGCCCACACACCAAATTCAGCCCTTTTGGCCCAACCCGAAGCCCACAAGAGAAGAAAAAGGGGACCGGTGTTTTTCCCCTCCTCATTTTCACGGCACACAAAAATTTTTAAAAAAACCCTAACCCTATACAACCATTCGGCCGCCCCTAATTTCCCCTCCCCATCTCCTTCATTTTTCCAATCCGTCATCAAGGCAAGCAAGGAATTCGTTGGTGCTAAACGTGGGTGTGATCGTGTGTTGCTACAAGTGGTGATTTTGGCTTATTTTGATCCCAGAGAGTGAGGGAGATCGAGTGATGCATGTGAATCGGCCACTTGTGTTCTTGTTTCTTCCGTTTGATCTTCAAGGGTAACGCGTATCACCTTAATTTTTGTTTTCCTCCATTTTGATCTTGTCTATATCATGTAAAATTGTCACATAAGGAGCTATATGAATCGGCCAAATGAATGTGTACATGAAACCATAAAAAGTTCACATAAAATCATAAATCATCACATGAAATAATGAATTTGTAATTAGAGTTTTGATAGAATTCGTGGGTAATTTGATGTGGGATTTTTAGAACATGTTGTAATGATGTTAAGAATTATGTTGTATGAATTATGAGGGTCGTGGTTGTGTTTGGATGCGTAACTAGGTGTTGTAATGGTCAAATTGAAACCCTAAAATCTGGACAGTAGGCATACCGGTTTTGTGAGTGAGTTTTGGTCATGTTATATAATGGTTTGATTTGGTTTCTTTTCATGAAAACTTAGTTTTATGTCTTAGTTAAGTTCTCCAATTGGTTTGGAGTGATTTCGAGTTGTTTTGGTCGTGTTTTTGATTTTTGTGTGATTAAGTGTCAAAACTGAATTCGGGTGTCTGGAAATCAGTCGATGATTATGATTTTTCATTTTCAAACCATGAGGAGTTGGGTCATGAAACTTTCCAGTATTTAACTTCTATATGTCTAGTAATGTCATGAATTTGTGGGGATTTTTCCTGGATTTATTTGTGGGTCATTCAAGTGGATACTTTCTGGGTACTACAGCAGATACGTTTTCTGGGTAGTCTGAATTGGAGTATTTTTCGTGTGGGGTTAAACTAACTAATAAATTCTGGGAATATTAGTGTAGGTTCTAAAGACATTGAAATACTTGGGTGAATTTTTGTGGATTTTATTTCTGAGTTCTAAAATGGTATAAAAATTCGTATATTAGAGGTCTGTTTAAGAATAAAAGCTGAAAATAGAACTAAAAGCTAAAATAAGCTTATCGCTTAATCTAAAAGAGTTTAACTTACCTAAAGAGGAAACTTACTAAAAATAGAAGGTTACTATGATTAGAAAGTTACTAAAAATAGAAAGTTTCTAAAAATGGAAAGCATACTAAAAAGAGTAACCTAATTCATATGAACTTAAAGTAATACTTGATTATTAATTCGTATAGGTTCCGTGAAGCGGGAGTGACCCGGTGTCTCGTGATTTGTCTTTGGTTGTTTTTGCTATCGAATAAGGTACAGATATTCTAACCTTTTTCAGTAAGGGTGCTTTCATCCTCATGACTCTTTGATCTTGATCTTTGATTCGTTATAAAATTCCCTTAAGCCATTGCTATGATCCCCTGTACTTTGATTCATTCGTTTGATATGCTTCGTTGGTATGATGATCCATTTGACATTCGTTCATTATGATCCTTGTGATATAATACTTGATATAATTCGTTCGTTACCCTGTGATATGAGTATTCGAATCACTTGATACTTTGAAGGTTCATTTGATTTTGTAACTGGATGTGAAAACCTTTCTTAATTATATCATGGAAATGTTTTGAGAAAAACTATTTTAAAATGATGTTTATGAACGATGCGATACCACTTTTATATGGAATTTTACTAAACTTTTATGAAAACTACTTTTAAAGACTACCTTTATGAAAACCGTTATTAAAGATCATTTTTATGAAAATCATTTGATAAAGATTTCTTTAAATGAACCATTTGATTATGAACCTTCGATTATGAACCTTTGACGATGAACCTTTGATACTTTGATGACTTAGACATTTGACTTTGATATGATTTGAGTTTTGACCCTTCAGTTTGATACCTGAGCCAAGTTCGTTTCCTAGCCATGAAGGTAACATGGCCGTGCCATTGATGCACCAATGGCATGACTCTAGTATGGTTGAGTGATGATCCACACCGTCCCACTTTGATTATGATATGCGCGCTTTATATTTATTATGGCCAATATTATTGTTCGGGGGCGTATGGATGCATCCTAGGTTCGGTTCGTATTTAGTGGATTTAACATGATATGATATTATATGGTATGTTCGGTGATTGATGCATGGGTGCAATCCACGTCTTTCACAAGTTCGGGAGCTAGCTACTCCATGGTTACTATGATATTTGATTTGATTTTTTTGGGCTCGTGGTGGATTACTGACCCTTTCTTACTTTGATTCCATTATTTATACCTTATGCTTTCCCCATTGCCCATACTATATATGTTCGTTCATTTGCTTTCGATTTTCGTTTATATATATATATATATATATATATATATATATATATATATATATATATATATATATATATATATATATATATATATATATATATATATATATATATATATATTGTTCACTGGGCTTTTTAAGCTCTGCCGCATTTCTTTTCCTGCGGTAGGTTTTAGTTGGAAGCTGGGTTATGGGTGGAGAGTTCCTTGGACTTAGAAGACTATGCTTAGATTTGCTATCCTGGATTTAGAGATGACTAGAAGAGATTTGCATTTCAGACTTAGTATTTTGTTATTGTCCTCATTTGTTGTAATACCTAAAAATTTAAAACATGCAAAATGACCAAAATGCCCCTGTAATTTAAAACTTGATTAATAAGTACATAAAACATCAAATAAATCCCAAACCTTTGGAAATTAACCACATATGAAGTAAGGTAATTTTTGTGGCAACATTTTACAATGTACAAAAATATATGTCACACATAAATACATTATATGGACCGAAAAGTTATATATGTACACATTTTATTTAATTGTTAAACATTTAAAATCATTTAAATTGTAGATAATCATCAACTAAATAAGGAAGTTATGCAAAATCAGAAATCTCCTCATCACAATTATATTATGCCGTGATTTTTGGCCATCTCTCCCCTCCCACACGGTTTTCCTTTTCTTTTATATACCGAACATCAAGTAAACCCTAATTCTCTCAACAAAAAAAAAAAAAAAAAAAAAAAAACTTTCTGCTGCCTCTCTTGCTGCTGCTGTCGATCCATCTAGGGCAAAAACAAAGAGTTTTGATCTTGTTCTTGTGTCTTTCACATCATCAACAAGGTAACCATGTAATACTAATCAAATCTATACGAATTCATGATCAAAAATTAATCAAACAATGTGTTCTTGCTCTTGTGTTTTCTGCTGTACGAACCAAAGGAGAAGAAGGAGATTCGTGGTGATTAAATCTTGTGTTGTTCGTGTTCTTCGTCGTGTCTTCAAGGGTATTCGTATCACTCTTCTTTGTTTAATCCTTATTCGTATTCTTGTACTCTAGTCGATTCATGATCATAAGATAATAAGAATGTGTCACATAAAATCATGATCATAAAACCCTAAAAACCTAATATGTATAATCGGTCCAGGTGTGTATGATGATTTTAATTGTTTTGATTATGTTAAGACCTGTTACAAATCGACCTAAATGTGTTATAAACTCATCTATAATCATTATGTGTCAAGAACTAAGGCTTAGAATGACAAAACTCTAAATATATGCATGAAAGTATAAAACTGCTACTGATCTGGAATTTTGTCCAAATTCAATCGACTGTATAAAAATAATGGTAATGTGTTTTTAGGTGGTTTTTGAGTCTAGAATTAAATTCAATGAAAGAGCTTTCTGTAGAAATTAACCTTGTAATTTTTAGAGGCCTGGAAGACCACTTTTGATTTTTAGAAAATTAAGTGTCAAATCGAATTCGTATTTCTGGAAAAACAGTCTGTGTTTTTCATTTATCATTTTCAAACCATGTCGAATTGGAAGATTTCCTTTGAACTGGGTAATATTTGATATGTCTATTAGTTACTGGAATTTTTGTAGAATTTTAAAAATTTTATAGATTGGGTAGATAATTAATTACTTTTCGGGTGTTTCATCGGATCCGGTTCTGGAACATGTTAGGGAAATGGATTTTTCATTCGTACCTATGCTAGTTAATAAAATCTGGAAAAAATTTGGTAAAATACTAGGGACATTGAGGTAGCTCTGTGAATTTTGGTGAATTTTATTTCGAAGATATAATATGATTCATAATTTATTTAAAACAGGCCCAGTTCATACTAAAAAAATCTGTTAAAAGGTAAAAGACATTTAAAAAGTGTTAATTGTTTATTTTTCCAAAACTAAAGGGTTTAAATTGTTATTTTTCTAATGCTAAAGGACTTAACTTGTAAAAACCTGTAACTTGATTACACTTTATACCCAAATCTTATAGTAATTGCATAATAGTCCTTAAACTTATCATAATTACATAATAAACCCTAAAATTTGTAAATCTACTGTAATAACCTTAACTTTATGTAAATAACCTTGTGAACCTTAAACTAATAATATGGTCATCTTTAATACCTTAAGTTGATAAACGGGAATGTAAATAACTAGTGTTACTAAATAAGGAAACTTTCTAAAAATGGAAACTTACTAATTTTGGAAACCTGCTAAAAATAGAAGTTACTTAAAATGGAAAGATAACTAAAAACCATTTGTAATCTTGTCTTTTACTCCTTTAGGTTCGAGGAAGGAGTGACTTGACTTCCTGTCAGTTTTGCTATCTTTGTTCTTGCTTGCTAATAAGGTACAGATATTCTACCCTTTCTCAGTAAGGGTGTCCTCATGACTTTTGATCTTGATTCACTATAGGATTCCCTAAGCCATTGCTATGTTCCCTGATACTTTGATTCGTTCTTCAGGTTTCACTTACATCTTTCTATATTGGTTTGATTATGATCTGAGCCTTCTTTTTGAGGCTTTCCTTATTGAATCTATGCCTTTGCTATGCTCCCTTGATAAATTGAACCTTGCTATGTTTCTTTTGATACTTGATATAAACCGTTCATCACCTTGTAATATGAATATTTATAACCCTTGGATACCTTGAAGGTTCATAGGATTTTATAACCGGATGTGAAAACTTTTCTTAATTACATATAAAAATGTTTTAAGGAAAAACTACTTTTAAAGACTTTCTTTATGAAAACTGTTTTAAAGATCACTTTTATGAAAGCCATTATTAAAGGATTACTTTTTAACACTATGATATGAACATTTAATATAAACCTTTAAATTGAACCTTTGTTATGAACCTTTGAACAAATTGATATGGACCTTCTGATACTTGACCTTTCTGATATTGGACCTTCTGATATTGAACCCTCTGATATGAACCTTCTGATTTGAACCTTTACTTTAACCCTTGCATTGATCTCCTGTCTTGAACCTTAATATGAGCTTGACTTGAACCACTTGAATTGGAAACTTGACCTGAACCGCTGGATATGAAACCTGATACTTGACACTTGATACCTGATACTTGACACTTGATACTTGATACTTGACCTTGACCCACAGTTTGAGACTACGAGCCACCCACTAGGCATGAGGGTTTCATGTCCCTGTCATTGATGCACCGATGACTTGACTCTAGGGCAGGAGAGTGATGACCTGTCCCGTCCCTGACCTGATTTGATTTGTTACGTAGAGGCAGACTTTGGCCACCTGGGGCGTATGGATGCATCCTAGATTTGACCTGACTTGATTTGTTATATTACCTGTTATACTTGGTGACTGATGGTGTGTGCGATACACGTCTTTCACATCCTGGGAGCTCATGACTCCAACCCCTGGAGGTTATCCCCTCACCCTGTACTTGGTATGCTGAGGTCTCCCCTCCATACACCCTGATATTTGATTTGATTTTATTTGGGCTCGTAGAGGATTTCTGTTTTCCTGCACCTTGTAACCTTTACCTTTCATTACTGTTACCATGTACTTATGCCTTAACTCTGACTGTTTCATATTTCATTTACTGTTCATTATCCTGTATTACTGCTTGGTCATTGTTATATGTAGGAATTAACCTTCTTGATTGTGTGGATCTATTCGGGTGGCCTTGGATCTTGAAAGATCAAGAACTCCATGGAGTTAGTTTGTAGAGAGAGGTTTTAGAGAGAGAGGGAAACTCTTAGAGAGAAAACTGGTAATATTAGATTAAGTGAATGAAGAGTTCCAACCCTTCCCAAGTGTGGGAAGGGGTATTTATACTTCTACATATTTGTGCCCCTAGTGGGCTGTGGAGTGAGCTGACAGTGGGGAAAGCCCCGACCCACTCCACAAATATAGATACGACTAATCTAATAAAACTAATAATACTAATAATACTAAGCTTATATAAATAAGCCTACGAGCTATATAAATGCTAATTAGATACTCGGGGTGACCGAACCTTCATATGAATATTTATATTCCTAACAATCTCCCCCTAAGGGAGGTCACCCCGGAAATAATAACTTGAATTCTAGCATTTTGTCTTCTGAAGATGTCTTCATAGCTCGTAGTCTTTGATTCTTCATTGTCTTGAAACATCATGCATTCAGCAGTGATCTTGTGATGACCTTTCTTTGTCTTGGATGATCTTTGAGTATTCTTCGACGTTATCATCCAACATTTGTTTCCAAGTCATCTTTCAGGAGTATGTTTCCATGTGATGTGTTATTCTTTGAGCCGACATGCTCACACTGTTTGGTGTCATGATCTTTAGCATCAGAGTTAGCAGAAGCCGTGTTGAAGGTCTTTTGGTTGATCATGACTTTGTTGAAGAACAATGATGATGTAGTGTGAACATGTGGTAGAGGATTGGCATCTTTACTGCAACCAGCTACAACTGCAACCAGCTACAGCATCAATCAGCTACAACTGCAAACAGCTGCAACAGCAATCAGCTTCAATCGCCAGAAGTTCCTGCATACGACAGTTAGCAATAAAACGTCCGGTACTTACAGGTTCGGACTTCGAGATTGTTAACAGCATAGTGTGAAAACTCTCTCTAATCCTTACCAAGACCGTTCCTAATCGAAAACCCACAGAGGGCTTTTTAAGATCGAACCGTAGCACATCAACGATTAGGTGAGTCGCTGGAGATCACTCCACGACTGTAGATCGTTTGAAACCGCCGCGATCACTAAGCGTAATCCCCAGGGAATTACCGAAGTGACCTGCTTTCAGGGCTGCTTGATGTTGACCCTGGCAGGAATTTCCATTCAATCATTGAGAATTACATTTGTAAATTCTCTCATAAATGTTCTGGCAGATTGCTAAGATCTGCGTAGGACTCATAAGTTTACATCTGGTGTTCTTAATGTTGAACTACCAATGTAGAAGTAATTCGTGTCCCTATGAGATCTTATTATGCATCTCGTGGCTCTAGACTCAATTGTGCGTTTTGATTTAGTGAGCGGAGGCTGGAGAGGACTGCCACCTTTTCAATATCATCTAACTCGGAGTGAGAGAGACGATAGAAATGTATTGAACTCCGTGACAATTGAAACAAGAATCCTTTGAGGGACCTTGAGTGGCTAGGGAGGGTTGTGCAGCGTATCACTGGGTCCATGATACTTTGTCTTCAATGCCAGCAATCAACTAAGTGATTCTGACAGCATATGTATTGACCCGGTTTCTGCCTAAGTTGTAAGGAGGGCTATTTCTTTTCACCCTTTATCTTTACAATTCTTTTTCATTCTTCAACCCCTTCAGTGCTTACCGAGACTTCATAACTAGTACCTTGTTGGGTTTGTTCCAGTACTAGCTCCATCTCAGTCGGCACTCTTCCCTTAATCACACTTTTCTCCTTTTTAATCATACCTAAGGACTTCTACACTAACTAGTGGATTATCCCTGGGTAGATCCCTCCGGCTCTGGCGGGATCATGGGAACTTGAACCTAACCTAACCATCCTTATAACTCCATGTGTTAATTAAAATGGTCGGTCTTTGATATTCATCCATGATTGCCAAACCAAATCCTTGAAAAATCTCTCAAAGTGTTCATGATTCTGAAACACAATTTTTTGCAAACACTTGAGAGTTTTATATTTTTCAAATGCTCCCCCTCAACATGTGCTCGGTAGATTGTTTTATAAATTTGCACATGTCAGGTGAAGCTCGCACTTTTGAATTGATTGATTTTCCAAGAACATGATCATCGCGAGACACGCTTACATCACTAGTAAACTAGCTTGAAATTATTACCCGTCCAGATCACATTCAAGGAAGATCGCTCGAAATCGGTACATTCTACTCAGACACGTCCTTTGCGAGACACGCTTACATCACCAGATAAACTGGCTTGAAATTATTACCCGTCCAGGACATGTCCTTTCGACTACTGACTTTAGCTATCGTCAATTCATTGGTGAAGTCTGAGCCTTGCTCATGCTATGCCAAATCCTTTTTGTTCATTTGCTCCCCCTCAATATGTGCATCGATATACGAAAGAGTTTAGCACATATGGGAGAGCCTAACGTTTAAGTTCAAAACATCACATTTTCATCAGGTTTCATATTTAAATCACATTCTCTCCCCCGATCAAAAATTTCAAACCTTTTGAGATTTGTGATCCCAATTGATTTAAATAATTTAGAAAACATGGGAGAAAATGTGGTCAGGTTTAACATGTTCTGATGATGAAACATACTTTGCTCCCCCTTAATCTAAGAGGGAGATTCACTGCTTGTTATGCATAAGTCGACTTTGATGATGGTGTTGTTGTTGTTGTTGTTGCTACTGCCGTTGTTGTTGTCGTGGTGAATTCCGAGCCAATCAATAGAATTTGAACGTCTGATCAAATGGTTAGAATGGGAACTGGCACATTCATTTTGGCTATGGAATCTGCATAAGAATATCAACACAGATATACATGCATACAGATACACTATTCCTTAATAGCTACCCTTCAGCAGCTTGCCACATTATAATACCAAGTTCATCTTATAATCAAACCATAATCAGGAACTACGTCAAACCACTATCTAGCATGAAGAACAAATAGCAATCATGCACATGGCAATTCACACACATTTCAATATTCAACTCAGGATCTTAGGAACATGATTCACGCATGATAACAATACACCTAAGCAAATCCTGATAGCATAAGCACAATATCAACAACCATTAAGCAGCAGAGACAAACAACATTTGAAACTCATTCGTTTAGATCATACAAATGCCAGTGGAGTATTCAAAAACATCAAACACAACTGGTTTTCTAACTTCTTTTAGGTTTTGAGTCTTAAAGCATTTTGGGGATTATACGAGGATTCCAAAGTAACACAAATGAACCTTCTAGATACATAAAGCTAGGAAACTATAAGCAAATTGCACATAATGTCCTAAACTTTCTAGCAACTAACACACTTGGTCATTTGATATATTTAAGCAAGATCCTCTTCAACTAATTCCCCATTAACTACAAAACCATTTCTAACAAGTATGATTTAACCAATAACTCTGTTTGATGATATAAAATTTGAATTCACTCTCCCCCTCAATCAATGACCCGTATTCTAGTTGAACCTCAACTAAAATCACGCTTAACCCCACAACTCATCAAACAAGAACTGTCATGAGGTTTTGTCGTCGTTGATTGAGTGACAAATTTTATGCATAATCCAAGATTAAACAAATTTCATACAACACATATTCACCAAGTGTCTCACAAATAATTTTCAGAAGAATCATAGAATGAAAACTATTTGTTATACAAAGAAGACTTCTCTTCTTTTACAAGAAATGATGCACTGAAACGTACATCAAATCAGGAAACATGGATATAAAGTAATCCATGCCCAGGTGAACATCACCCAGTTGGAGGAACAGCCGTCTTTTTGGCGACGTGCTTTCCCCAGTTTGAAGCGCGGGTTGCTATCTAAAGTAATAGCAAGCCATTTAGACATGTTTTAACAATCCATTTTAACTTCTGCTCGAGCTTCATTTAAAGACCCGTGCCATTATTGAATGACATTTCTAAGTCCGTAAATGTTATCGATAAACAGAAGACATGCCTAGGTGAAACTATTTTTGGTATTTTCTATTTTTCAATTTTATGGTTTTTCTGGTTTTACGTTTCTCTATTTACAATTTGCAGGATTTCTATATATCTATTTACAAGATGGTATAATGTATGAATAAGTATATATGTACAAGGATACGAACCAGAAACCATTACTCCTCAGCATTCTGAATCTTCTCCGCATTCATCACTTGACTTGCTGAAGAGCAATGTGAGCACTTTCAATCAGGGAATGATTCTGGCTCAACACTCTCCCCTAATTAGTGCTCTCCCCCAATCTGACAACCTCTGACGATCACCCATAATAGGAAGAAGACTTTGGATGAACGCCCGAAATATGAAGAAGTCTTTTGATAACCAAATGCATGCCGTCTTTAATCTTCTAACACTCCCGTCCTAGAGTGACTCCGTCAAAAACCTTAGGCAACTTTTCGGTAGTTTAAGTTGAGCCTCAACTGAAATCTAGCTTAACCTCACAACTCATCAAACAAGAACTGTCATGAGATTAGGTTAACATCAAGTTGGACTTAACCTTAAACTACGGAACAACTTGAACCTAACTTAACTCCACAACTCATCAAACAAGAACTGTCATGGGATTAAGTTAAATATCAAGTTGTAAGAAAAGAGCTCAACACGTTTTGACTGTGGAGAAGACTGTAGACTCGACCTTCTTCAAGATTGCCCAATGTGGAGGAACAGAATACCAATCATCTTCATCTCACCCAATGCCTTCCAGTAACCTTACATGTAACCCATCAGCCCGCAGCATACACCTAAGATGATAACTCCCAACAGAGAACGTAGAATAGACTGATGACTCGACCTTCTTCAGTCTTTAGTATAACACCAAAGTAACAAGTTGAACCACTGATCATCTATAGAATGTATCCATATTTGGATATTAAGCCCTGATCACATGAACCTGTTGTGCGTCCTTGATGTACACATTCTCTCTCCCCTGATGGTTACGATTAATCAGCACATAACGTAGCAGTGAAACGATAATACCAAGGTAACAAGTTGAACCACTGATCATCTACAGTATTTATCCATCCTGGATATTAAGCCCTGATCACGTGAACCTGTTGTGCGTCCTTGGTGTACACATTTCTCTCCCCCATGATGGTTACGATTAATCGGAATCATCATCATGATGTGTACATGCAGCCTAATGAAGTGTGCATGAAGCATTGACTAGAAACCCTTTGTTACTGATTGTACCAGCCCGTGAGACGATGTAGATTAGCATTCCATGACCATGTTCTTCAACACCTTGATAGACAGAAGAAGTAGTGTTGGAGAACCATGGTTTGCACGACTCCTGAACTGACGTATTCAGGAGTCGTATGACCATTTCTCAATCATCAACCAACATGTAGATTAATATTCACCCTTTCCCCCCCTCAAAAATTGCATATGCCTTCCAACTGCAATTTTTGATGATTGAACTAGTGAATATGAATACCATCAACGGTAAGTAGCTCCACTTGACGGTTCTTGACGACTGACATGTTGTTTATTCACCCTTTCCCCCCTTCAAAAATTGCATATGCCTGTCAACTGCAATTTTTGGTTGAACAAGTGAATAAGAATATACTCCAATGTGCGCCGATCCACTTGAAGACTGAATAAGCACGGAAAGAGCATGAATCTTGTTGATGAGAATGGCCATTAATAAGAAGACTCCTCTTCTTTTGAAGATAAAGTGCACTCAAGCGTACACTTTTCTTTTCTTTGATGAACGAGGCCTGAACTGATATGAACAGACATCATAATGTTGAAGAACGAGGCCTGCACTGATGTGTACAGACGTCATTATGATTAAGAGCGAGGCTTGAACTGCTGTGTTCAAACGTCATTATTTTGAAGAACGAGGCCTGCACTGATGTGTACAGACATCATTATCTCTCTCTTTATAACTTCTCTCATCTAACTCGTTACCAACCCCATTATCATTTTGTCGGCTTGAAATCGTGACCACTGATGGAGAAACCCAATATGATGAACTTGACACTGAAGTAATATAACCCGAACTTGTGACTTAAACTTGTACTAATGCGTGACAAAGAGCGGTGTAGAGACTTCGCGCAACATCGAATCCCTAAGTACTCTATACTCTTCAACCAACCAACCATCAAGTATAAGACGTACATCACCTCTTGGATATCCACAACTTCGTGTGACACTGAGCACTACAACGTGACTCCTTAAAGTGATAGTTATTTTGTAATAGGGAGAAAGAAAAAAATAACTAGATATCCAAGTCCTTGTCATTGTATTGAAAGCTCGAACAAGGATCTCGAAGTATCTTCATCCAACCTCCCCGATATCTTCAGATGCTAAGTACACGCACCCATGAAATTTCACTTCAGCCTCAAATAAATAATATTGAACTAACGCCGTAGTCACATCTTGTGGTTAATGCCCAAATCTAGCCCTTTATGATGCTTTAACTGAACTTTGATAATGGTTTTAACCCGATCATGGTAAAGAGCGCATAGTCCATCATCACGGAATTTTACAAATCTATGATTTAAACCGAGAAATAAGTTCTTTCGCGGGATTTTACAAAATCAAGAAGAAACCGTGAGACAGTAACCGATTGAATGTGGCGTGACTGAATTGGTTTTGGTGATCATCAGTTTGGGTTAAGAATATTTTGTGAGAATTACAGATCACATCACAACCTTTTAAAAACTTTTGGCCAACTAACCAACCTTGAACATAGATTAGAGACCACTCGATGAAAAGAATCCGATATACCAATACTGAAAACTGAAGTAGGAGACCCCAAATTTGTTACTTAAGCTTGCACTAATGTTGGAAGAACGGTGTATAGAATTAATGCTCCAAGCAGATCTCTAAGTGCTCACTACCCAACCAAAGTATGAAACATTAACACCTCTTGCGATTATCGACAACGTCAATGACGTGTGACACTGAGTACTTCAGTAACTCTTAAGTGATAGTTACCCCGACTGCTGGTAACTAGATAACCCAAGTCTTCAACTTAAATTTTTCGCACGAGCAAGTTATCATTGAAAGTCATGCATCCAACCAACCCCGACTTCAAGATAAAATAAGTAGACGCCTTCGAGAACTACAACTTCAATCACAAATAAAGAATACCAGATTAACTTCGTGGTCATCTTGTGCTGTTGACTAGCCAGAAAGGAAAAGAAACATGCGCAAATTCTTAGAAGAGCCCATGACTCATAGTCAGTCCTATCAAACAAAGCTGTCTGATCCAGAATAGTTGTCGTACTGTGTACAGGATTTTACAGTTCTTGAGATTTATCTGAGAAATAAATTCAAGAACTAACTGCACAACAGTAAGTATCAAACTGCTGTAGACTGAACCACTGAATCCTGAATCGCTACGATCTGACCCGCTGTAACCGACACTGCTAAGATTCAAACCGCTGGAGACTGAACCGATACGATCTGACCCGCTGTAACCGGAACCGCTAAAATTCACATCGCTGGGGACGGAACTTCTAGGAAACTTGCGATAATTCTCCCCCTCAAAAAGGACATGAAATGACCTTTTTGCCAAAGCTGAGAGTCCGTGATGTATGTGAATTTGACAGGCACACAACATGGAAAGAGACAAACGAAACAACTGCAACGAAGAAGGTGATTCAGACTCTCTTGTAGTAACCCCTTGCTTTCCTCATCATCAATGGTTTAGTAGATTTACAATTCATTGAAGCTCGTAATGTGCCAAAACCACTTGATGAAATGCATATGACTTTAAAGTGAGTAAAAGGTTAACACATGTCTCCAAACAGATCACCTCTTGTCTTAAAGCCTGACTACCTCTTGAGAAGATCTCGAGCAACAATCCCATTAGAAGCTTGAGAGACAACAATCACTTGATGAAGCTTGATAAAGAACAAGTCCGCGACTTATACTTGCACTAAATTATGATTTAGAACCTATATTGAGCACAACAACGTAACTCCTCTAAATATAGGTAGTGATATATACCCAACCTTCCATCCTTAATTGTATATATCCACTTCGTGAACATCCAAGTCTAATCACCTTAAATTGCAAATTGTGATTTAGAACCTATATTGAGCACAACAACATAACTCCTTTAAATATAGGTAGTGATATATACCCAACCTTCCATCCTTTATTGTATATATCCACTTCTTGAACATCCAGGTCTAATCACCTTAAATATGCTTGAGCAAGAGTCAACAAACATCGTGCATCCATCCACCCCGAGATGTTTGTGACACTAAGTACACCAACCCGTGAATTAACAAACCAACCAAGTTACCATAATTTCCCAATTCCTGCTGATCTTGAAGCACAAACTTATCCCGAAAAATTAGTCACACCCCGTAAGTTTCATTATTTCTAAACCCAAGTCCAGCCTACTTGTCCAAAATTAATTTCACGGGATTTTACAGCTCTTGAGACTTAAACCGAAAAATCGAATCTTTCGCGGGATTTTCTAAAATCTACAAGAGAAACCGTGAAATCAACCAGAATACCCAAGAGTGAGGTGCAATACCAATCGTCGAAATTCAAGTCACAGAAGTCAAATCACAACTTGATCAAATCGCAACAAGTCGAGTCACAGATTGTCAAATTGCAACAAGTCAGATTGCAATCAACCAAGTCACAATAAGTCAAATCGCAAGTGTCATCTCGCAACGTCATATCGTAACTGGTCAAATCGCAATCCGTCAAGTCGTAACAAGTCAAAGCACAACTTGACAAATAGCAATTAAACAAATTGTAATTCGACAACTATAACTCAAATCGTATACATCAAATTGCATGTTTGCTCTAGTGGTAGGTTCTAATTGGACTACGCAACCAAATCCGCAACTCTGTAATCCCGATGACATTCATAAACCCCAATACTAGCCGTGACGTGTGTATCCTTGTGAAAATTTATAATCCAAAATAATGCTCTTTATCCCCCAAAGGACTTTACCACAAATTAACATACCATGTATATAAAACATACATTCTGATGATACTAGCCCAATGTATGTTAAATTTATGGATCCAACAACCAATCAATCACAACCCACAATAGGCTCGGTTAAAATAAAATTGACAGCCCAACATAAAATTGGATCCGATCCAATTATAATTCATCATTCACAATGGGCTCGGTTGACAAAACATTTAATCCACACATACCCTAATCACCCGGGTATAAAATCCACTCAATCCCTAATATATTGTCATTAGAAAAACCCTAATTACAAACACCCACAAGAAACAGTCCGCCCCCATCTCCTTCTAACAACCTCTCACTCAAACCCTAATCACATTCACTTAGTTAACTCAAACCCTAATCTTATTATACTCATCAGCCCCCATTTTACACCTAAAACTACTCCGCCCCTCATCACTCCATACCTCCCATCTCAGTCACCAAAGTACAATCATCTCAAAACAAATTACAAACAAACTACCCTTTCCTGATAGCTTTATGCTACGAGTCCATATGCAAACAAATGAAGCCCTCGAGTGAAGAACAGAATTTAATCAATTATGTGCGGCCTCAAGATCTTGATAACAAGGTCTAAGGTAGGTGTTGTTTCTTTTGTTTTGTGTTATGAACGATCTAAAGAAAACGATTATAACAAGATTGTTATACATCTTTTCTTTCTTTTCGGATATGGACTGATGTTATGCTTCAAATAATGATCAATGATGACTTGAGTATTGATTTGCATAGATCATTAAGATCTTGATGTCTCATAAGAGATTCGAAGCAAACAAAAACGAGACTGAGATCTTTTGTATGTCATTTAATTTTCGTTAGGAGTATAAGCAGTGGATTAGAAGAGGGTTGTATCGAGTGTTAGCAGTGGATTCGAAGCAAACATTTGAGTTGTTAACGAAAGGTGGATGTGGGTTTGAGGTTGTATCGAGTGTTAGGATATTGTTTGTTTTGGTCTTAGATTGTGGATAGGTAGTGGTCATTTCTGCTTTATCATCTTCTTAATCTTCATATTAATCTATGATTCGGTTTGTTATTTGATAACTCGTTGACCAAAGTTGACCGTTTAAGCAAGTGACTGACAAACCGCATCGAAGAAATTGTAGACAACCCGTGTCGATGAGCATTCAGACAAATCGAGTACGTAAGTATTTAGACAAACCGAGTTCATGATGTTATGGACAAACCGAGTTCATGATATTATGGACAAACCGAGTTCGTAACTGTATGGACAAACCGAGTCCAGGGTTAAACAGACAAACCGAGTCTGTGAGCCAATGGACAAACCGCGTCTGGGACAAACCGCGTCTGGGACAAACCGAGTCCAGGACAACCCGAGTCCAGGACAAACCGCATTTGACCGGTCAAAGCTGTCACTTTCGTACTTTCCTTAAAAACCGGATCTGTGTTTATCTCTTACATGACAAACCGCATTCAAGAAACTAACATGTGACACTAGCAGTAACCAAGAACATCCTTTCATGACACAAACCGAATCCAACACATAGCTCATAAACCGAATCATTAATCCACAAATAGGCCACAAACACCAAAATGAACCCGTTTAAGACAGATCTTAAAACTACGTTTGAGACAAATAATCAACAAACGACCTTCTATAGTCCACAAATATCCAAAACGAGTTCATGCTTTGACACTCGTTAACAACACAAACAATTTGACCAAAACAGTCACGACAATCATTTATCAATCAACATAAGTCACTCGTAACAACCATGGTTTTTTAAGCACAAATGAATACCACAAACAAAAGCCGGAACAAAAAAAAAACACAAACATTGACAATGATACATTAAGACCACAAGCCATTTAGAAATGAGTAATAAACAATTCTTGGTTGAGAGTTATAGATCCATTTGAGCCCAAGCAGAAACAACCATACAGTCATGGCCCACGATGAGATATACCACATGAATAAAAAATTGGTTAAGACAAATGATATTAATATTTGTGTCACTCAAGAAACCTTGAATATGAAAAATGATATTCGAGCAAACAAATGGGTTAAAACAGTTGAAGGATATAACTGTTCGAACCAAAAAAAACTTACACACAATCGATCCGAATTAAACCATTGACCACAGATCTGACCAAGATGAAACCTTGGCTCTTGATACCAATTGTAGGAATTAACCTTCTTGATTGTGTGGATCTATTCGGGTGGCCTTGGATCTTGAAAGATCAAGAACTCCATGGAGTTAGTTTGTAGAGAGAGGTTTTAGAGAGAGAGGGAAACTCTTAGAGAGAAAACTGGTAATATTAGATTAAGTGAATGAAGAGTTCCAACCCTTCCCAAGTGTGGGAAGGGGTATTTATACTTCTACATATTTGTGCCCCTAGTGGGCTGTGGAGTGAGCTGACAGAGGGGAAAGCCCCGACCCACTCCACAAATATAGATACGACTAATCTAATAAAACTAATATTACTAATAATACTAAGCTTATATAAATAAGCCTACGAGCTATATAAATGCTAATTAGATACTCGGGGTGACCGAACCTTCATATGAATATTTATATTCCTAACATTATATCTGTTCACTGAGCTCTCGTAGCTCAGCCGCATTTCCTTTTCCTGCGGCAGGTATTTAAGCTAGGAGCTGGGTTTTGCTTTGGGATGAGAGCAACTTGAGTGGAGCATTGACCTTAGTCATCTTAGTTTTACCTTTTGGATTTTAGACTTGTTTATGCCATTGTTGGCACTTGGATTATTATGTACTTCCTTTATTTTCGTTTCATTGTCTTGATGCACTTGATATAAGTCTTGTTGGCTTATTTTCCTTTGGTTTAATGTTAAGATTTCCGCTGTTTTATTATTGATTGTTCTGATATGAAGCCATATTATTGTGACATCTTTACCCTTGTCGGGTCGGGGTGTTACATTTTTAACCTTGTACTTCAGATTTTTCCTTGGTAACCTTTAGAATTCATTTGTATTACTTAAGATGTATGCTTGTGTTTGCTTTGATATGTCACCATAACGTAATACTTCTACCCTTATCGGGTTGGGGTGTTACATACTTTCACCCCGGAGCTCGGTCCTAGGATAACACCCGGGGCGAGCCTAACGCGTACTTTTCTGTGTGCAGATATCCGAAGGACCCTCAGCAGTCGAGGAGATTGATTCACCCTTCTTTCGGAAGAACCTTTGTCTAGTTCGTCCGAGAGACCTCATTTGTTTGTCTGAAGTGTTTATGTAAAATTACTTCAACAAATTGGCGCCATCCGTGGGAGCTACTGTTCGATCTACCTGAAGTTCGGAATGGCCGGTCCTCCCCCAACTACCCCTTTTCGAAATGCAGGGGGAGCTGAAGGATCCGGAGGGGGAGGTCAAGACCCTCCGGATTCCCGAATCGATATTGAAGGTCACATATCGGCTCTCAAAGAGTTACTCAAGCAACAAGCCAACTGCGACCTGATAAACCCTACGTTATTAAACTTTGAAAATGACTTAACGGATACAGAAGATGAGTATACTGAAAGACCGCAGTACGACAAGGGGAAAACAGTGGTGGACGATTTGAGCAAACCATTCAAAGAAATAATAAAGTGCCCATTCACGAGAAGGATTATAGAATTCTCAGCTCCTAAACATAAAATACCGACGAATCTCAAATTGTATGACGGGACGACTGATCCCGAAGACCACATCAACTGTTTCACCGGATTGGGAAATCGTGAAGAGTGGCCAATGCCCGTATGGTGTCGGATGTTTCAACAGACTTTCGACGGGAAGGCCAAAGGATGGTTCGATAAACTGCCGACCGGAAGCATAGACGGTTGGGACTAGCTCCAGAAGAAATTCTTGAATAGGTTCGGTATGCTAAGGGCGTGTGTCAAAGACCTTAAAGAGATCAATAAGATCCATAGGAAAGCCAATGAGAGCCTCCCAAACTTTAAGGAACAATGGGTAAGTGAGGCGAACTATTTTTCGGACGCCCCAGAAGTAATGCAGATCTCTTCATTCATGAATGGCCACCATTGCCCCGAATTGGCGAAGAAATTCTCAGATAAGATTCCCAAAACAGTCGATGAGATGTTGGAGAGGTTCGATGACTTTGTTCGATCAGAGGAAGCCTTCCGGAATACTGAACTGCCGAAAGGAGAGAAAGCAGATGCCCTCCGAGAATACCGTCCCAGCCCATATAACAACAGAAGCGATCAATATGCCCCGAAGGTCCCTTTCAGAGGAGATCGCCGTAGGAACAATCCCAGGACTGAATTCAAACCTCGGAGGAATGATTACTACGCTCCCTATGTTCCCGCAAGGAATGACAACGTCGGTAGAACCGATGCCCGTCGTAACGACATCCGCCGATATGACACTAGACCGATAGATCTGAACTCTCTGACGAAGACTCCAAAAGAGATCCTTGCCACTGAACATCAGTTAAAATTACCACAACCCCCTCCTCTGAGAGGAAAGCCCCTTAAATAAAATGTAGACAAGTATTGTAACTACCACGGTGAGAAGGGACATCTCACCAATGATTGCTGGCAGCTTAAAGAGCAGATAAGAATGGCGCTGGATACGGGAAAGTTGGACCATCTGTTGAAAGACCTTAGGCAGAGGGGAAGGGCACCTCAAGGAGGAGACAACCAGGCAACTAAGGGGAAGATCATTAACATGATCCGAAGTCCGATGGCCGCGAGAAAATGGAAGATGGTAGACGCAGAAGAGGAGTGGATGAATGCCCCAACCAGTTTCCCAACTATCCTCCCGGAGGATGTGTCAAATGAGCCTTTGATAGTTGAGGCGGAAGTGGAAGGTCATGTAGTACGAAGGGTTTATGTGGACCCCGGTGCTTCAATGGAAGTAATATATGAGCATTGTTATGAGCACTTATATCCCTCCGCCAAGGCCAGGCTGAAAGAAACCAGCACGCCGTTGATAGGATTCACGGGGGAGTCCGTTAAGCCATTGGGGAAGATAGAGCTGGAGGTTTGTTTCGGAAGTCAAGGTTTGTCCCATAAAGCTAGGATAGAGTTTGCTGTGGTAAAGTCTCCCTCCCCCTACGACATCATATTGGGACGCTCCGGACTAAAAAAGCTGTGAGCCGTCCCCTCGACTATCCACTCGATGATGAAATTCCCCACTCCAGGTGGCATAGCAACGTTGGTCGCTCGGTCAATAGTTACTCCGGAATGCCGTAAATTAGGAGAGAAGCAAATGATATAGAGAGAGGCAGAGAATGAAACCAAGAATGCTGAGATGACAGGAGAACTAACCGGGAAGGCAAGAGAGGTACAAAACAAGGCGGAGGCATCCGGGAGACTAACCAAGCATACTGGAGAACTAGAGTCTTACAACATTGTGTATACGTCACGGAACCCACTGCAAAAACGAAGAAAAAGGGCTACAATCCGGAAGGCGAGATACGAAAGGAAGATGGTACAGTGCCATAACCGAAGGGTTCGCGCTGGATCATACAAGGTAAGAATAAAAGTTCAGGTAACTCTATTAAAACAAAATATCATTAGAATGTACCGCTATTTCATCCCTGTTAGTGTTTGTTTTTACTATTGGCTAACGAAAGGAACAAAAATACCTTCACCATCAAAGGCAGGTGATCTCATGTACCGGAGGAACAGGGTGAGCAGGAGTAGAAGTCAAGGAAAGCTCGGACCCAACTAGGAAGGACCCTACCGGGTCATGGAAACCTACCAAGTTGGATCACACAAACCGTAGGTGATGAAGGAAAAAGAAACACCATGAACGTAGCGTACCACCAACTTTAGAAGTATTTTTGTAAATGTTTTGTTAATATATCTTATGTAATGTCCGAAAGGGCTTGGTATTGACTACATGAATGACTAATGTAGCTATCCCACCGTCAAAGGGAAGCAATTTTCTCTACATATCGTGTTCTTACAGTACTTGTCACATTCTGAACATAAGCCGAAAATGATCCCTCCGGCAGGCTCGCGACCTCCGGAGATCAGTGGTCAATGTTCAAAGATGGTTCATACCCAAAAAGGGGTTGCCATATCTATAAGTAAGCCAAAAAGGCCGAATGGCGTACGTCGCCCGAAAATGGTTCATACCCAAAAAGGGGTTGCCATATCTATAAGTAAGCCAAAAAGGCCGAATGACGTACGTCGCCCGAAAATGGTTCATACCCAAAAAAGGGTTGCCATATCTATAAGTAAGCCAAAAAGGCCGAATGGCGTATGTCGCCCGAAAACGAATGAGCTTGTACCTCCGGAGCTATGTAAATAGTGAAGGTCATAAAAAACAAGTGTTATTGTACGTTTGCAATCAAAACTTAAATCAAACGTTAGCTTGTACCTCCGGAACTATGTAAGTAGCGATGGCAACAAAAAACAAGTGTTTGTTATACGTTTGTGATTAAAATATAAATGATACATAATGACACTTCACAAGCAATAATGATATTGGCGGAAAGGTTATGTTTCATCTGCGCAGGAAATAAAGGGATGATGGAGAGGACATGCATGATTTTCGACCTCAGGCTAAAGCCAAAAACACAGTACGAAACCATTCGGAAGCAATTAAGCAAAATATAAGCAAAAAAAAAATAAATAAATAAAAATAATAATAATGTATGGCATCAAGACGTCGAATTGAAAAGCCCGGACGGAAGACCCAATTGGAATACCCGGATGAAAGGTTTGACCAAACAGCATATGATGCCCAAACAAAAGACCGAATGGCGCAAGACACCCGGAATCGTTTCACAAGGGCTGTAGGTTGCAAAACTAAACGGCCTCGTCTGCTTGAGGAGTAAGTCGTTTCGGAGTGACATATATATATATATAATATATATATATATATATATATATATATATATATATATATATATATATATATATATATATATATATATATATATATATAGAAACATGATACATTCCATAACTAGCAAAGCAACCATACGGACAAGTATAAAGATAGACAAAAAAGCGTACGAATCGTTTAAGTTACAAGTTATTACAGTCATCCGAATCATGTCAATTGTTTTCAAACCTAGTCCAACGGCCTTACATCTTCCAAATAACTCTTAAAGTAACAAGATTGAAAAAGCTTCATTAGAAATCCGGAGCAACCTTCACCCGTAGTCAAAACGGAGGTACCCAGATTTCCATAACGAGCAAGTCTTTCAGGGAGCGGACGCATCCTCTGCAGCCGTGGAGTCTCGGATGGGAGGGGCTTGGGTCTCAAGAACTCCCGAAATAGGACCGGTAGAAGCCTCGGCCTTGTCCGTCTCAGTCGGAAGGGGTGGTGCTGGGTCAGGGAACATGTTCACTATTTCCGCAAGGGGCTTGTGATAAGCATTGCTGATCTTCTCAACATAGGGATATTCCGCGGTGAACAGCCCATCGTACAGAGGTTGAAACTTTTCATCGGCCTCCATATCCAAATTATCCACCTCTTCCAGAACTTTAGCCAAATACTCTGGCGAATGATCCAAGGAGACACCCTCTAAAAATCCAGATTGGGAAGATAGGCTGAAGGGAACGGCCAGGGGTTGCTTATACTCATGACTATTCAAGAGCCGGCGGACCATCTCCGGAATAAATTCTTTGACAACCTTGAAACGTTCCATCTCCGTTTGGCCCAACCTAGCGGTCAAATCCCTCTGCTCCTGACGAAGCCCTGAGTTCTCTTTTTCCTCCTCGCTCAGTTTAGCCCGGATCTTCCCCAACTCAGCTTCCAAAGCGCTGATCTGCTCGGCAGAAACCTTTCTTTCCTCATCCACCAACTTCTCTAACTCCGAGACCCGACCCATTAGCTCCGACTCTCTAACCATACAGTTAGTGTGCACAGACCTTAGTTGTTTAAGCTCTTTTCCCTTGCCTAACACTCCTACACTGTTGATGGGCCCGGTACAACTCGCTGTGTTCATTAAGGAGGGTCTCAAACCGGAACAAGAGGTCCGACTGAGCTGTGGCTCCCATGCCCAGCAGCTTCCAGGCCCTCTGAGCAGCTTCCGCATCACCCAAGCTCTCAAGAAATGACTCCTCCCGGGGAGTAGGCAGGTTTAACATTAAATCCCAATAGATTTTCCAACTGGTCAAACGGTCGTCCTTCCTGACCGACCACTCCGGTATAAACAAAGCTTCCGGTTCATCCTCACCAGTAACCTTTTCCTTCCCACGGTCAGAAGCGGCGGCGGAGGAACCTCCTGAAAAATGAAAGGACAACACAACAGTTACTACCGTAATATATATATATATATATATATATATATATATATATATATATATATATATATATATATATATATAAAAGAAAGGAAAGGAAAGGAAAATGCACACGTAAACATGTATGAATGGCTTACCGGTGTCAGCAGCCCCAGATGTGAAGCCCGCGCCAATATCCTCATCGCCCTCCGGCTGCTTCCTCGTCTCCTCCGGACGTAATGACCGGATGGGGGCGGGAGCAGGAATGGGCTGCTCCGAAGAATCTAGATCCACCACATCGACATCCTCGTTCGGCCTGCTTTGCTTGACCGGGCGGACCACACCACTTCCCCCCTCTCCACGCTGGACGCGAAATCTGGTCTTACTGACCCTTTCTCCCTCCTGAGATTGAAGCGCTTGCCGGGCGGCAGCTTGCTCCTGTTTCCTCCGTTTGGCCTCTAGAACCTTTTCGTCGGCCACCTCAACCCTCCTCAGTTCATCAGTTTTATCCGGAATGTCAGCATTTGAAGGAACCGGAGTAGTCACATGCATCTCGTGAGTCTGACCCTCACGGTACTTATCTCCCTTCACCATGGAAGCTCCCTTTCGGAACTTGGGCTTGATCAAATATTCCGACATAGTTAAAGCTACAAGAGATCAAAGACATAAGTTAGTCGGAAATAAGCATGCATATACACAATAATATATAAGAGACAAACAAGAAATGGCTATACCCCGTCCCTCGGCATCCCTTAGCGCCGCTCGGTAACCGGGGTACTCCCAGTTAGAAGAAAGTCCCACAGCATAAAGAAAGCCCGGAGGAATCTGAATCAACTCAATCACATTTGCAGCTAGCCGATTGGCATCTGATCCGTCTGAAAACGGTCGTCTTTTATTTCTCTATCACACAAGTCAACCACTTGTGAATGGTCAACCGTAATAAATGATAAAAGACAAACAGTCTCAGAACGAATGCTCGTGTGTAGTGTGTGAAACCAGGCAAGTGATCACCCGGATCGTTTCCCAACGAGATGTGAATGGAAAACTGTGAAAAGCTAGGATTATAGTGACAGATGATTTAGATTGCTTTTGATTTTGCTTTATTTAACAATTCTAAATAATAAACAAAAACAGATATACACAATAATATTAAACGCGAATTAATAAACTGAAACGCGTAACGAAAAAGCTAAAATGGGACAAAAACTGAAATTTATAAAATTTAAAACCTAAAAATGTAAAATAACTTAAAACTTATTTAAAAAATTAAATTATATTTTTTTATACTTTTTATTTATTTATTATTAATTATTTATTATTTAATTATTAATTAAACTAATTTAAATTATAAAAAATACTAAATGGACAAAGAAAAATCTAAAACTTTTTCTAAAAATATTACTAAGTAAATAAAAGCTAAGAAAATTATAAACATGAAAATTACTTAATTAAAATTTAAAAAGATAAATTCTATTAAATAGAAGCTATCACTTTATTTCTATTTTTGATTTTCTTAAGACCTAAAAATATTTTTATATTTTTCCTAGATTAAAAATGATAAAACAAAATTATGAAAATTGGAATTATATTTTTCTGATTATTTTTCTATTTATTATGATTTAAATACTATTAAAAACTAATTAAAATGATTAAAAATATCAAAACTATTCAGAAAATTATGAAATTTTCTGAGTAAATCTAAAATAATATTAGAAAGCTATGAAAAATAAAATGAAAAGCTTAATAAGCAAAATAAGCAGAAATGGGTAGATAAGCAGTTTGGAATAAGCCAAAATATAAGCAAATAAGCACTAAAATTAACCAACTGATCAGAATAAGCTTAAACAACTTAAATAAGCACAAATCAACTTAGATCCAACAGATAATCCAACAAATAAGCACAATCAACCCCAAATCTGTTTCAAACTTAAGACAGAAATAAGCAGAAAAAGGCAAACTTGCAGAGTAGATTAAGCTATGAAATAAGCTACTGAGATGAAATATTAAGGGGGCAAAACTTAGCTTAGCTTATGAACTATCTTAAAAACACAAAAGCCCCATCACAAACTATCCAATTGAGGTCCAATTTGGGTCAAGATCAGATGCAAGAACACTCAGTATACACTGAGTGTTGACTTATGCAGTAAAACAAGAGATTTGACTTTGGTGGATTTTGGGCTTAATCTAATGATTGATTATGATATGTTAGACTGTGATAAGACTAGAACAAGCAAGATTAACAACTTCTTAACACAAAAGCATGATCATGGATCCTAAATCCATATCAGACAACAAATTGAGAGGGATCAAAGTGATTTTGACTTTTTTGTTGAATGAGGTCTGGTTTTTATGTTTTGACTGACCTATTTAAACCTAGTGTAACATGTTTTGACCAATTCTAACAACACACAATAAAAAGAACACACTCAAGCTTGCAAATCCAAACACCCCTGATCAGGGCAGTTAAGCAAGGATTTCAAAGCAACACTTGGATTTAGACCAAAACACTGATTTACACCTTTATATTATCATTACACAAGATCAATGAAGCACAAAACAACAATGATTTAAGCATGAAACACAGGGATAGACCAAATGCTATATTGACTGCTATGATGAAATTTTTAGCAACTATGATAATCAATGAACAAGTTACCTATATTAAGCTATATTACAACTTAACAACACCACAGAGACATAAGGACACCAAAATTCAAGCAATAAGCAAATGATACAGTAAAATGCTAAGTTTGATCAAAAGCTTACAACTGAGAGAGTGGCTATAGGGATAGCATGCATAGAACAGGACTATCTAGCTTGTTAAAAGCAAGCTAGAAAACCACAAACAACTTTCTTTATCAGCTTATACAACCCATGGAAGCTTTTAAGAGCTTATGTTGACCATGGTTGACCATTCTTGTATTTTGAGTTTTAGAACTGAGGTATACTAAATAAGGGTATAGTAAGCTATATTAAGCTTATATAATCTTATTATAAGGGTGTGGGAGCTTGTGAGAGCTTTTTAATGATGATTCGAATCTTAAATTCTCAACAGAAACATACACTTTGAACAATATTGAATTCAAACACAAGATGAATTGAAACAAGATTCTTATAGCTTAAACAAACTTAGATTACAACTGGAAATAAGAAATTACAAGATTACAACTGAAATAAGTAAAATGCGATTTAAACTAAATTAGCTACTACTGAATTATTTATTACATTGCTCTATTTATACTAAATACAAATGGGAAACCCTAATTAGACATCTCTGAACACATCCCAACCCTTGAATTGCCTTCTAGTGATCTCAGCTGTTGATTCATCATTTTGGCGCCAAAATTGAGTTAGTGGATTGAGCAGGTTTTAGCATTAAATGCAAATCAGGGAGGTGGAGAAGAAGCATTGAATGTTTCTTGTATTGTTAGGTGAGTGGGATTTGATGGGGGGGGGGGCGGTTTAGCAGAGAAACCATGGGCTAGGTGGTTTGGCGCGTTTGAGGTTGGGGATGAGTTTGACCAAGTCAAACCTGGTTTTAAATACCAGGTTGGGTCGGGTTGGGTTTTAAGGGAATTGGGCTTGTTGGGCTGGGTTTTAATAATAGGATAGTGGATTGGGTTTAGATAATTAGGGTGTTGGGTTTGTTTGTTTATTTATTTTTAGGTCCGGTTGGTTTATAGCTAAATCACAAGGACCAAAAGTGTAACTTTCTGAAACTTGAAGGACCCAACCTGTAAATTCACAATACATATCACAAGGACCAATAATGCCATATATGATTAGTTCAAAGGTTTATTTTTGATAAATTCCAATTTTAAAACCTTAAGGACTATTTCTGACATTTTTCAAAGTTGAGGGACCAAAGTTGTAAATTTGTAATTTTTAACTTCAAAGGACTTTTCTAACAACTTATGAATCCCCAAGGACCTAAAATGATATTTGTACAAGTTTTTAGTGATCAGGGACTAGATTTGACAACTTTTAAAAGTTGAGGGACTGAAACTGCCAATTATGCAAACTTTGTTCGTTTTTCAACTGTTTTTAAACATTTTGCATCTGAAACATATAAAACACAATTCTGGGATAATTTCAGTATTTTGATGCATTTCTGAGTGTTTTTGGATGTTTTGGCAGCTCAGATTAGGTAAAAATGATGAGTATTTAGACACTCATCAATCCCCCACACTAAACTATTGCTAGTCCCTAGCAATATTTTATGAAGATTTAATGGATTTGAAAGACTCTTTACCAAAAGCCATTACTTCTGGAGTAGCCAATTGTTTCAGTTCAAGTAAGAATTTTGGTACAATGATAACCAAGTGATTTTGAGCAAACCACAAGCTGTCAACGGTTTTGATTTGTCTTTACCAGAAGCCGTTTGCTTCTGGACTAGCCAACTCTTAGATAAATTATCAATATTATCTTTGGTGAGCTGATTACCAATCATGGATTTTCACTGCCTTAACCACAAGCCATAACCTTGCGGGCTAGCCAACTCTTCACTTATGAAGATATGGTGAGTCGAATACCATACAATTTTGGGCAAATTGTAAGCCATAAACGGATTTGATTTATCTTTACCAAGAGCCGTTTGCTCTCGGATTAGCCAATCCTTATGTGGGTTAGACATGGCGGACTGATAACCATTTTTTGAGTTCTAAGAGAGAAAAAATTTTAAAATTTTGGCTAAAATGGGGTACTAGATGGTACATTTGATCAAATTCGCGAGAATTCCCCCCCACACTTAGAACTGAATATTGCCCTCAATATTCAAAGAACCGGCTGTTAAACCAATACTTAGAACGTGAAAGGGAAATATTAATAGCCTTTTATTTTATTTTTATTTAATTTGCATTTAAGCCGTTAAGGCATGCAAATTCCTCTTTTTTCTTTTTTTTTTTTTCTTTTTTTTTGAACTTTACATATATACATCATGTGGGGCATCTCCCCCACACTAGATGGTAGAAAAGAGAAAGAAAACAGAGACATGGGTGAAAACCCATGTTGTGCTAATGTTTTTGATCACCGAGTCACTAGCTTGACTCGATCCCCGCATTCATTGGTTCATGGGGAAAGTTTGAAGATCCGGGACAACCATGAATGGTATGTCCTCTCCAAAGTAGTGTTTTAAACGATGACCATTCACTTTGAAATTAGGACCGTCAGCTTGAGATAACTCAACGGTACCATATGGGTAAACCTTTGTGATAGTGAATGGACCAGTCCAACGGGTTTTGAGTTTGCCTGAGAAGATCTTTAATCTTGAATTGAAAAGAAGGACTCGATCACCAACGTTAAAAACGCGGTTCTTTATTTTTGAGTCATGAATCTTCTTTGTCTTTTCTTTATAGATCAAAGAGTTCTCGTAGGCCTGATCACGCAGTTCATTTAGTTCATTCATTTGAACTTTACGGTGATCACCCGCAGTTTGAAGGTCAAAGTTAGCATGTTTCAAGGCCCAGTAGGCTTTGTGCTCTAATTCGATCGGTAGATGACATGCCTTTCCGTACACAAGTTTGTAAGGCGTACACCCGATGGGTGTTTTGTAAGCTGTACGAAAGGCCCATAATGCATCATCCAATTTATCCGACCAGGATGCACGATTTTCTCCTACAGTCCTTTCTAGAATTCTTTTAATACCCTGATTTGAAACTTCTACTTGTCCACTTGTTTGTGGGTGATACGCAGTAGAAAGACGGTGAGTTACACCATATTTTTGCATGACTTTATCAAATTTGTCATTGCAAAAATGCGTACCACGATCACTGATTATAGCACGTGGAGTTCCAAAACGGGCAAACAGAGCCTTCAGGAATTTTACTACAACTCGGGCATCATTAGTGGGTAAAGCTTTTGCTTCAACCCATTTTGACAAGTAGTCAACAGCCACGAGAATATATTTGTTTCCTCGTGATGATGGAAATGGCCCCATAAAGTCAATGCCCCAGACATCAAAGATTTCACAGACTTGAATTGCATTTTGTGGCATTTCATTTCGTTGTGAAATATTTCCGTGACGCTGACAAGCTTCACAAGTTTTGATGAGATCTTGGGCATCTTTATAGATTGTGGGCCAATAAAACCCGGAATCAAACACCTTTTTGGCGGTGTAGTTTGGACTATGATGGCCCCCAGTGGGTCCAGCATGGCAAGCTTTGAGAATGTCAATAGCTTCCTGTCCGTAAACACACCGTCGGATGACTTGATCCGCACAGATTTTGAATAAGTAGGGGTCGTCCCAGAAGTAATGTTTAACATCCTTGAAGAATTTATTCTTCTGTTGGGTCGACATCCCTTTCACTATGAAGTTACCCGCATGGTAATTTGCGAAGTCTGCAAACCATGGGGTAGTAGAATCTCCACGAAAAGCAACCGCACTGAGTGTCTCAAGAGGAAATGTTTCATTTATTTCCTTTTTCTCGAAAACATCTTGGTGTGGGTTCTCTAATCTGGATAGATGATCAGCAGCTAGGTTCTCAGCTCCTTTTTTTATCACGTATTGTGATATCAAATTCTTGCAGGAGGAGAACCCAACGGAGTAATCTCGGCTTTGCATCTTGTTTTGCAAAGAGATATTTGAGAGCCGAGTGATCCGTATACACTACACATTTTGTCAAGATTAAATATGGCCGAAACTTTTCAAAGGCATACACCACAGCCAACAATTCTTTTTCTGTAGTGGTGTAATGAGTTTGAGCTTCAGTCATGGTTTTACTTGCGTAGTGGATAGGCTGAAAATGTTTAGCTTTTCGTTGCCCCAGGACTGCACCGATAGCAAAATCGCTTGCATCGCACATGAGTTCAAAGGGAAAATCCCAGTCGGGGGCAACCAGAATGGGTGCTTCAGTAAGCTTTTTCTTTAATGTTTCAAAAGCTTCGATGCACTCGGGTGAGAAGATAAAAGGAGCATCCTTTTCAAGAAGATGAGTCATAGGCCGGGCGATTTTAGAAAAATCTTGTATGAATCGACGATAGAAACCGGCATGACCCAAAAAACTCCTAATACCTTTGACGGTAGTGGGATGAGGTAATTTACCAATGACATCAACTTTAGATCTGTCAACCTCAATCCCGTTCTTTGATATCTTATGGCCGAGGACAATGCCCTCTTTGACCATAAAGTGACTCTTCTCCCAATTTAGACAAAGATTGGTGTCTTCACACCGCTTCAACATGTTTTCTAAATGGGAGAGACATGTTCCGAATGAATCCCCAATGACTGAGAAGTCATCCATAAAGACCTCCATCGTTTTCCCGATCATGTCGGAAAATATGGACATCATGCACCTTTGGAACGTGCCTGGAGCATTACATAAGCCAAAAGGCATACGTTTATAGGCAAAGGTTCCATAAGGGCATGTAAATGTGGTCTTTTCTTGATCCTGTGGATCAATAGGGATTTGAAAGTAACCCGAGAAACCATCAAGGAAACAATAGTACTCGTTTCCCGCTAATCTCTCAAGCATCTGATCCATGAAGGGCAGAGGAAAATGGTCTTTTCGGGTGGCATCATTTAACTTACGATAGTCAATGCAAACACGCCACCCAGTAACCAATCGAGTTGGAATCAACTCATTCTCCTCATTTGTGACAACAGTTATGCCACCCTTTTTTGGAACGCAGTGGATGGGACTAACCCAAGGACTATCAGAGATGGGGTAAATCAATCCTGCATCAAGAAGTTTGATAACCTCCTGTTTGATAACATCGTGGATTTTGGGATTTACCCTTCGCTGGTGTTGGACTGCTGGTTTGAAGTCATCCTCCATTAATATTTTGTGAGTACAAAATTCAGGGTCGAGACCCTTTATGTCGGAGAGTTTCCAAGCAATTGCTTGCTTGTGTGACTTCAAGACCTTTATTAGAGCAGTCTTTTCCTCATCACTTAAGTCTTTAGCAATAATGACGGGTAATTTATCATCACCCTCCAAAAATGCGTACTCAAGATGAGGTGGCAAGTCTTTGAGTTCGACCTCAGGAAATTCATCGTTTTTCTCAACCGATTTGATTTCCTCATTATGAAGTTCAACGGGAGGGAGGGGAGGAGAATTGTCCTGATTTAACAATGTCTCAAGAAGAAGAATATCTCCCTCCAGATCAATCTCAGCGTCATCAATTCCTTCCAGAAATGAATCACACTCGAGATAAGCCTCGATCTCTTCCAAATTGAAATTACTTCCCTCAAACGGAGTGAGAGAAGGGGAAGAGTCGGAAATGATAGGTAGAGAAGATGTGGTGGTATCCCCACTCACAGAATTATGAGAATAACCAAGAAACTCTTGTGAGTACTCCTCTGAAACAATATCAATGACATCGATTCGGTTAACCGATTCAGGATCTTTATTTGAAGAGTACTTCGAAGTTTGATCGAGGTTAAAAGTAACAGCTTCATTATCCACACGTAATGTGATTTCATGCTCAAATACATCAATGAGAGCATGTCCCGTTTTTAGGAATCCTCTTCCAAGAATGAGAGGAACCCTGGGATCAGCATCGAAATCCACAACCACAAAGTCAGCCGGAAAATGGAACTTTCCCACTTTCACAAATACATCCTCAGCAATGCCGCGAGGAAGAGATGTGGAACGATCTGCAAGCTCAAGAGTCATGCAGGTAGAAGTGAGTGCCGGAAGAGAAAGTTTTTCCCAGACTGAATAAGGCATCAGGTTAATGCTTGCACCAAGATCGGCCAAGGCATAGCATTCAACCATTCCTGGAAAGACACAAGGTAGTAAAAATCTTCCAGGATCTCCAAGCTTCACCGGAAGCTTTTTCAAGATAACCGCTGAGCAGTTCTCATTTAATGGAGTCTTTGCCATTTCAAACAGTTTTTCCTTGTTGCTTAACAAGTGTTTGATTGTGGATGCGAATTTGGGCATCAGAATGATAGCATCCGCAAAGCTTATATCAAAATGTAATTCCTGGAAAATTTTGAAATACTTTTCCATTTGTTGACTAGCTTTTTCGCGGAGCTTTTGCTCATGTAAACGTGATGGATAAGGAATAGAAGGTTTGGATTTAGGGTTTTCAACAGGGATTTCAAAAACAACTCCTGGTTTGGGTTTTGGTTTCTGGACAACTTGAGGTAGGACGTTGTTGGCACCTCCGTTATTAATAGGAAGTTCCTTGTCCTCAGTCACCTCAGGTTCACTTTCCACTACCTTGGGGAGAGGAGAAGAAGTGGTAGTAGAAATAGTGGGTCCATCATAAGCTTTACCACTGCGTGTGGTGACAGCTTTCAGTTCACCCTTTGGGTTTGGAATGGTATTACCAGGAAGACCTCCCGAGGTAGAAGGTGGATTGATATGATTCATGAGGCTGGTAAGCATATTCTTAACTTCGCCTTGAGAATGATCAATTTTATTTGAAAGCTCATTCTTAAGCTCAGTTCCTTGCTTGTATATTGAAGTTTGAAATTCATTCCTCAATCCAGATATCTGATTTTGTATTGCCTTCATTTTATTCTCATTAAACTTGATGTAGTTATCAAGTTCGTTTGGGAGAGGTACTTGGTGATTCGGAGCTGAATACCCTTGATTACCCCTCTGGGGTGGGTATTGATTGTTTGGGGCATTAAATTGATTTTGCATGTTTTGCCCTCTCTGTTGATTAGGATTACTCCTATTTGGATTGTTGGGAGGAGGAAATCCGGGTGGTCCAAATTGATTGCTAGCACGGTGGTTTGGGTCCACTTGAGGACGGTATTGATTACCTCCTTGATTGGATGTTCCGGCTATAGCATTGACATCAAATGTATTGCCATCGGTGGCAGTACAATTATAGTAAGCGTGAGGACCACCACAAGTAACACAAACTTCTATTTTTTTGACTTCAGCAGTGTGAGAAGTTTGCGGAGCGGACTCTTTCTTTTGTGTGGAGAAAACCAGAGCTTGAATAACCTTCGTGAGTTCAGCAAGCTGATTATCATTACTGGACTGACTCACGGGAGATGAAGTGGAAGGACCAGCACTAGCCTGGGAATTATATGTCCTGTTTCGTGTAGTGCGGACCTTAGACTTATTTTCAATGAGAGCAATGGCTTCCTTAGTGGATTTGCTCAGAAAATTACCTCCAGCTGAGGCATTAAGAGAATCTTGATCAGATGGGTTTAACCCACTGTAAAAAGTGTCCATCTGCATCAAATCGGTGAAACCGTGATGAGGACATTTGCGGAGCAATTCTTTGAAACGATCCCATGCTTCTCCAAATGGTTCATCAAACCTTTGAGTGAATTTCATGATTTCATTTTTAAGATGCGTGGTTTTGGAAGGAGGAAAGAATTCATTTACGAATTTTTGAACTAAATCTTCCCATGTTCTAATTGACCGAGGGGGTTGTTTGTCAAGCCAAATCCGGGCTGCCCCATCTATAGAAAACGGGAAAAGAAGAAGTTTGATTGATTCCTCCGGGACATTTTTACATTTGATGGTGGATGTGATTTTATTAAACCATCGAACGTGATCTTGAGGATCGTCCCTTTCAAAACCATAGAATTGACGCGATGTTACCAGGTTTATCAACCCAGTCTTGAGCTCAAAATTCTCAGCCACGATGGCTGGAACAATAATGGCATCTCCATAACCCTCAGTGGGAGCCTGGAGAAGCTCATTCATAGGGCGGTCTTCTGCCATGATGACAGGGGTTTCGGGATCAGTCCGTATCTCGGGTACGACTGATGGAGCAGAACGTCTACGACGTCTTCGAGGTATTTTTCCAAGCTCACGGAAAGGGCTTGTAGACCTAGAAGAACGAGTGCGCATGCACTTAGCAAAATTTTTAATTAAAATCAAAATCGAGAGAAAACACAAGTGAACTTAAACCAATAATCAACAAGCGTACGGTAGCTCTCTAAAAGATAAACGCACAGAGTGGCGGAGAAGCAGAGGTGGGCAACTTAATGCTCCTTAAAAACCCGCTTCTTTCAGTCCGACAATTTAATGTCAGACTATCCTAGAACCTCCGTTAGAGTTTGTTTATCAATTAAAGGTGAGCCGATATTCGCAAGTGATACAAAGGCAAGTTTTAAATCTGATGTTTGGGAACTTATTATGGCCGTACCCCCAGTTAGGTAGTACTCAGTCTTGGTTCTCGATGGTTAATTTTTATTTGTTTATTATTAAAGAAAACGGAAAATGTTTTTGGGTTTTTAATTTTTATATGATAATTATAATAATAATATATATAGAAAAGAAAAGAAAATATTTTTGGTATTTTATATTGTTTTTGGGAAATAGGAACTTCTTGGGAGAAGGATCTCGAATCACTAATCGCTAAAACTTAACACAATAGTCGCAGCACACCTCCCCGGCAGCGGCGCCAAAATTTGATCCGTCTGAAAACGGTCGTCTTTTATTTCTCTATCACACAAGTCAACCACTTGTGAATGGTCAACCGTAATAAATGATAAAAGACAAACAGTCTCAGAACGAATGCTCGTGTGTAGTGTGTGAAACCAGGCAAGTGATCACCCGGATCGTTTCCCAACGAGATGTGAATGGAAAACTGTGAAAAGCTAGGATTATAGTGACAGATGATTTAGATTGCTTTTGATTTTGCTTTATTTAACAATTCTAAATAATAAACAAAAACAGATATACACAATAATATTAAACGCGAATTAATAAACTGAAACGCGTAACGAAAAAGCTAAAATGGGACAAAAACGAAAACTAAATTTATAAAATTTAAAACCTAAAAATGTAAAATAACTTAAAACTTATTTAAAAACTTAAATTATATTTTTTTATACTTTTTATTTATTTATTATTAATTATTTATTATTTAATTATTAATTAAACTAATTTAAATTATAAAAAATACTAAATGGACAAAGAAAAATCTAAAACTTTTTCTAAAAATATTACTAAGTAAATAAAAGCTAAGAAAATTATAAAAATGAAAATTACTTAATTAAAATTTAAAAAGATAAATTCTATTAAATAGAAGCTATCACTTTATTTCTATTTTTGATTTTCTTAAGACCTAAAAATATTTTTATATTTTTCCTAGATTAAAAATGATAAAAGAAAATTATGAAAATTGGAATTATATTTTTCTGATTATTTTTCTATTTATTATGATTTAAATACTATTAAAAACTAATTAAAATGATTAAAAATATCAAAACTATTCAGAAAATTATGAAATTTTCTGAGTAAATCTAAAATAATATTAGAAAGCTATGAAAAATAAAATGAAAAGCTTAATAAGCCAAATAAGCAGAAATGGGCAGATAAGCAGTTTGGAATAAGCCCAAATATAAGCAAATAAGCACTAAAATTAACCAACTGATCAGAATAAGCTTAAACAGCTTAAATAAGCACAAATCAACTTAAATCCAACAGATAATTGATTGCGTGGTTTTGTAACCTTACAACAGGTTTTACCTCTCGAGGGATCTCAAGAGGCTTACAACCCCACCAGGCAGTGTACCTGACCGATGTAGTATAGTGTAGTGGTAAGTACGGGGGATTGATCGTTTTCCACAGGGAATAGTGTTCGTTAGGTGTGAAAGGCTACTCTAATTAGGTCTAAGGGTTGAGGAAGATTCTTTTTATGTTTTTATAATTTTTATGAAAGCAAGTAAAATCTCGGTTTTGAAGGAGTGGGCGGAATTAGTTGCTAGTCAACTAACCCAAATGACTACGAATGCAAATAAAATAAAATAACAAAAATGAAAAGTGGTGAGAAACTTATGTGTAGAGAAATGTGTTTACTTAGATTTCCTTACTCCCTAACTATCTTTTACCGGTTAATTAGTGTGTATTAGTTGCGTGGATGACGGGTGTATTCATTAATACCATTCGTGGGGTGGCGTACTTACTTCCCCAACTCTACAAGCTCCTACTTCACTCCTATGTCGAGCCGGCTAGGAAGCTCCTAACATGGGATCACTAGAATTCGCTTGTGCATTAAATACAACCATAAAAACCGTTAGTACGCGTTTGGTTCATGTTTCTTAAGACGTTCAAGCAAGTTACCGAATAGGAAGTTAGCCAGTTTTCTTAAGCCTAACATAGATAAACAATCATCCAATACAACTAACAACACACTAACAACCAATAATCAATAGCTAGGTTTCATTAGATCTAAGCAAACACAAGATAAAATTAGCCTAACATGTTAAACAAAAGACAAGCATAAGATAGAATCAAACAACACATAGACATATTGAATGATTAATTGATAACTTATCTTTCAATGAAACATGGAAGATCTCAAGGCAAGAAGCCCTGAAAAAGTAGCTAAAATCGTCTTAGGGTTTTATCCCAAAATTCCACACACTAAGCTCTCTTTAATGACAAAAGATTAGAAAACTATATATAGATTTTTGGATCTGACGGCGTCACCTTATGCATTGTGACGCCGTCACCTCGCCGCTTTTAGGGTTCCCGGGTGACCTTCTTGACGCCGTCCCTCTTTAGCTCTTCAAAAATCCATTCTGGCCTATCAAGGCTTGACGCCGTCGGATCATGAACGTGACGCCGTCCCCTTATGATTTAAGCCGTGACGCCCTTGATTTAGTTAAAGCGTGACGCCGTCAGAATTCTCATGCTAACTCACTGGCCCGTCATGAGTAAATTTCACATCCAACTTTTCTTGCCAAGGCATGACGCCGTCCCATGTTAATTGTGACGCCGTCAAGAGTAACTTTTAGCCGATTCTTGAGACTTTGCCGTTTTCTTCACTTTAATGCTCCAAAAACGTCCAAAATGCCTCCTTTTCCAGATTTCTCCTCAAAAGTACCTAAAAGGACAAAAGGAACGATTTAGGGCAATATTTGATCAAATAAATACGATTTCGGGCTTAAATGACCCCTTAAAAGCGGTACACTTTTCGCCTCATCAATAATCCAACAAATAAGCACAATCAACCCCAAATCTGCTTCAAACTTAAGACAGAAATAAGCAGAAAAAGGCAAACTTGCAGAGTAGATTAAGCTATGAAATAAGCTACTGAGATGCAATATTAAGGGGGCAAAACTTAGCTAAGCTTATGAACTATCTTAAAAACACAAAAGCCCCATCACAAACTATCCAATTGAGGTCCAATTTGGGTCAAGATCAGATGCAAGAACACTCAGTATACACTGAGTGTTGACTTATGCAGTAAAACAAGAGATTTGACTTTGGTGGATTTTGGGCTTAATCTAATGATTGATTATGATATGTTAGACTGTGATAAGACTAGAACAAGCAAGATTAACAACTTCTTAACACAAAAGCATGATCATGGATCCTAAATCCATATCAGACAACAAAATGAGAGGGATCAAAGTGATTTTGACTTTTTTACTGATTGAGGTCTGGTTTTTATGTTTTGACTGACCTATTTAAACCTAGTGTGACATGTTTTGACCAATTCTAACAACAAACAATAACAAGAACACACTCAAGCTTGCAAATCCAAACACCCCTGATCAGGGCAGTTAAGCAAGGATTTCAAAGCAACACTTGGATTTAGACCAAAACACTGATTTACACCTTTATATTATCATTACACAAGATCAATGAAGCACAAAACAACAATGATTTAAGCATGAAACACAGGGATAGACCAAATGCTATATTGACTGCTATGATGAAATTTTTAGCAACTATGATAATCAATGAACAAGTTACCTATATTAAGCTATATTACAACTTAACAACACCACAGAGACATAAGAACACCAAAATTCAAGCAATAAGCAAATGATACAGTAAAATGCTAAGTTTGATCAAAAGCTTACAACTGAGAGAGTGGCTATAGGGATAGCATGCATAGAACAGGACTATCTAGCTTGTTAAAAGCAAGCTAGAAAACCACAAACAACTTTCTTTATCAGCTTATACAACCCATGGAAGCTTTTAAGAGCTTATGTTGACCATGGTTGACCATTCTTGTATTTTGAGTTTTAGAACTGAGGTATACTAAATAAGGGTATAGTAAGCTATATTAAGCTTATATAATCTTATTATAAGGGTGTGGGAGCTTGTGAGAGCTTTTTAATGATGATTCGAATCTTAAATTCTCAACAGAAACATACACTTTGAACAATATTGAATTCAAACACAAGATGAATTGAAACAAGATTCTTATAGCTTAAACAAACTTTGATTACAACTGGAAATAAGAAATTACAAGATTACAACTGAAATAAGTAAAATGCGATTTAAACTAAATTAGCTACTACTGAATTATTTATTACATTGCTCTATTTATACTAAATACAAATGGGAAACCCTAATTAGACATCTCTGAACACATCCCAACCCTTGAATTGCCTTCTAGTGATCTCAGCTGTTGATTCATCATTTTGGCGCCAAAATTGAGTTAGTGGATTGAGCAGGTTTTAGCATTAAATGCAAATCAGGGAGGTGGAGAAGAAGCATTGAATGTTTCTTGTATTGTTAGGTGAGTGGGATTTGATGGGGGGGCGGTTTAGCAGAGAAACCATGGGCTAGGTGGTTTGGCGCGTTTGTGAGGTTGGGGATGAGTTTGACCAAGTCAAACCTGGTTTTAAATACCAGGTTGGGTCGGGTTGGGTTTTAAGGGAATTGGGCTTGTTGGGCTGGGTTTTAATAATAGGATAGTGGATTGGGTTTAGATAATTAGGGTGTTGGGTTTGTTTGTTTATTTATTTTTAGGTCCGGTTGGTTTATAGCTAAATCATAAGGACCAAAAGTGTAACTTTCTGAAACTTGAAGGACCCAACCTGTAAATTCACAATACATATCACAAGGACCAATAATGCCATATATGATTAGTTCAAAGGTTTATTTTTGATAAATTCCAATTTTAAAACCTTAAGGACTATTTCTGACATTTTTCAAAGTTGAGGGACCAAAGTTGTAAATTTGTAATTTTTAACTTCAAAGGACTTTTCTAACAACTTATGAATCCCCAAGGACCTAAAATGATATTTGTACAAGTTTTTAGTGATCAGGGACTAGATTTGACAACTTTTAAAAGTTGAGGGACTGAAACTGCCAATTATGCAAACTTTGTTCGTTTTTCAACTGTTTTTAAACATTTTGCATCTGAAACATATAAAACACAATTCTGGGATAATTTCAGTATTTTGATGCATTTCTGAGTGTTTTTGGATGTTTTGGCAGCTCAAATTAGGTAAAAATGATGAGTATTTAGATACTCATCAGCATCCTCCACATTAAATTCTCCTTTCGGAAAAGGATCCGATATATCCGAATCATGATGCCTCCAGGGCATCGCAAAAGGAATAGCCCGCCTATCTATCAGAAAAAAAAAATTATATTTCCAACCTTTCAAGCCAGTGAGAATCTCCCTGAAACAGACCCTTTTTTCCCGGCCACCTCATTTCTCAAAGGAAAACCAATGACCTTGCTTACTTAGCTTGTAGAAAGCCCGAAACAAATGAGTAGTAGGATTGATGTGTAAGCTCCGACAGTACACCTCAAAAAGGGTCGCACGGTGCAAACCCACCTGAACCAGCTGAGAGAGATGAACTTTGTAATATCTGATAACACCCAACAAAAGGGTAGAAAAAGGCACACTAAGGCCACCCTCGTTAAAATACTCCAAATACAAGCCGATAGCATTATTCGGTAACTCGTCCATTGTCATTCCCTTCGGAGGTAACCTTGGGTGTAAATCTTCGGGTATACCGAATTCCATTGTTACCATATACACTGCCCCTTCATCCATCCGAGAAGTATACTTCTGAATATCAAACTTGGGTAGAAATTCCCTAACTTCTTGAGTATCCTCGTCATGAATTGAAACGGGAGAATCCGACATAGCCTAACCGAGGGAAAACGGGATATAGCCGGACAGCAAAGAGAATACAAAGTAAAATACAAGGTGTGGATGGTTCGGAACGTACCTTTTAAGTCGAATGAGTTAGGTAGAAACTGCTCGGATTGATGCACAAATGTCGCTCGAAAAATATGACCGGAATGCGTCTCATAGAAAAGTGAAAGATTACGGTGGTAAAAAATGACACAAATGACGCTATTTATAGGTGAAAAGAAAGGGTGTGAAACGTCGCGCCTGTCCAGGCGCCAACATGGCAGCGTTTCACCCACGCGATGGACACGCGCACACGTGTCAACATCCTATGACCACAGTAAAAAAAAATAATAAAAAAAAAATAATAATAAAATAAAAGGGGCGGCGCTCCTTAAAATGAAACCTTAATGACTTTTGGCGGGTTGATGCGTGGTTTTGTAACCTTACAACAGGTTTTACCTCTCGAGGGATCTCAAGAGGCTTACAACCCCACCAGGCAGTGTACCTGACCGATGTAGTATAGTGTAGTGGTAAGTACGGGGGATTGATCGTTCTCCACAGGGAATAGTGTTCGTTAGGTATGAAAGGCTACTCTAATTAGGTCTAAGGGTTGAGGAAGATTCTTTTTTATGTTTTTATAATTTTATGAAAGCAAGTAAAATCTCGGGTTTGAAGGAGTGGGCGGAATTAGTTGCTAGTCAACTAACCCAAATTACTACGAATGCAATAAAATAAAATAACAAAAATGAAAATGTGGTGAGAAACTTATGTGTAGAGAAATGTGTTTACTTAGATTTCCTTACTCCCTAACTATCTTTTACCGGTTAATTAGTGTGTATTAGTTGCGTGGATGACGGGTGTATTCCTTAATACCATTCGTGGGGTGGCGTACTTACTTCCCCAACTCTACAAGCTCCTACTTCACTCCTATGTCGAGCCGGCTAGGAAGCTCCTAACATGGGATCACTAGAATTCGCTTGTGCATTAAATACAACCATAAAAACCTTTAGTACGCGTTTGGTTCATGTTTCTTAAGACGTTCAAGCAAGTTACCGAATAGGAAGTTAGCCAGTTTTCTTAAGCCTAACATAGATAAACAATCATCCAATACAACTAATAACACACTAACAACCAATAATCAATAGCTAGGTTTCATTAGATCTAAGCAAACACAAGATAAATTTAGCCTAACATGTTAAACAAAAGACAAGAATAAGATAGAATCAAACAACACATAGACATATTGAATGATTAATTGATAACTTATCTTTCAATGAAACATGGAAGATCTCAAGGCAAAAAGCCCTGAAAAAGTAGCTAAAATCGTCTTAGGGTTTTCTCCCAAAATTCCACACACTAAGCTCTCCCCTAATGACAAAAAATTAGAAAACTATATATAGATTTTTGGATCTGACGGCGTCACCTTATGGAGTGTGACGCCGTCACCTCGCCGCTTTTAGGGTTCCCGGATGACCTTCTTGACGCCGTCCCTCTTTAGCTCTTCAAAAATCCATTCTGGCTTATCAAGGCTTGACGCCGTCGAACCATGAACGTGACGCCGTCCCCTTATGATTTAAGCCGTGACGCCCTTGATCAAGTTAAAGCGTGACGCCGTCAGAATTCACATGCTATTTTCACTGGCCCGTCATGAGTAAATTTCACGTCCAACTTTTCTTGCCAAGGCATGACGCCGTCTGGGGTTAAATGTGACGCCGTCAAAGGTGACTTTTAGCCGATTCTTGAGACTTTGCCGTTTTCTTCACTTTAATGCTCCAAAAACGTCCAAAATGCCTCCTTTTCCAGATTTCTCCTCAAAAGTACCTAAAATGACAAAAGGAACGATTTAGGGCAATATTTGATCAAATAAATACGATTTAAGGCTTAAATGACCCCTTAAAAGCGGTACACTTTTCGCTTCATCAAATACCCTTACACTTGAGATTTGCTTGTCCTCAAGCAAATGCGCTTTTATTCTAATCAAGATACAAGTTAGGGGTCATTTAATGCGAACATAAAAGTAATTACAACAAATATTCGTTCCACTTCAATCATAATAAGCACGGAGATTATAAACTAGCACCTCACAAGTAGTGTTTAGATACTCACATCTCTCAAGTGTCATCAAAATAAATCTCATAAATGAAAACGGAAAATATCTCTCACTACCTGTCATAGCAAATAGATTACCATAGGCTTGGGAAAGGATCGAAAACCTCCTCCACTAGGCGTAAGCACCTAAGATAAACTATCAAAGAGGGCTTTTAAACGGGTTATAACGTTAGGTGTAGGGAAAAGGAAAACACGGTTTTGTTGGATAAGGGATATTTTACTGGTGGCTAGTTAAAGATCTTGATCAATTACATGTACTATACAATGTTGCTAAGCCAAGACTAGACTCGATCTTAAGCTAGAAACGAAATAACAAAATAACAAAAATATAAAACAAACATAAAATGAAACGGGATGGTAGTCCGTATGTTTTTTCTATTTTTCATTTTCTCATTTTTTTGTAATTTTCTTGATTTTTCGAATTTTTTTTTTTTTTTTTTTTTTTTTTTTTTTTTTTTGGCATACACTCTTGCCCTACCATCCAAAATAATACATCATAGGGGCATTGCATCCCCCTACACTTAAACTTTTACATAACTTTACAAATACTAATCTAATGACTCGAATTAAGATAATTGAAAAACTTGAAGTACTTTTAAAACATTTAGCACATATGGGGGTAATAAATGATGTTCTTCCCCATTACTCCATTATACTAGTACTTTACCCATGAGTCCCAATCGTCCCAAAACAATATGTACAAGGATATGACTCGACTTAGCAACCATGTAATCAACTAGATAATTAACTTGGGTTTAAACAAATGTTGTCACAATAATGCACTAAAAATGAGTGCATACAAGGTAGGCTAAGGCGATTTGGGTGTACATTTTAGTGGGGTGTAAACAAATTCTTCCTTTAAGTAAAATGCTTAAAGGTCGAAACGAAAAGATAGGCTCTGAGGGGTGTACTAGGGGTATCGTGTACTATAAATGAGTACAACGCAAAGGGTGTGGGAGAATTACTTGACCAATGTAGCCAATGTAATTATAACAAAAACACAGGTGTAAAACAATGGGTTAATCCTAATGCCTCTTATCATGTAGTAAATCTAACTACACGAATGTAGTCTCACTTGTGGCCTTGGAATGGTCCTAACGCAAGTTCTAGAATCTAAGTGCTACCGGTACACACATCATAGCATAAATGCTTTTCCTACCAATTCTAGGGGCGAACCTCACATATTTGGGGTGGAAAATTTTTTAGTGGTACGGTTTTTTGTGCTAGTCATATAACTCCTATCCGTGAGACGCTCATTAAGATCAAAGTTTCACTCCTATATGTTGTAAAAAATTTTAAATTTGGCACTAAAATTACCTTAACAAGTATTTCTCTCAGTTTTATTACACATCTACTATTAAACAAACAAAAATCAAGCGCAATGGCATTCTCTAAAATCGTACTTTTACCCTCCCCTTACACTTAAGATGAACATTGTCCCCAATGTTCAAATAACAAATGTAAAAGCATAAAGTAAAAGAATGAAATCAAATACTCCCCTGATTCGCTCGTGGATAGTGAAATTACACGGTTAAATCTTCCTCCAAAGAGAATGTTGAAACTCCATGACTAATGCATCGCCATAAGCTTGATTCCATAAACATCTCCTTGTCCAAAATAACCTGTTAAACCTGAGAAAACAAACACGAAAACCTGCATAACATCGGCGGGAAAAATCTATATATAAGGATATAATGCTTGTGGAATGATAATTTTGCAGATTCCTGGAGATTATAAGTTGGAGATTTTAATAAAAACTTTTATGAAAACAAAACTTTCAAAAATTTCTGGAAATTAAATCTGACGCCGTTAGGTTATAACCCCTGACGCCGTCAGAAATGACCTGACAAAAATTTTCATTTTAAGTTTCCGGAAAATTTCTGGAAAAACCTTTACCTTACTTCCTGGAAATCCTGCAAAACATCATTATGACTCGATACAAGCATTTGACTCAAACAAATACGAATATGTATGCTAATTTATTATTATTATGATTCATGTTCATTTGTGTTCTAATAAACCGATTTAGATTTCCCTTACACTTAACTTTTGCAAAATACCTTTATATGTAGTTAAGACGAAGTTAAAAACAAGATAAAGCATTTTCACAAATTAGTTTTTGAACATGAATCAATAGTAATAAAAATTAAACACACATACGGAAACAAATAAAATCAAACAAACAAATAAATAAACACACAAAGCAAATAAAACAAATAAAGCTTGGGTTGCCTCCCAAGAAGCGCTTTTCTTTATTAACGAGTCTTGTAGCTAGACTCAAAGTCACGGGGTCTACGTTTTTCCGTTTTGCTTCTCAATTGCCCCTCTAATCATCCTAACAACCTCCATATCAATTTTGTATTTAGGTCCAAGGTTTAAGCAATCTTTATAATAAAGGCTTCTCTTATCCCAAACATGGTCCATGCCTTTTTCTTTATCCTCTTCATTGATGTCCTCAATCGCACCAATGTTGTCCATGTCAAATCGAGGCACAAAACGAAATTCATTAACCCGATAAGGCATCCTATATGTGATCCTATCTATGTGATTAGAAAACTGAACCGTGCCTTTCAAACGGTCATACCTTAAATTGGATGCTTCGATAAATGGCTTACCTAACACAACGCGAGATAGGCGGCAGTCAACAACACTTGCCATATCTTCTAAAATCATGAAGTTGGTGATAAAGGTAAAGTTCCCAACAAGGATATGTATATCCTTAATCCTTCCAACGAAGTTGCAAACTCCGCCTGGACACTTGGGGTCCATCCTAGGCTCAAGTGGTGTGTTTATGATTTGGCTATAAAGGCCTGAGGACATAACGTTGATTGGGGATTCACAGTCAATGTAAGCATGCTCAACGTATTGGTACCCAATCATACATGGTATCTTCACATTCCCGGGATCACCCCTCTTAATCTTTGGGTCAATTCTAACAAAAGGTGGTCGAGGGTTATCAACTAGGTTGTTATAGTAAGCAATCTCCTCCTTAGTGGGGTATTCATTGAAATAATCATCAAACCTAGGATCTACCTTCACTTCATCAATTTTCTCAATCAACTTATCAACCGTAAGATTATTACGTTCTAAGTAATTATCTGAGTATATGGCGGTCCCTAAGTTGTTCAAGGCATGGTCAAGCTCTATATCAATCATTCTACTGAGCTCCCGGAGCTCACTAATCTCATTCTCAAGTTGGCTACGCAACAAAGCTACTTCGCCAGGTGTAAGGGGTGGATTCGCGTTTTCCATAATGGCAAACTGAATAGTCAATGAAAATCTGTTACGAACAAAAGCACAAAGAAAATAGATAGACTAAAGAAAACCTAGAAAAATAAAATAAAAATCTCACTAGAAAGGAATCTAGTGAGTAGACCTAACAGAAATAAAAATTCAACCTAAACAATAACTATTCCCCGGCAGCGGCGCCAAAAACTTGATGCGTGGTTTTGTAACCTTACAACAGGTTTTACCTCTCGAGGGATCTCAAGAGGCTTACAACCCCACCAGGCAGTGTACCTGACCGATGTAGTATAGTGTGGTGGTAAGTACGGGGGATTGATCGTTCTCCACAGGGAATAGTGTTCGTTAGGTATGAAAGGCTACTCTAATTAGGTCTAAGGGTTGAGGAAGATTCTTTTTTATGTTTTTATAATTTTATGAAAGCAAGTAAAATCTCGGGTTTGAAGGAGTGGGCGGAATTAGTTGCTAGTCAACTAACCCAAATTACTACGAATGCAATAAAATAAAATAACAAAAATGAAAATGTGGTGAGAAACTTATGTGTAGAGAAATGTGTTTACTTAGATTTCCTTACTCCCTAACTATCTTTTACCGGTTAATTAGTGTGTATTAGTTGCGTGGATGACGGGTGTATTCCTTAATACCATTCGTGGGGTGGCGTACTTACTTCCCCAACTCTACAAGCTCCTACTTCACTCCTATGTCGAGCCGGCTAGGAAGCTCCTAACATGGGATCACTAGAATTCG